>LR738711.1:615138154-615154893 GCA_902687465.1 Secale cereale
CCTTACCAGAACAAGCTCAAGCGCCTTGGTCTTCGGATCCGTGGTAAGCTCCTTTGTTACCGGGTCAATCTTGTACCAGGCCCTGACATAGTTCCTGGTCTGCTTCTCACGGTATTTATCGAAGAGGGGCGGTAGGTGTGACACCCCGAGACCAGTGCGCCAGGTGTCAGCCAGTTATTCGTCGCCGTTGCCATGTCATCTTATTGCGTGTTGCATCTTGCCATGTCATCATGTGTTCTTGCATCAGCATGTTTTCAAAACTTGCATCCGTCCGAGTTCCCTCGTCCTCTCCGTTGTCCGTTCTGAGCTCAGACACACTTGCACGCGTCCGCGGTGCCTCCGAATATTTATTTTATGAGTGGATGGAAAACGTTCTCGGAATGGGTTGAAACTTGGCGTGTGGTCTCATTATAGTGTAGACAGGCCGCCTGCCAAATTTCATCGCATTCGGAGCTCGTTTGATGGCCCAACGGATATATATAGCGGCACTAGTCGCCGGTTTAAACGTCGGACGTTTTTGGTCTCCGAAAACCCCGCGGGCCTCCCTTCTCTCCTCTCCTATCAGCTCTTGGCCTCTTGGCATAGCCCATTAGCCCACCTACAAACCCCCCTCCGCTTCGGACCGTCCCATGATGATCGAACGGCTCCGAAACGGAGCAATTCCACTAACCCTAGCCCCCTTTCCCTATAAAACTACCCCTCCATGCCATTTTTGGGCATCCCTAGCCTCTTCCCCTACCTCCCAGCCGTCCTCCTCGGATTCAGCAGCTCCAGCCGCCACCAGCCTGAAAATCCGCGCCAGCCAGCACCCCAACGCCACTTGCCAGCCCCTGATTGGCTAGCGCCGCCTCAACCAGTGCCTCGGGCCAATCCCGAGCCGCCATGTGGCTCAGCCACGTCACCCGCGCCACCTGGCCTCTCCCCGCCGCCAGGCCCGGGAACGGCCCGCCCCCACGCCCGACCAGGCCGCGCCGGGCCCTGAGCGCCCGCGTCCCCGAACCCCGCTCGCTCCCGATGGGATCGGGAGGGATCGCCGCCGGTAACTTCCACCGCCGCCGGAGTCTTCCACGAGCTCGCCGCCGTTGCCTCATCGGTCTCCGCCGCCGGTAACCGCCCCAGGCCAGCCCCGCCGCTCATCGCTCCTCTCCTCCTCTCTCTGCTCCCTCCTTCATCGGATCTTCTCCCTCTCCCTCTTCAGTAGCTCGCCGCCGCCGTAAGGGTCGCCGGAGCACCCTCGCCGGCTGCGCCCACCGGCCGGATCTGAGCGCGCCGGGCCTCCCGCTCCTCTGGAACTGTCGCCCGACCCGGATCCCCTCTGCAACCCGACCCGCGTCGCCCTCGTGCAGCCGCCAGTGGGTCCCAGGCGCCGGAGTTGTCCGTTTGTATCCGGACATGTCCATTCAGTCAGCCCCCCTTGAGGTAGTTTTTTTCGTGGTGATGTCCAAATTGAGTGTATGATATGTCAAAATGATCGTGGTGATGTGCTCTACACTTTGTTCCATTTTGCCATGCTTGTTTGACTTCATCTAGATGCTCTAATCTCTGTTGCAAGAGTGCTACTTGTTATAAACTGCTGCTACTTGTTATTTTGTTGCCATGTTTGAGATATGATAACTTGGTGCATGTTTATCCAAATGATGCAAATGATATGTCAAAATGTTCCTTGTGAAGTGTACTACATGATGGTTGTTGTAGCATGCTTGTTTGAGTCCATATTGCCATGTTAATCTCTATTGCAAAAGTGCATTTGACTTTTATGTGCTGAAACTTGTTATGAGATGCTGATTTCACATGCTCTTTGCTATTGATGTGTTTGCCCTCATGCCACACGTTTAGTTGTTTTAGAATCTCCATGATATGGTCTTTGAGGTGGTGCACTTAACTTTCCATGATATGCCTTGAGGTGACTTAAACATGCTTGTAAACATGCCATGTTGTTATTACTGTTTTAACACTTAGTGAAATTTCACTAAGTCTGTAATCTGTCATATCCTGATGCTATGTTTGCTTGATGCCCTAGGCAAATCCATGTTAGTTTTGGGGTGGCCATTGATCATTCCTTGTTGTATATGTTGTTGTATATCCATCCATGTCATCACTTGCTCATTTGGGTTTCTGTAGCTTATTTAATTCTTGCTCCCAAGTTGCTATAAAATATTACTGTCAGGTTTTTAACGTCATGATCAAAATGTTGTAGCTTGTTGGTATTGATCCATGCCTCCTATGGAGTTGCTCCAATGGAGTTGTTCGCTGTAGGATATGTCTACTTAATGTCCATGCTTCTTGTCACCATGTTGGAGTGATGTAGAGTATATATTTCTTGCTCCAAAGTTGCTATGTGGCTGTTAACTTCAGCTTGTTGTTATATATTGTTTCATGTGTATCTTTTAGCCCGTTGCTCTGTTTTGGGTGTGCCTTATATGAAACTTGTGTGATTTTTTTATGTAGAATCATAATATCATTTTTTTTCATGTTTGGAGTGAGTTTGCTTGATGTTTGGGTGCACCTTGCACCGTTGCCATGCATAACTTGTTTTGCTCATATCTTCTAGGCCGTAGCTCCGAATTAAACAAACTTCATATGAAACTTGACTAGAATTTCGTGTAGATCATCATGGTGCATGTTAACTTGCTGTTTAACAACATTAACTTAAGGTTTGTTCAGATCTGGACTAATTTCAAACTATGCATATGAGGACTTACCGGATTTGTAATATGTAGTTTCCGGCCTCATTTAAACTTGTTGACTTGTGTTGTTTTTGAGTGCTTCCTGCCATGTTTTGCATCATATATAGACTTGTTTTGCATCATACTTGTTTGAGCATATTGTCATGTTCTTGTGTTGTTTTCCTGTGCTTCCTACCTTACCATGTATTGCTTCATGTATAGACTTGTCTTGCATCATACCTTGCCATGTATTGCATCATATAGACTGTGTTGTTTTTCTGTGCTTCCTACCTTGCCATGTATTGCTTCCTGTATAGACTTGTCATGCATCATACCTTTCCATGTATTGCATCATATATAAACTTGTGTTGTTTTCCTGTGCTTCCTACCTTGCCATGTTTTGCTTCCTGTATAGACTTGTAGTGCATCCTATGTAGAACTGTCTTGCATCATACTTGCTTGAGCATATTGTCATGTCTCGTGTGGTGTGTTTACCGTGTTTCTTGCTTCTTCTCGTTAGTGCTTGTTCCGTTGCGTTCGTGAGGATTCGTTCGTCCACCCGTGGTTCTCCTTCAAGGCTTCTTCTTCGTCTTCTTCATGGATCTGTTCTTCTTCCTTGCGGGATCTCAGGCAAGATGACCATATTCTTGGATACCTTTACTATCATTGCCATGCTTAGTGTCTCGATGCTATCGTTATATGTCGCGCTACCCATCATTATTGTCAGCCTCTCCTTGTTGCCATGAATCCTCTAACCTTTGACACCTTCCTAGCAAAAACCATTGTTTGTCTATGTTACCCGCTTGCTCAGCCCCTCTTATAGCGTTGTTAGTTGCAGGTGAAGATGAAGATCGTTCCAGGTGGGAACTTTTTGTTGGAATATCAAAATACCTATTATTATTATTAACACACCTATATACTGGGCATGGGTTATTATTAACACACCTATATACTGGGCATGGGTGGAAGGCTTGGCCTTTTGCTCGGTGTTTTGTTCCACTCATGCCACCTTAGGCGCCGATAAACCGGCATTATGTTCCTTGATTTTTGCGTTCCTTATACGGTTGGGTATATGGGGACCCCTTGACACTTCGTCTTTGAATAAAACTCCTCCAGCAAGGCCCAACATTGGTTTTAATTTGCCTCATAATAACAACTTAATTAATTAATTTACATTGCATAGGGGGTTGCGTCCCCGGGGATTCTTTCTACATAGCAGGGGGGCCAGTGCTGATGGTGTTGGTCCCAAACGGGGGTTCTGCAGGGCCGCCACGGGGAAACTCGAGGTATCTGGTATAACTTGTAGAATCGCCCATCCGGCTGTGTCCTGAGACGAGATACGCATGGCTACTATCAGGGTGTCGGCACGCCGGGAGGTCTTGCTGGACTTGTTTTACCATTGTCGAAATGTCTTGTGCACCGGGATGTCGAGCCTGATCGGATTTCCCTAAGATAAGGGGTGATAATATTATATTTATCACTTCAGTTGATCGTGAGAGCTTGTGATGGGCTAAGTTGGGACACCCCTGCAGGGTTATGATCTTTCGAAAGTCGTGCCCGCGGTTATGTGGCAGAATGGAATTTGTTAATGTCCGGTTGTAGAAAACTTGACAGAGGATCCAAAGTAAAACACACAACTGTGTGAGTAACCGTGACTGTCTCTTTTCACTTTGAGAAGAGAATACGGTGGGGTTATGTTTGACTCGTGGGTAGTTCAGGATCTTTAGCGATCACTACTAGTTTGCGACCGTTTGCGTAGATGCTCATCTTATTCTTGTACTCGTAAGCTAGCCACCTTATATTTTGCTTAGCCGCTGCTGCAAACTTCACCACTTTACCTCTTCCTACCCATTAAGCTTTGATAGTCTTGTTACCCATGGTTATGGGATTGCTGAGTCCTCGTGGCTCACAGTTACTACAACAACAGTTGCAGGTGCAGGTTTCCGATGTCTTGACGTGAGAGCGTTGATCGTTGTGTTGGAGTTCTTTCTTCTTCTTCTTCTTCAGTCTTGGGTTAGGTTCCGGGTCGGCAGCCTGGGATAGCAGATGGATGTCTTTGTTCTTTTCATGTCTGCATCTGTAGTCGGATGCTTTGTATTGATGTTGTTGTATTCTTGTGAACTGTATGTATTGTTGTATCCCCCATGTATGTATGTAATGGTACGATGTAATGATATCCATCTTGCTAAGCGCCCGAAATGCGGTTGTGCCCCAATCACGTAAGTGTCATGTGATCGAGAAAGAATCGCATCTTGGGCCTGACAGTAGGCCTTGGTCGGCACGCTCTGTGTCCTCCTTGTCCCATATAGGTTCCGTCACTCTGTAACCACAGGGACCGAGTGTGTGGACCCCTAACTTCAAGTCTCGCATATCTTTCCCCAACTTACTTGATTCCTCGGATGCATTGCTCTCTCACTTGATCTTGAACTCAAGGTAGTCAGCTTCGCTGCTCGAACGATGTTTCTCCTTGATCTTCTCATAACTATCACCTTTATTAATCATACTCTTCACCGCGGGTCTCCAAGTAGCCAGGGCCGTGCTCATCTTCGTGAGGGCGGCACTGTTCAATTTATTCCTTGAGAGGCGTGTGTTTGCGAACTCACCAAGGAACTTGTATCATTCATGCAGCTTCGTGAAGAGGAGGTTGCACAAATTCCCTCGGTCACGATGCCTTAGGTTCTCGGTGTTGATCGAGACGGTGCTCCGGAGAATGCACCCGAGATGTCCCGTGTACCCCTTGACTAATTCTTTGGGCGTCGTTGGATGCCCACTGAAGGACACTTCAGTAAATTCCTCCTTGACGGTGCCGAGCACGCTCAGGCGCCTGTCCTTCCGTTACCTCTTCGGTTGGCTGCCATCTGTTTGTGCGGCATCCTCGGCGACATCAGTGGTGTAATCATCAGTGGTGGCATCCTCGGCGGCAGCATCAGTGGTGTCATCCCCGACACCACTAGGGGTTGTGTAGTCGGGATCGGTGTCTTCCGCGGTGTCCTCATAGCGGTGAGGTTCTTCCTCCATCTCCTGGGATAGCTGCCAGAATGCCTTGCCCGAACCGCCGGCCTCATCGTTGTGGGCCATGTTCACTCTAAATAGGAAAAAAATGGTCAAAAAGTTGGTTATTGTCAAAGAACAAGATCTCTAAGTTGACCAAATAACCTAATTCTCGAGGAATGTAGCCAAAAAGTTGGTTATTGTCAAGGAACAATCGAGAGATGTTGGTGATATTGCCCAGGTGTTTTGGGATGGAACCTGTTAGTGTGTTGTTGCTAAGGTCAAAGTCCACGTTCTCAAGGTCTAAGATAATTTAATCAAGGCAATGGCAGTGGATTTGTGCACAGGCTAAGCTAGCTAAGACAGTAGCTTCCTTGCAACCCACAAAAGACAAAGGAAAAGGGGTGAAAAGGGGGAGATGGTTAGCTTTGATGAGCAGGCAGCATCTTCCTAACCCCCTTCTTCTTGTGCCCCTCTCACTATCTCTCTCACACACATGGCAATCAAGGGTGTCTGAGTGTGTGAAGAAATACTAAACTAATCCAACCATACTGATTAATTTTTGTTTCGGTTGAGAATCGAGCACCTTCTAGGTCAAAAAAATTGGGCATGACCTTTGCTAATTTTCTTGACCTAGGAGTGCCCCATTCTCAACCGAAACGGAAACTAATCAACATTTTAGGAGAAAGGGGTCATTTCGGAAGATCACAAGAGCATCACAAGTTGACAAAATTCCCAAGTAGTACAGCAGGAGCATCACAAGTAATTCAGCAGCATCACAAGTAATTCAGAGCATCACAAATAATTCAGAGCATCACAAGGCATTAGTAGGCTAGAGTGAAAGGCACTGGGTGATATTCTATTATTGTTTTTGCAAAGCATCTATATAAGTCTTTAACATGTTGCTTTTAACAGTTGATTGTTGCCTTTCACAAAAGAAACTGCTTGCTACAACTTTGAATTAGTATAATCATAACACTACAAAAAAATCTATTGTGCACATACTAATGTTTTTATAACTAGTCTAGGAACAAGTGGTCAAACTTTAGCAACAAAGAAGAAGGTCAAACCCAAAAAATCATAGAGTAAGCTCATGTTTGTTTGTAAGAGAGGCTTTGGACTAAAGAGAAACTTTAAAATAGCGTTTCGAAATAGCGTTTCAAAAGTTGTTTAAGATATTTGTACAAGTGAGAGATGCGGAGGATATATATAGAGGCCGAGCTGATCCAAGGCAGTTGCAATCTTTGGGGCTAAGAGGATTAACATGTTGTATACATTGTGTGTTGTTATCAGAGAGAAGCATACAGAGTGGTATCCTGACTGTTGTATGCCTGCTTCGCATTTTATCCCCTGTGGCGTGGGGTACATTGGGCAGTAGGTATAAGTATAACTGACTATTGTATCTCTCTCTCTAGACTAGACTAGAGTAGAGTTATGGCATAATAATAGGACTAGTCTTGTGAAAATATTGTTGCAGTTTTTCTGTGTTGTAGACTGAGGATATTTTTTTCTTTGCATTTACTTTTTGTTGAGTGGGGTAAATAATGTGCATTCACTTGCGTCTGAGGCAACCCGGTTCTTGTGAACTTGTGGGCTTTTTTGTTGGGTTGGTCTGAGTGAGATAATCATGTGGCCCTTGGAGCTAGGTAGGCCTGGCAATAATAATACTACATCGGGGAAGAGAACGAACCCACCACCGCCGCCGTGTGAGAAGGAAGCAGAAAGAGGCTCTCTCTTTGCATCATGGGCATAATCAAAATTGCTAGATAGTCTCTGGTTTGTGATCATCTACATGGACCCGAGTAGATGTGAAGACACATGACATCCTTGAGACGCAAAGTTGAGGCCTTGACCAATTTAGTGCATGATATATGCAAGTTGACTACACATCAATTGGAATTTCCTACATCTTCAGCAATGCCAGACTAGCTCCTACTATCCCCTGTATAGAAAGCACACAAAGCTAACATTCTCTCTTAACCTTACATCAGCAGCAATAGACTAAAATACACAAGGAAACTCAAGCTCCTACTATGCCATAACCAGGAAGCATTTGATTAAGCTTGTGTGAAACCATGATCTAGTTTCAGAAGCACAGTTACTCTTTTCTTGCAACACCAACTGCAATGTTATCTACTTTTCTTCAGGTTATGGTTGAGCAGACACCTTAACTGAAGGGATAGGATGCAGTCTGCAGATCACTGAATTCAGCACTACATTCTTTCACTATGTCATGTACTGAGCCGAGCACAGATGGTACAAAACACAGCTGATGAAAATAAATGAGCTTCAATTGATGCGACCTCTTATGCCAAACAGACTACAAACAAAAGCATACCGTAGTTTACAACCTTTTCTGCAGCATGCACAATTGCACATGCAACTGAAAGGAATGGAAAGCCACACATCCCGAAGCCTTCTCAGCCAGTGGCATTCTACTTCATCCAACAAAACAACAGTTTCATCAATCAGCCTATGAACTTTCCTGACAGTACACAATCTGTTTGTTTTGAGAAAATGAAGAGCTACAACCGGCCTCTGCATCGATCTATTGCACAACCATAGTTGCATATCATCCAGTATACCAATTGAATCTAAAAAGGTGACGCATAATCTTGGTGTTGCTCAGGGTTCACATTCTCCTAACTACACAAGTTTCTTATTGTTGTGTCAGATGACACTAGTTTAGTTAAGGGTTATATTACAGTATACTTTGAGAACTTTCAACCAATGCGACGGGATCCCTTCTTTTTCTAGTTCAGCACTGTGTATATTTTCTAATGTGATTTGAAGTTGCTTTTTCTACATGATTTCTGCGAAACTTCACAAATGTTGTTTAGTGTGACACAATAAGGTGACCTAACTGATAAATGATCGTGCTTATAAAAAACTCAATAGTAACCAACAGACATATTGCATGAATTACAGGATAACACTATGCAAATCCTAGAACTAAAGAAGAACAAGAGAAAATCCACATAGATGCAAAAGACAAAACTTATATGTGATTTACCTGCAATGGCCTGGAGACTGGAGTCGGGGAAGGAAAATGGGTGTTTATGGAGAACCGCGGTTGAGGAAGAAGAACGGCGGGGCGATCCAGAACCGTGGTTGCCTCCTCGCCAGCGGACTGTGCGCCGACTCCTAGGCAGTGAACTAGGCGGCGGCTCCTCGGCTGCGGTCGCTGGTGGCGGCGGTGTGAGCCCTGGCGCAGCTCCTAGGCGACGCCAGCACGACGACGGAGCACGGGGTGGTCGGTGGCCGCGGTGACGCGCGGCGGCCGCTTTCGGGGAGGCGGAGCTGGAGGAGGAAGGGAGGCCGCGCTCGGCGGCGCATGGGTTGGGGCGGCGGCGCGTGGGTTGGGGCGGCGGCGCAGTGGGACGGGGCGGTGGCGCAGTGGGTCGGGGCAGCGGCGCAGTGGGTCGGGTCGGTGAATGGAGGGTGAGGGGAATGGGGGGAGGGCCAGAGGGAGAGGGGAACAAGTGGAGTGGGGGAGGCTTAGCATTGGCGCACCTCCTCCTGGTGCGCCATAAGTACACTGATAGCAATGGCGCCCCGCCTAACGGTGAGCCATTACTAGTGTGAGCCCTCAGGTTAACTTCTATCGAGCCCTATCTGCATCAGAAGCACTTAGCTAGCCCGACTGGTCAGCACGCAGCACACACAAGGAGGTCGTGAGTTCGATTCCCAGGCGCCCCATTTTTTGTTTTTGACACCTTTTTTTTCTCTGCTCATATCTTTTTATCCATGCATCCAAATATAACATGTCACATATGCTAGATGCTCAGAATTTCATGTAGAATAATAATATGTAGTTTGTTGCCATGTTAACAACATTTGAAATGTTGTTTGATATTTATTTGTGTTTAAATATGTTCAAACTTGTTTAAATCATAACTAAATATCCATAGCTCCAAATTTGACAAACTTTATATGCTTTTGGGAGTAACATCTAACCAAGTACAACTAGTCATTTTTTGAATTTTTAGTTGCATTCATTTGTGAATTGGTAAAACATTTATGAATATGAAAAAATATCATCAAATTTGAAAAAATATTCATGAATTCAAAAAGTGCCCATGAAATTTTAAAATATTCATGAATTCAAAAAGTGCCCATGAAATTTAAAAAAATTCATGAGTTCAAAAAATATTCATGAGTTCAAATAAACATAAATAAATATTCATGAGTTCAAATAAACATAAATAAATATTCATGAGGACTAGAACAGACGAAATGTCATTTCCATATGTCGGAATACAATCGAGAAATGAAGGCTACAATTTAAATACAATCGATCTTAGCTAGCTATCTTTTCACAATCTTCTTGCCCTTCTTTTTCGCAAATGGAGTTCTTCTCTTGAACGGACGTCCTTTAGGTAGGGTGGTCCTGCTTCTTCTTGTGGTGTATGGCACTTCGTCGTCGTCGTCATGTTCCATCTTCAGGTCGCCGTACTTGTCGAAGTCTTGCTCATTGGCGACTCTATCCATTCCGATGGTCTTCCTTTTGCCTCTCCTCACGACAACACGACTGGGCTTTGACGGGTCGGTAATGAAGAAGCATTGGTCCACTTGGGAAGCCAGTACCCATGGCTCATTTTTTGCGGTGACCATGGTGGTGAAATATCGGTCTTCTTTTAGGACGCTCTTGGCCCATCTGACACAGAACATCGGGACCTTCTCTCCAACGTAGCTCAGCTCCCAGATCTCTTCGATCCTTCCATAGTATTTGTCCTTGTCGTTACCGGAGTAGGATTCCATCGTTACCCCGGAGTTCTGATAACCATCGCTCTTCATGTCCTTGTCCTCGGTGTAGAACGTGTAGCCGTTGATATCGTACGCATCATACACCATTAGGTTGTGCTCGGCGCCCTGTGACAAGGCGAATATGAGATTTTCTTCCGCGGAAGAATCCTCATGTAAAGGGTACGACAGAAGCTTCTCTCTGAACCAACGTGTGAAACATGAGTTGTGCTCATTGATTATATCTCCATCTGTCCTCTGTTGGCCTCGGTCATTGTACGTCTTCTCAATAAAGGTTTTGTGCTCTACCACCCAAGGATCGACCATGTCTATGTGTTGTAGCGCGACTAGGTTTGCTCTTTCAAAGTCGGAGAGTCGACCCTCGATGTCGACATGCATTTCGCGGCGACCATCACGGTGAGCCCATCCAGCGAGCATGCCGAGGTGCCTGTTGACGGGCAGACCAATGGGGTTCTCGATGCCAAGATAATTCGTGCAGTAGGAGATGCACTCTTCGGTCAGAAAGCCCGTGGCTATGATTCCCTCTAGACATGACATGTTGCGAACGTATCCTTTGATGACACCATTCATCCTTTCGAATGGCATCATGTTGTGCAGGAACGTCGGCCCGAGTTGGATGATATCCTCCATGATATGGACCAGCAAATCCACCATAACATCGAAGAATGCGGGCGGGAAGTACATCTCAAGCTCGCATAGTATCACCACGATCTCTTCCTGTAGCCTTATGAGTTGCCTCACGCCAACCGACTTCCGAGAGATGACGTCGAAAGAGTTGCATATGCCAAATAGCGTTTCACGGACGTGCGCGTCCATGATCCCACGGATTACAACTGGAAGTATCTGCGTCATCAGCACGTGACAGTGGTGAGACTTCATCCCGCTGAACTTCTGCTTTGCTGAGTCTAGGTATCTACTTATCTTCCCCGTGTAACCGTAAGGAAGTTTTACTCCTACGAGGCAGGTGAAAACCTGCTCAATCTCCTCCTAACTTAGAGTGAAGCACGCGGGAGGGTAGTCATTTCTGATCTTCTTGGCCTTTTTGCCTTCGCGACGACTTTCCGTGTCCTGCTTCGCCTCATCATCATCATCATCATCATCATTAGCGTGAAGCTCCTCCCTGATGCACATTGATTTCAAGTCTGCCCTTGCTTTCGGCCCATATTTGGTCCTCTCTGGCATGTTGAGCAGGGTATGATACGTCCAAAACGTATCTATAATTTCTGCTTGCTCCATGCCCTTTTTGTATGATATTGCTATGATATTTATGCACTTCCATACACTTTTGATCATATTTGTATTAACCTACTAATGGTTGCAAAAGTGCACAATGTTCTTGTTTTACACTTTATTGTGTAGGAATTACTTGGAAATTGACAAAAACGCAAAAGGAGTCGTATTGGAGTAGGACTCTGACTTTCCTGAAATCTGTCTGAGAACATTTTTTAAAGATGGTCACGTTCTGGCCCGAAGACGATGTCAAACGGAAAAATTCTAGTTGCGAAAGTTGTGGGGAATTTTGAGGCGATGCTTCTGGATATAAAATTCGTCCAAATCGAAGTCCGGACGGCCGAGTAAAGCCCGTTTTACTGAGGCCCAAAATCTGATGACGGCAATCCGAGAGTCTATATAAAGAGAGGAAACCTAGGTCACCAAGGGCCACGAATTTTCCTCCTCCCGAGCCGCCGTCTTGGAGGGGAGGACCAGCACCATTGCAGCACCATCCACAAGGAAGAAGGGGGGCCAAGGAGCCGCTGCCCCCTAGGGCCGCTACCGCCCCGAGGGCCGCCTCCGCCTCTGTGGCTGCCGCCGGCCGTCTCCTCTTCGCGGGGCTGCACCTCTCCATCAACACCATCATCAACCTCCTCCTCACCATGTCCATGTGTGAGTAGTCTTCTCCGGGGCCGAGGGCTCGTACGTGTAGCTATGTGGTTATCTCTCTCTCCCATGATGTGATCTTCGTTGTGATCATAGGCTATGTTAATCTAGGATGATCCCATGATATTTCCCCTTCCTCTATGTATTAGATTGATGTACTCACTTGTCTTTATCTAGTATAATCCCCAAGACCAAGGTGACAGCGGTCTATTGGACATGGATTAGAAAAATATTTTCATAAGTGATTTCCTCTCTTGTGTGTTGATTGAAGATTGAGAGTCTCTTGGTGCTTGTCTTTGACTATCCTTTAGATATGTTGTGGTGATTGTGGGACTCTCTTTGGATGGCCGCGGTGACATTGGAAAATCCTTAGATTGAGAACTACGAACTTTGAGGTGTGCTTTTGTAGCCCTACATAATTCTCGTCCTCTCTTGCCCATGAAGGAATGACCTTCGGGTGCGTCTCCATTGCATGTTTTATGGGAAATATCATGTGATTCGATTATGTTAATGTTGTTGGGAGTTGCCACTAGTGAAAGTATGATCTCTAGGCCTTGTTTCCACCATTGCAATACCATTTGTGCTCGCGTTTACCACTTGTTTGCTTGCTGCACTTTTTATTACAGATTTATATTACTTTGTTTTGCCATCCATATCACTTGCCATTTAACATCTCTTCGCCGAACTAGTGCACCTATACATCTAACAAGTGTATTAGGTGTGTTGGGGACATAAGAGACTTGTTGCAGGGTTGCTTGAGAGAGACCATCTTCAACCTCTACTTCCCTGAGTTCGATAAACCTTAGGTCATCCACTTGAGGGAAATTGTTGCTGTCCTACAAACCTCTGCGCTTGGAGGCCCAACATAGTCTACAAGAGTAGAAGCGTGTGTAGACATCAGGGTACCAAGCAGACTCTCGCACACGTTCTTCGTGATATGCATGACATCAAGGTTGTGAGGCACACGAAGCTTCTTCCAGTACGACAAGTCCTAGAAAACAGACCTCATTTTCCATACCTTCAGCAGCAGCTCTAGGGCCTTTCGGTTCTTTCCCGGCGGTGGGCACTCTTTCCAAATTTTCAACAACTCGTCTATTTCCTCGCCGCTCCTCGTACACAGGCGTCTTCGGGGTTCGGTTTAACCATCGAACAGATCCTTGCGTTTTCTCCATGAGTCATCGTCGTGAAGCCACCTTCGATGTCCCATGAACAAGGTTTTCGAAGACTTGGGATATCTATCTAGCTGGCGATACGTTGTGTCGTCCATGCACCTGATGCATCCAGAAAATCCGTGGACCACCTGCCCCGCGACATATCCGTAACCGAGATAGTCGTGCACCGTCATGAGCAGTGCGGCTCTCATAGGGAAATATTCTTTCTTTGCGGCGTCCCACATATTGGCTGGCGTTTTCCACAGCGTGTCTAGCTCCTCTTTCAGCAGCCCCAGATACAGATTGATGTCGTTCCCTGGTTGTTTTGGCCCTTCAATTAGCACACTCATGTGAATGTACTTCCTCTTCATGCACAACCCGCGGGGAAGGTTGTACATCCACACAAACACAGGCCAGGTGCTATGTGTGCTTCTCTAGCTGCCAAAGGGATTGACTCCATCGTTGCTCGCGCCCAGCATGATGTTCCTTGGATCGTCCCCAAATTCTGCATCTTCGAAGTTCAACGCTTGCCACTCGCTCACATCCTTAGGGTGACTCAGCATCTTGTCTTTTTTATTTATATCCAAATCATTTCCGTCATCTTCTCGCTTCTTCTCCTCCCTATCCGCGTGCCAACGCAGGAGCTTTGCTAGCTTAGGGTCCGCGAAATAACGCTGCACACGAGGAGTGACCGGAAAGTACCACACCACTTTTCGAGGAGCTTTCTTCCTCTTCTTGTATCAAGTGACGCCGCACATAGGACATATGGCAGACTCCACGTGCTCGTCCCGATAAATGATGCAATTGTTAATGCACACATGGTATTTCACGTGCGGTAAATCCAGAGGACACACGATTTTCTTCGCCTCCTCGAAACTGGTCGGGCACTTGTTCCCCTTGGGAAGACGTTCGTGCCAGAATGACATGTTCTCGTCGAAGCATGCGTCGGTCATTTTGTGTTTTACCTTCATCTCCAGAGCCATGAGCGTTACTTTCAGGCGGGTATCCTCGGGCCTGCATCCTTCATACAATGGAGTAACTGCGTCTATCTCCAGTTGATCCAGCTTGGCTTTCTTTCGGGCAGCAGCTCTTGCGTTATCCGTCTGCTTGAGAAGCAGCTCTTGAATATGAGGGTCCTGCACCCAGCCCATCGATGGTCCATCGTCGTCTACTCCGGCATCTTCATCTTCAGGATCATGCCATTTGTCTTGATCTTCCTCATCGTCATGTCTGGCATCTTGTACATGATGACTGTGTCCTGGAGATTCTTCGTCTTCTCGCCCGCCCTTGTCGCGGTTGTCTTGCTGCCCTTCCTCATTTGTTGCCCGGCCCCCATGGACGACTTCATAGTCATCTTCATCACGTTGCCACCGATAGCCATCCATGAAACCACACAAGAGCAAGTGGTCCGCACCTGTCCGGAATCCGGGTCCGTAATAAGGCTCTTTAGCTTGCATCTTCGACACAGACATCTTATCACCGTCTCGTTCTTTTGAAGCATCTCGGTCTTCGTGGAGCTCAAAAACCTATTCACGATGCCATCGGTCATCGTGCGGACCATGGTCGCCTGCGGGGTAGACCAAAACGATATTTTAGAACCAAACAAATTTGGCATGACTTTGCCTAAAAAAAGGACCAAAAAGAATGCATAGGGCCAAATTCTCGCCGAAACGGAAATGAATCAATATTCCGGCAAAATATTGGCAACTTTCGCATTTCAAATACAGGTACCTGCAAACACAAACATATGCAACACCACAAACATACGTAGATCTAGGCCATAAAAAGTGCATGTGCACGTTGTTGGAGGGAGAAAAAAGTAGATCTACAACATAAAGAAAGCTTTCCCCTTACTTACCTATCAAAAAAAAGGTATTTTAACCACTTAATTTGGGTGAATCTATGGTGCAAATGAGGTGAGGAGGAGGAGGCAGCCGAGACAAGCTTGGAGGAGGAGGTGGAGAGAATGAAGTGGGAAAAGTGAGTGTGGTAGGTGGATGTCAAAAAGATCTAGCTGCTCTCACGTTATCAATGGCGCACCACCTAATAATGTGCCATTAGTAACCCTGATTACTAATGGCGCACCGGTTAAGTGGTGCGCTATTACTAGTTTTGAAAAATAAACTAAAAAAAATTGTTAGTAGTGGCGCACAGAGTGTGTGGTGCGCCGTTACTAGTTAAAACTAGTAATGACGCACTGTGCCCTGGTGCGCCATTAGTAGTTTTGGAAAAATAAAAATAAAAATTTGTTAGTAATGATGCACCGTGTGTCTGGTGCGCCATTAGTAATGAGGACACTAATGGCGCACCTGTATCTGGTGCGCCACTGCTATATAGCAATGCCGCACCACATACATGGTGCGCCATTAATGTCCATATTAGCTATAGCCCTTTTCCTAGTAGTGTAAAGCCAAGCAATGCCCTATTTAAAGGCATTATGCCAGTGGTCAGGACCCGAAGTGCTGGAAGTGTTGCGTGCTACGTAGTATTTGGTACTGCCATTTTTTTCAAAAGAAAGCATTAACCTATGAGACTGCACCCTTTCACAACCGCTACCAAGCACATCTTGGGCGATATGCTTTTGCTCGCTTTCACACCATACCACACTACGGCTATTTAAATGTAACATCCCAAATTTTCAATTTGGAATGTTATACATAGGTCATCATATGCATATCATATTTTATTTGCATTTCGTTCTGCGATCCTCGAAATTATAAGCAACTCAAGGACCGACGGAGAGAGTTGGGGATTTCACCGTTTTCATATTTGAATTTTCTCAAATATTAGAACAAGGATCTTTTTGGTTTAATTATTTTTCTCCCCGAAAATATTTCATAATTAAAATATATGAGAGGAGATAATATGACTTCTCCAAAATAAATGGAATATTGGAAGAAGAATATTAAAAACAAATAAATAGTTTTTATTTGGATTTTTTTCTGCAATTTTATTTGCATTAGAAAAAATTGCATATTTTAAAATTTGCATTTTTAGGGCCAAGAAAATGTTCATCATGTTCTAAATATTTTATTTAGACGGTCAAATTTTGTTTTGGAATTTTTAGATATTTATTTATTTTTCTAGGATTTTTTTTGGCGAAATCAGTTTAAAAAAAATCTTCCCGTCGGGCCGAACTGGGCTGAGGCCAAGCTGGCCGAGCCGCTGCGCCGCCGACAACAACAACGACAACAACGACAACAACGACAACAACAACAACAACAACAACAACAACAACAACGACAACAACGACAACAACAACGACAACAACAACTACAACGACGACAAC
>LR738711.1:615155126-615170557 GCA_902687465.1 Secale cereale
CAACAACAACAACAACAACAACAACAACAACAACAACAACAACAACAACAACAACAACAACAACAACAACAACAACAACAACAACAACAACAACAACAACAACAACAACAACAACAACAACAACAACAACAACAACAACAACAACAACAACAACAACAACAACAACAACAACAACAACAACAACAACAACAACAACAACAACAACAACGACAACAACAACAACAACGACAACAACAACAACAACAACAACAACAACAACAACAACAACAACAACAACAACAACAACAACAACGACAACAACAACAACAACTGGCTACGCATGATTGGAAGGGAGTTGACCACCGCAGGTTGCACAGATGCTGAGAAGGTGCGTTTTGCCGCACATCAATTGGATGGACCAACAACCTCTTGGTCGGATAATTACACAGCCACTTTCCAAATAGGCAATGTCACTTGGGATCAGTTTCAGCAAGCTTTTCGCACCGCCCATGTCTCAATTGGAGCTATTAGCATGAAGAAGCGAGAGTTTCACAACTTGCCAGGGAAATCGTATTGTGGCTCAGTACGTAGATGAGTTTTATACACTATCTCGCTATGCCCCTGATGATGTGGCCACAGACGCCGCGAAGCAGGAGAAGTTTATGGAAGGGTTGAATGATGAGATGAGCATACAGTTGATGGTGGCAACATTTAACAACTACCAGGAACTGGTAGACAAAGCTCTTATGATTGAAGGGAAGCAGCAGCAGATTGAAAGCCGCAAGAGGAAGTATGGACAAGGAAAGAACAATTCTGGAGCCCAGCAAAAGCCCCGTTTCACCCCGAACTCGGGAGGATATACCCATAACCATGGAGGCCACACCCATAATGGAGGGAGTTCTCATAACTACAATGGTTCCAAGAAGGGGAGTGGGAATGGAGCAAACAGTAATCAGAACCGCTCCAATCCAGCCACACCCACCAAGAAGGATCTAGGTCACATTACCTGCTTCAAGTGCGGGAAGACTGGACACTATGTCACTGAGTGCCCTGAAGCGAAGAATTGGAATGGCAATTGAAGCTCTGGGAAGAAGCCCAACCCTTTAAACAGGGTATAAGTGAACCACGTGAATGTGGAGGAGGTTGAAGAGCATCCTGATGCAGTTGTCGATAAGTTTTTGGTTAAGTCATTTACTGCAGTTGTTCTTTTTGATACTAGTGCATCACATTCATATATTTCAAGGGGATTCGTGGATAAATATAAGTTGCCCACCAAAGTACTTAGGACACCTATGTTAGTAAGCTCACTAGGAGCGGGGTATATGGCAAGTCAAGGATGTTTTCAGATGCCATTGACCATTGGACGCCATGTTTTCCCCTCAGACCTGATAATTTTGGAATCACAACGATTGGATGTGATAATAGGCATAGATTGGCTATCGATGTCTGGAGGAAACATCGATTGCGCCAGTAAGTCGATTCTACTTACCACCCCGGAGGGAAAAGGGATCAAGTATGTATCCAGGCATGCGCCAAGGAGGAACCAAGTAAATTATCTCTCGGGAGTTGTTCAGCAGGAAGTGACTGTAGTGAAGGATTACCTGGATGTATTTCCGCAGGAGCTACTAGGCATGCCGCCAGATCGGGACATTTAGTTTTTGATAGAACTATTGCCAGGCACCAGACCAATATCGAAGAGACCATACCGGATGCCCACGAATGATCTGGAGGAGATCAAAAGCAGATTAAGGAGTTATTGGAGAAAGGATTCATTCGACGAAGTTCATCACCATGGGGAGCCCCAGTGCTCTTGGTCAAGAAGAAGGATGGATCATTAAGAATGGTCGTTGATTATCGAGCGCTGAATGAGGTGACAATCAAGAACAAGTACCCACTGCTGATGATCAATGATTTGTTTGACCAACTTCAAGGAGCTAAAGTATTCTCCAAAATCGATCTTCGATCAGGGTACCACCAGTTGAAGATCCGAGAAAAGGATATACCTAAGACAGCCTTCGCCACAAGGTATGGGCTATATGAGTATACAATTATGTCATTTGGATTGACTAACGTCCCTGCCTATTTCATGAGTATCATGAATAAGGTGTTCATGGAATTCTTCGATAAGTTGTTGTGGTGTTCATTGATGATATCTTGGTGTACTCGAAGAACGAGGAGGAACACAAGGAACATTTGCGTCTGATTCTTGAGAAGCTCAGAGAACATCAGTTATATGCCAAGTTCAGCAAATGTGATTTTTGGTTGAAGGAAGTTGGATTTCTTGGACATGTTATATCTAGAGAAGGTATAGAAGTGGATCCCACCAAGGTTCAGGGAGTCACTGAGTGGTTGGCACCCACCTCAGTTGGAGAGATCCGCAGTTTTCTTGGACTCGCGGGATATTATCAAAGATTCATTGAGAATTTCTCCAAAATTGCGAAGCCTATGACGACATTGTTGAAGAAGGACACCAAGTTTCATTGGACTGAAGAATGCAAAGTAAGTTCCCAGGAGTTGAAGAAACGTTTGACCACAGCCCAGTGCTGATTCTGCCGGATATATGCAAGGATTTCCAAGTGTATTGCGACGCTCCTCTCTTAGGACTTGGAGGAGTACTTATGCAAGACGGAAGAGTTGTTTCCTATGCCTCGTGTCAACTTTGACCGCACGAGTTGAATTATGCCACACATGATTTGGAGTTAGCAGCTGTAGTGCATGCGCTCAAGACCTGGAGACACTTTCTTATTGGAAACCGTTGTGATGTGTACTCAAACCACGGGAGTTTGAAGTACACTATCACTCAGAAGGAGCTGAACCTCAGGCAGAGGAGATGGTTGGAGCTCATAAAGGATTATGATATGAAGTTGTACTATCATCTCGGCAAGGCCAATGTCGTAGCAGAAGCTTTGAGCTGGAAGAGTTATGTCAATACCCTAGTAGACGGAGGATTGCCAAAGGTGTAAGCAGAAGATCTCAGGGAGCTTCGTTTGGAGATAGTCCCTAGAGGTTTTGTTGCAGCATTGGAGGTACAGTCAACATTATTGGGAAAGATTCGAGAAGCTCAGAAGGATGACAAAGAAATTTCCGAAATAATGGAGAAGATGAGTGAAGGAAAAGCCAAAGGTTTTCGTGAGGATGAGCACGACACCTTGTGGTTTGAGGATCGTGTCTATGTGCCCAATAACGCCAAGATCAGGAAGTTGATACTGCAGGAAGCACATGACATGCCATACTTGATACACCCCGGAAACACTAAGATGTATTTGGATTTGAAGGAACGTTTCTGGTGGACTGGAATGAAGAAGGACATTGCCGAGTATGTAGCCGTATGTGCTGTATGTCAGAAAGTGAAGGCAGAACATCATAAGCCAGCAGGATTACTGCAGCCTATGCCGATACCTGAATGGATGTGGGACAAGCTTGGCATGGATTTCATCACTGGATTACCCAGGACCCAATTGGGATATGAATCTATCTGGGTAGTAGTGGATCGCTTGACCAAAGTAGCTCACTTTATCCCCGTGAAAACCACCTATACGAGTGCAAAGTTGGCCAAGATATATATGACCAGGATCATATGTCTGCATGGAGTTCCGAGGACCATCGTATCAGATAGAGGAACACAATTTACTTCAAAGTTTTGGCATCAGTTGCTCCATACTTTGGGTACCAGGCTAGAATTCAGTACAGCCTTGTACCCACAAACGGATGGATAGACCGAGGGAGTCAATCAGATCCTGGAGGACATGTTGAGAGCTTGTGCGCTAGACTATGGATCTAGTTAGGATGACAACTTGCCCTTGATACGTCCAAAATGCATCACTATTTTGTATTATAATTCATCCTTATTCATTGATATATTTCACGTTATGATGATGTTCTTATGTTGTTTTGGTCTATTTTACGCAGTTTGCAACTTTCCGATGCCAGAACAGCAGACGCAGGATTCAGCAGGAAAAAGTGGATGCTGAGTTGCTGAAGAAGAACACCTCCAAATTACCTGAAAATTGACGGGACGTGTTTTTCAGAAGAATAACGAAGACACGCAAAAGGGGAGTCAGGGGGGGCCACAGGGTGCCCAGGCGACCTGGGGGCGCCCCCCCTGGCCGCGCCGGGGGGGCCCCTGGAGCCCCTGGCCCACTTCTGGTCACCCCCTTTTGCATATATGCTCTCCGTCTCCCGAAAACCCTAGGCACGGGACTTTTATCGGAGTTCCGCCGCCACTTCGAGGCGGAAACCTACAGAGAAGAAAAGGGCACCTTCGGTGGGCAGATTCCGCCGGGGAGATCACCTCCCGGAAGGAGAGATCGTCGCCATCGTCATCACCATCATCACGGGCATCATCGAGATCATCATCAACATCATCCCCAACACCAGCACCATCTCCATCTTCATCCAAATCTCATCTTTCCATCGCAACTCGTGTTGTAACTTGTACTACCCATCCTCTCTACTCTATCGGTGTTGATTACTACTTTGTGGTGAATGCTATTGAGTTTTGTTGGAGAAATATTATTATGTCCAGATTGTTTATCACATATTTATCCCCTCTGATCATGATCTCTTTTATGTCTTGTGAGTAGTTACTTTAGTTCTTGAGGACATGGGGAAAGTCTTGTTGTTAGTAGTCATATGTTGTTGAAGTAATATGTGTTGTTTGATACTTAAGTTGTGTTGTCATTCTACTAGTGGTGTTGTGTGAGTCGAACACCCAACACTTGGCCTTATTAAGGACCTAGGGGAATGCATTGTGTATAAAGAATGCTTATGGTGGGTTGCCGGAGTGATAGAAACCTGAACCTCAGTTCGCACGCTTTTGCATAAGGGACTAATGGATCCTCGATCGTATTGCTATGGTTAGGCTTTTGCCTTAAATTCTATCTTGTATTTGCGGATGCTTGCAAGGTGTTTAATCATAAAGAGTGCATTCATCTTGGTCTAGAGAGTGCACTAGCATAGATCCACCCACCAACGCTTATCAATACATAACATAGTATGGATACGGAATACGACGAAAGCACATGACTACCTCTCCCGTGTGTCCTCAAGAACGCTTTAGTCTTTATAAGTTCAGTTGCTAGGCCTCTCCTTTGCCAAGAAAGGATTGGGCCATTTGTTACTTTCAGTACCTTTTACATTGCTTGCCATTACATTCTTGTTACTTATATCGAGAAAACCCCTAAAAAGTTATCTTTCAGTGCTTGCAGTAATTTCTTGCTCAGAATCGCTTATCGATACCTTCTGCTCCTCGTTGGGTTCGACACTCTTACTTATCGAAAACGCTGCAACAGATCCCTTACGGTTGAGGGTCATCAAGTACCCTTTTCTGGCGCCGTTGCCGGGGAGCGTAGCGCTATTGGTAAAATGAAACTGGTAAGAAAGTCTTTTTATAATTCTGTTTTTTATTTTTACTATTGTTGCTCTTTGTCCTTATGGATAACCCTATTATTGGAGCGTTGCTTGCGGGAAGACACCCCACACCTGTGGTGGTTGATCCTCCCCCTACTGAAATTGTGCCTTATAAAATACCAGCTGGCATTATCGATTATGTTTTGACTAATCGGTATGCAGGAGACAGACATCCCAGTGAACACTTGCTATATTTGTCATGACTGTGTTCATTATTTAAGCTTGCAGGTGTATCGAGGGAGTTTGTCATGAGGAAATTGTTTGTCTTATCCCTTACAGATAAAGCTTCAGATTGGTATGGGCTTCTCGATAATCCACACTTGCTGGACTGGCAGGAGCTTATGTCTCTCTTTTATACTAAATTTATCCTCTTCATGAAATTCATCGAGACAGGAATTATATCTATAACTTTAGGTCTCGTGACGGAGAAAGCATTGCTCAAGCTTGGGGGAGACGGAAGTATCTAATGCTAAAATGCCCTATTCATAAGCTTCCCAAGGAAATTATACTTACAAATTTTTATGCCAGGCTTTCTCGTCAGGATAAGGAGATGCTGGATGCCTCCTCTAGTGGGGTATTTCAGAAGAAGAGTGTTGAAGAAAGGTGGGATCGCCTTGAAAGAATCCAGAGGAATACCGAAGATTGGGAAATTGATAAAGGTATTGAACCCGCTATAAATTATGAACATGATTATATTGAGAGCTATGTAGAAACTGATTACTTCAATACTTTTTGCTCTAAGATTGGTCTTGATTCCCATCTAGTGATTGATTTATGTAAGAATTTTGCCTCTCATGTTGATTCTTTTAAAAAGAGTAGAGACCAGCACCATGCACCTTTTAAAGAAAAACCTATTGATATTTATGTTGCTGAGCCTATTTTGCCTGCAGTTATATATGAACAGCCTCCTTTTCCCACGAGGATAAAGGAGCACTCTCTTGTGACAGGCATAATAAATAAAAGTGAGAGAAAAGTTGATGAACCTGAGGACCAGATCAGGGTCGATCCTCGAGTTGCATTGATTAAAGACCTTGTTACTGATGATGTTTTGGATTCCAATATAACTTTTTGTGCTATTTCCACTAACCTTGTCACAGCCAAGAACAAAGGCCCAATTTCAGGTACTCCGGTGGTATCTGTTAAGATAGGAGATCACAATTATTATGGGCTGTGCGATTTGGGATCAAGTGCGAGTGCTATTCCTTATTCACTTTATGAAGAAATCATCGGTGAGATTTCCCCTTGTGAACTTGAAGAAGTTGATGTTACTATTCATCTTGCAAATAGATCAACTATCTCTCCTATCGGAATTGTGAGGGACGTTGAAGTCCTATGTGGAAAGGTAAAATACCCTACCGACTTTTTGGTACTTGGTTCAGCCAGGGACGATTTTTGTCCCATCATTTTTGGTAGACCTTTTCTTAGAACTTGTGGAGCTATAATAGATTGCAAGAAAGGTAAAGTTTCTGTTGAATTCAATGGTGAGCCATATGAATTTAATTTTTCCAAGTTCTCTAAGCAACCTCGTGGTACTGATTTACCTAGTAATGATAAAATTATTGAAAGTATTGCCTCTATTGCTATTCCTCCTGATGATCCTTTGCAGCAATACATGGAGGACCACGAGAATGATTTGCGTATGCAGGAAAGAAATGAATTAGATGAAATATTCTTGAGGCAGCCTGCTATCCTGAAGCACAACCTTCCGGTTGAACCCTTGGGAATTTTATCAAAACCAAAAGAAGACCCGGTGTTCGATCTCAAACCTCTTCCCGATACGCTCAAGTATGCTTATTTAGATGAAAAGAAAGTATATCCTGTTATTATCAATTCTAACCTTTCAGGATATGAAGAAGAGCGATTATTGGAAGTACTTCGTAAACACCGAGGCGCAATTGGCTATACCCTTGATGACCTTAAGGGGATTAGTCCATCTATCTGTCAACATACTATCAACCTTGAGCCCGATGCTAAACCAGTTGTTGATCATCAACGACGGTTGAACCCAAAGATGATGGATGTCGTGAGAACTGAGATTCTTAAGCTTCTAGCCGCAGGTATTATCTACCCTATAGCTGATAGTAAGTGGGTAAGTCCTGTACATTGTGTTCCTAAGAAAGGAGGTACAACTGTGGTTCGTAATGATAAAAATGAACTAATACCTCAGAGAATTATTATTGGATATAGAATGTGTATTGATTACAGGAAGTTGAACAAGGCAACCAGGAAGGATCACTACCCGTTGCCGTTCATCGACCAAATGCTTGAAAGGTTATCCAAAAACACCCACTTTTGTTATCTCGACGGTTATTCTGCCTTCTCTCAAATTCATGTTAACACTGTCGATCAAGAGAAGACCACTTTTACTTGTCCCTTTGGTACTTATGCTTACAGACGTATGCCTTTTGGTTTATGTAATGCCCCTGCTACTTTTCAAAGGTGTATGTCTGCTATCTTTCATGGTTTCTGCGGGGATATTATGGAAGTCTTCATGGACGATTTCTCCGTCTATGGAACTTCATTTGACCATTGTCTTCACAACCTTAATAAAGTTTTGCAGAGATGCGAGGAGACAAATTTGGTACTCAATTGGGAGAAGTGCCACTTTATGGTTAATGAAGGAATTGTTCTTGGTCACAAGATTTCCGAAAGGGGAATTGAAGTGGACAAAGCCAAGATCGAAGCTATTGAGAGAATGCCTTATCCAAAGGACATCAAAGGTATTCGCAGTTTTCTCGGTCATGCAGGTTTTTATAGAAGATTTATTAAAGACTTTTCTAAAACCTCGAGACCCCTCACTAATCTTCTCCAGAAGGATGTTCCTTTTGCGTTTGATGAAAATTGTAAGGAAGCTTTTGAAATCCTTAAGAAAGCTTTAATAACTGCTCCTATAGTACAACCACCTGACTGGAACTTACCTTTTGAAATTATGTGTGATGCAAGTGATTTTGCTGTTGGAGCTGTCTTAGGACAAAGGGTTGATAAGAAATTGAATGTTATACATTATGCTAGTAAGACCCTTGATAGTGCTCAAAGAAATTATGCTACTACTGAGAAGGAATTCTTAGCTGTAGTTTTTGCTTGTGATAAGTTTAGGTAGTATATTGTTGATTCCAAAGTTATTATTCATACTGATCATGCTGCCATTAAATATCTTATGACAAAAAAGGATGCTAAGCCAAGGCTTATCAGATGGGTACTCCTTCTTCAAGAATTTGATTTGCAGATTGTTGATAGGAAAGGGGAAGACAATCCGGTAGCGGACAATCTTTCAAGAATGGAAGATATACCGCATGACCCCATTCCAGTTAACGATAGTTTTCCAGACGAGCAACTTGCCGTTGTAAAAGTACAACCTCTCTCCGATCCTTGGTATGCAGATTATGCTAATTTTATTGTTGCAAAGTATTTGCCTCCAGGTCTAACATTTCAGCAAAGGAAGAAGTTCTTTCATGATTTGAGGCACTACTTTTGGGATGACCCACATCTTTTCAAAGAAGGTCCCGACGGGATCGTGAGAAGATGCATTCCGGAACATGAGCAGAAGGACGTTCTCCGACGGTGTCATGACAGTCCCTATGGAGGACATCACGCCGGTGAGAGGACTGCACATAAGGTTCTTCAATCAGGTCTTTATTGGCCAACTCTCTTTAAAGATGCTAGAAATTATGTTTTAGCTTGTGATAAATGTCAGAGAGTTGGTAACATTAGTAGAAGGAATGAGATGCCTATGAATTACTCAGTAGTGATTGAACCTTTCGATTGTTGGGGTTTCGATTTTATGGGTCATTTTCCTTCTTCGCACAAGTATACTCACATTTTAGTAGCTGTTGATTATGTGACCAAGTGGGTTGAAGCAATCCCCACTGAAAGTGTTGATCACAAAACATCTTTGAAAATGCTTAAAGATGTAATTTTTCCTAGGTTTGGTGTACCAAGGTACCTCATGACCGATGGAGGATCACACTTCACGCACGGAGCTTTTAGAAAAGCTTTGGCTAAATACGATGTTAATCATAGAATTGCTTCACCTTATCATCCTCAAACTAGTGGGCAAGTTGAGCTCACCAATAGAGAGATTAAGTTGATCTTGCAGAAAACAGTAAACAGAAATAGGAAGGATTGGTCAAACAAATTGGGAGATGCTTTGTGGGCATATAGAACTGCTTACAAAAACCCTATGGGTATGTCCCCATATAAGATGGTATATGGCAAGGCTTGCCATTTGCCATTAGAGCTAGAGCACAAAGCTTTCTGGGCTGTTAGAGAGCTTAACGCTGACCCAAAACTAGCTGGTGAGAAGCGTCTCATGAAATTGACTTCTCTAGATGAATGGAGAAGTGAAGCTTACGAGAGCGCTAAAATGTTCAAAGAAAAGGTAAAAAGGTGGCATGATAGGAAGATTCTGAAACGTGAATTTAATGTTGGTGATAAAGTTTTGTTGTTTAGATCCCGTTTCAGGTTTTCTCCAGGTAAACTACTTTCCAGGTGGGAAGGACCATTTCATATAGAAGAAGTTTATCGGTCTGGTGCAATTAAGATTAATAATTTTGAAGGCACCAAACCTCAAGTTGTGAATGGGCAAAGACTTAAGCATTACATAGCAGGAGACCCTGTCGATGTTGATGTGAATATAATATACACAACAACCCATGAAGAACATGTTGCAACCCTGTTTCAGACGCCAGCAGAAGCAGAATAAAGAAAAGGTACGTCGTACGGTAAGAAAACACCGCAAAACATCATAAAAGTTCCGTATTACGCGTTTTTGAAAAATTAGTAAAATTCCGAGTCGAAGTGGAGCCGGAGACGACCACCAGGGAGTCCAGGCGCCCCCCTGGCGCCCCCCCTGGGCCGCGCCGGCAGGCCGCCTGGACACCCTGGTGCCCGACTCCGACCCCGCTTTGGTCCGTTACCTTCCTTTCTGTGCATAAATTTTTCCTATATATTTGCCCGGGTTGTTCCGGCAACGTATCTTGCGATTTCGCTTGTTTTCTCTTCGATCTATTTCTGCCAGGAAATCTTTCAGCTAAATTTAGGTGCCATGGCTTCTCCAAGTTCCCCCAAGGACACGTTCGTCGTCAACGTCATCAACCCTTACCTCGCTGAGGTGAAGAAGCACCCTCAGGTGGTTCAGATGAAGGAGGGCGTCCTTCATCAAGAAGATCTGAAGGGACCTATCAAGGAGGGGAGCGTCCAGGCCAGGCTGGAAGAAGTGGAGCAAGAAGTCTTCAAGTACAAGAAGATGACCGAGCGTGGTGTCGAAGCTAACTTTGACATCACCAACGAGCTGAAAAACTACTTTCTGAAGGAGATGAAGGAGATGTGGGAAAGAATCGCCGCGGCTGAAGAAAGAATCACAGAACTCCAGGGGCAAATTAATGATCTACATAACCAGAACTGTGAGTATGAACTAAGGTTTCTACACATGGGTTTGGGTGCTGAATGCAGGATCCAGGAGACGAGCTTCTCATATGAGACTGGAGAACCCCTTCCATGGAAGAGTTTCGCCAAGAATTACTTGATCAACGCCAACAAGGATGATGAGTGAAATCTCCGTGGGTAATGGCATTCCCTTGGCTTGTTCCAAGCTTGGGGGAGTGCCTAGTATCTTTATCTTTTACCTTTTGTCTTTTAGAAGTCAAGTAGAGTCGTATCATGTCTAGGGAGATTATTATATGATATAGGTGTGTGCATTGAGGTCTATCGCCCCCTTGGTGAAGAATTGTATCCGTGTGTGTGGAGTCCTCTATGATGGAATATTAATGAGAAGTTTATCGGTCCCTTTTTGCTGCACTCGGTATTCTCTTCACGCAATCGACCTTATATGATGATTCTTATGGGAAGTATTGACCTTATGTCAGGTATGGCTATGAAACTTTATTTAATCTTGGCAAACATAGCTTTGGTCATAACAATAAGCATGATTCTCTCAAAGTAGCAACATAGCCAAAACCTTTATGTTATTATACTTGAAGTGTTATGTTGACAAGGAAGACAACTTGATGTGTTATGCTTATTTCAATGTTCATGCTTTATATTGCTTTGTATCTTAGTCATCATCAGTTGTCTGCTCTTTCAAAACCTTTGCTAGCCTAACTCTGTACTAAGCGGAATTCTGCTTGTGCGTACATACCCTTAAGCCAATACCTTCCATATGAGTCCACCATACCTACCTATTCGTGGTACCCCACTACCACCTCCTAAGTATATAATTTATGTGTTATCCTTAAATGTTCAAAATCTTTTATTTTGTGCCTCTGTTTTAGCTCATGAGGAAGTAGTAGCTAATTCATGACCTTTTTGAGTTGGACAAGCTTCACCCCGGGATTGCATGTATAATGTGCAAACCCATAATACGAAAAGGAACTGGCATTGAGTGTGCCCGGCTTAAAAATAATATAACAAACAAACCCTCATTCATGCTTTGTTCATGAGAAATCAGAAAACTTTGGCAGTGATAAACAAAGGAGAATAAGAGGATGTTACCGTCCTCATACGGGAGCCGTTCCTCGAAACTTGTCCAGTTCAAGAAGTAATTGAGTTATCTGTTAGCATTCGTTGACGAATCATGCACCTCTCAAAAATTTGTTTTCATTCTGTTTGATTTGAGGATAGCACATGAGTTTTCCCTACTACCCTAGAGCAGGGCCTATCTTTTAATTTTGAGTTGAGTCAGTTATTCCTACTTCCTTCTATTTCTCAAAGAGAGCAGACGTTTGATGTTGATAAGTATTCATGCATATAAAGCTGCATTAAGATTTGTCATACCATATCCTTGTTGACATTATCATTTGATAAGTAAGTTGTTTGTCATGCCCAGCTAAGGCAAATATCTTCCTTTGTGTTAACGCTTTCACTTCTTGCTTATTAACTTGTTATTTCAAAAAGTTTCAATTAATCCCATCAAAAGCAAAAGTTAAAATTATTTGTTGTTCCTTGACCAAAGGACATGTTTGCCATGATATAATGAGTTTCTATTAGTCCTACTTTCGAATATAAGTGTTGCCACTCTTTCATAAGAGCCTTATGAGTTGAAGATTGTTGCTGAGGATATTTGAGTTGGTGAAGAGACTATGAGGCTTCTTGTCCGTATTCTATTTATCGACACTTCACTCTCTAAACTTGTGGACAGGTTTACCGAGTTCGTATTCGCTTGGGGACAAGCGAGGTCTAAGCTTGGGGGTGTTGATACGTCCAAAATGCATCACTATTTTGTATTATAATTCATCCTTATTCATTGATATATTTCATGTGATGATGATGTTCTTATGTTGTTTTGGTCTATTTTACGCAGTTTGCAACTTTCCGATGCCAGAACAGCAGACGCAGGATTCAGCAGGAAAAAGTGGATGCTGAGTTGTTGAAGAAGAACACCTCCAAATTACCTAAAAATTGACGGGACGTGTTTTTCAGAAGAATAACGAAGACACGCAAAAGGGGAGTCAGAGGGGGGCCACAGGGTGCCCAGGCGCCCTGGGGGCGCGCCCCCCCCTGGGCGCGCCGGGGGGGGGGCGCCTGGAGCCCCTGGCCCACTTCTGGTCACCCCCTTTTGCATATATGCTCTCCGTCTCCCGAAAACCCTAGGCACGGGACTTTTATCGGAGTTCCGCCGCCGCTTCGAGGCGGAAACCTACAGAGAAGGAAAGGGCACCTCCGGTGGGCAGATTCCGCCGGGGAGATCACCTCCCGGAAGGGGAGATCATCGCCATCGTCATCACCATCATCACGGGCATCATCGAGATCATCATCAACATCATCCCCAACACCAGCACCATCTCCATCTTCATCCAAATCTCATCTTTCCATCGCAACTCGTGTTGTAACTTGTACTACCCATCCTCTCTACTCTATCGGTGTTGATTACTACTTTGTGGTGAATGCTATTGAGTTTTGTTGGAGAAATATTATTATGTCCAGATTGTTTATCACATATTTATCCCCTCTGATCATGATCTTTTTTATGTCTTGTGAGTACTTACTTTAGTTCTTGAGGACATGGGGAAAGTCTTGTTGTTAGTAGTCATATGCTGTTGAAGTAATATGTGTTGTTTGATACTTAAGTTGTGTTGTCATTCTACTAGTGGTGTTGTGTGAGTCGAACACCCAACACTTCGCCTTATTAAGGACCTAGGGGAATGCATTGTGTATAAAGAATGCTTATGGTGGGTTGCCGGAGTGACAGAAACCTGAACCTCAGTTCGCACGCTTTTGCATAAGGGAATAATGGATCCTCGATCGTATTGCTATGGTTAGGCTTTTGCCTTAAATTCTATCTTGTATTTGCGGATGCTTGCAAGGTGTTTAATCATAAAGAGTGCATTCATCTTGGTCTAGAGAGTGCACTAGCATAGATCCACCCACCAACACTTATCAATACATAACATAGTATGGATACGGAATACGACGAAAGCACATGACTACCTCTCCCGTGTGTCCTCAAGAACGCTTTAGTCTTTATAAGTTCAGTTGCTAGGCCTCTCCTTTGCCAAGAAAGGACTGGGCCATTTGTTACTTTCAGTACCTTTTACATTGCTCGCCATTACATTCTTGTTACTTATATCGAGAAAACCCCTAAAAAGTTATCTTTCAGTGCTTGCAGTAATTTCTTGCTCAGAATCGCTTATCGATACCTTCTGCTCCTCGTTGGGTTCGACACTCTTACTTATCGAAAACGCTGCAACAGATCCCTTACGGTTGAGGGTCATCAGCCCTACGCAGAATTCTCGTACAACAACAGCTACCATGCCAGTTTGAAGATGGCACCGTTCAAAGCATTGTATGGAAGAAGATGCTAAACACCGTTAAGTTGGGATGAAGTTCGAGACCGTCAGTTATTTGGACCGGATTTGATTAAAGAGTCGGAAGAGAAGGTTAAGCTGATTCGAGATAGACTCAAGGTAGCTCAGTCCAGACATAAGAGTTATGCAGACTCAAAACTCAAGGAGGTAGTCTATGAAATCGAAGTCAGAGCATATCTGAGAGTGTCACCTCTGCGAGGAGTTAAACGTTTTGGAGTTAAGGGAAAGTTAGCCCCGAGATTTGTAGGACCGTATCATGTTTTGGAACGCATGGGAGAGGTTGCCTACACGTTAGAGTTACCCAAAGGACTGTCAGGAGTTCATGATGTGTTTCACGTTTCCCAGCTGAAGAAGTGCCACGCTGAGATGGCCGATATCTCCCTGAGAGATACTGTGCCCCTGGAAGCAACTCAGTTGGATAGTGATCTAACCTACGAGGAGAAACCAGTCAAGATTCTCGAGTTTGCCAGCCGAGTCACACACAGCAAGGTTATCAGGTTTTGCAAATTACAGTAGAGCCACCATACCAAGGATGAAGCCACCTGGGAACGAGAGGATGATCTACACAAGGACAACCCACACCTATTTTCTAGCCAACCCGAATCTCGAGGGCGAGATTCATCTTAAGGGGGGTAGGTTTGTAGCATTCCAAATTTTCAATTTGGAATGTTATACATAGGTCATCATATGCATATCATATTTTATTTGCATTTCGTTATGCGATCCTCGAAATTCTAAGCAACTCAAGGACTCAGGGAGAGCGTTCGGGATTTCACCGTTTTCATATTTGAATTTTCTCGAATATCGGAACAAGGATCTTTTTAGTTTAATTATTTTTCTCTCCGAAAATATTTCATAATTAAATTATATGAGAGGAGATAATATGACTTCTCCAAAATAAATGGAATATTGGAAAAAGAATATTAATATCAAATAAATAGTTTTTATTTGGATTTTTTTCTGCAATTTTACTTGAATTAGAAAATTTTGCATATTTTAAAATTTGCATTTTTAGGGCCAAGAAAATATTCATCATGTTCTAAGTATTTATTTAGACAGTGAAAGTTTGTTTTGGCATTTTTATATTTTTATTTATTTTTTAGGATTTTTTTGGCGAAATCAGTTTAAAAAAAATCTTCCCGCCCGGCCGAACTGGGCCGAGGCCCAGCTGGCCCAGCCGCCGCGCCGCCTGCCCCGTCGTCCCCGAGACGGCCTCCTCGAGGAGTCCGACGTCGCCGCGCC
>LR738711.1:615170632-615477200 GCA_902687465.1 Secale cereale
GGGCCCCCCCCCTGGAGACCCTCGTCGCCGTGCAGCCGCCTGCCCTCGCCCGCGCCGCCGCCACTCCACCCCGCCGTTGCCGTGACGCCGCCGCTCCACCACGCCGCCGCCCCGCGCCGCCGTCCTGCCCTCGCCGCAGCCCCGCCGGAGTAGCCCCGCCCACCGGAATCAAGCCGCCGTTCGCCGGATCACGGCCGCCGATATTTTCGGTTTAGCTAAAAACCTCGATTTTCTAAAAAAAAACTCCAGTTCGTTTTTTAGATAGGTTCGGTTTTCTCGGTTTAGTTGTTCTGCGGACATTCGTCCGTTCGTTCGTTTTAACGAACGCTTTTCGTCAGTTAGCCGCAGACAGCGAATTTTCGTTGGTTAGCCTGTTCGTCTCGTTTTCTTTTTCAGGGTTTTTCCGCGATTATTTTCGAACGCGATTTCTGCCCTGATCTTCGTTTTAGTTTATCTTTTCGTTCGTTTATCCGAATCAGGTGAAACAAGCTCCTAGATCTTCGTCTCGAAGCCCTCTTTCTGTTTAACCAACTTGAACAAGATTTTTGTACTTTAATATTTGACTTTAGATCAGTTTAGTAAACGGATCTTGTTTCTTTCGTAGTTTGAGTTTCGTTGCTCCGTTTGATTTGATTCTTTTTGCAAACCGGAGTTGTTTACTTGAACTTTCTGGTTAGATCTTCTTATTTGAGTTTTACACGTGCATCTTTGCTTGAGTGCTTATGTATGCTATTGTTTGTTTGTGATAGAATTCCCGGAGTACGAAGCGTGCTACTACGAGTCACTAGGTTTTGTGAATCGTCATCAAGGCAAGTAACACATTGATCATACCCCTTTATTACCCATTTTTATGCATTAGTTTCAACCCTCACACATTGCATGAGTAGGATCTCTTAACATGTGGGTCTAGGAAGTAGATGATGAGGTAGAACCTATTACCTGTTTTATTACCAAACCCTTGGGAGTTACTTCTACGTTATGCTTATATTGCCATGCTATGATCGTAGACGTGGATTGGGTTTGAGAGTACCCTTGACAGATGTGAGATTGCTAATTAATGGTTCAACTTAAGGTGGCAAATTTAAAACACATCTGGGTGGATTGGTTGCAGGGTACTTGGAGAATCCAGTGTTGTCCTAGGGAATCCCAGAGGACCCGTGCGATTATCCTATGGAATGCCACCCAGGCTCAAAGGGATCATAAGATTTTTTATGCTAGAAACTTCCGTGTGCAGCCACAAGCCATTATGGGCTCTAGCATAGTTGAGTATGTTGCATGACCTCTTTCAGTGGTAGACTAGTAGATGTAGGGGAATGTAGGTGTAACGGTCTACCCGGGGTAAAGAGTGAATGTATCTGAAAGACTGTGTCTTGGTCATCCGGTTCTCAAACACAATGCAGTGCGAGAAATTTAACGGGAGCGGTCGAGTCTTGTGGGGAAAAGTGCACAAACCTTTGCAGAGTGTACAAACTAATCATGATTAGCCGTGTCCCCGGTTATGGACATCTTGAGTATCTGGTACTTGAATTATTGATTTCATCTCATCACTCTAAATTAATTTGTTGGGTTCATAATGATTACTTTAATTGGGATTGAGTTGGAGGAACCTTCTCAATGATGTTTCAACTACCATGATAGTTAAATAAAATATATTCCTTTGTTGTAGGGAAAAATTGGCTTTATGAAAAACATTATAACCTCAGAGCCTCCACCAGCCATATATGCATGTAGTGATAGCATTTATCTATTCCTTGCTCTACTGTGTTATTTTGCCAGCATATTCCATGTGCTGACCCGTTTCGGGCTACAACATATCATGTTAAAGACTTTTCAAATGAAAAGTAAGGTGCGCTAGGTCGTTTGTCATGCACTCAGCTATGCCGTTGGAGTTGATGTACTCGCTTTATCTTCCAAGCCTTCCGCTGTTATCGTTTTTAGATGGCCTTAAGCCATATCTATTGTAATAAGTTCTCTTTTGAGACATTCGATGTAATAAGTGTGTGATTGCTACTCTGTTATAAATCCAGGGATGACACTTAAGCACAGAGACTTGATCCATTCGGGTCGGGTCGGGTCGCTACATTAAAGCTTAAGATGCCTGGTCCAAGAGGCATGATTATAGTAAATGGCAACATGGAGCCTTTTCCTCACATGGAGGAGCGGATCACACCCTTAGCGGCGGAGGTACTGACCACCAAGGATGCGCCATGTACTCTTGTCGTGTCAAGCGAGCAAGATAGTATAAGGCACCCAAAGATTACAAATGTCCCCTTGGAACAACTTGGCAGTACCCCTAAATAGGGGTATGCGCTCCCCCGCCATCGTTACATGACTGGGGACTATGTTCCTCAGATACATAACTCTGCGTTAAAAATCCCATGGGGGACATCGAAGAATATGAAAAAAGGATATGAGAAAACTCGTATTAACCGACGTCTGCTCCACTACACCTTGAATTAATTAAGCCATGGCCGACCTTAGAACATAACACGATTTAACCGGGGTCTAGGCACTAGGCCTATGGTTGTTCAAATAAAACTCGGCCGAACTGCATATATTGAGACAATCGCCAATCAAGTGCCTTTAAGCAAGGGGATCAACTCTAGCTGGAGGCAAACTATCCCCAGTTTGGATAGGAAAAACAAGATGAGTGGCATTAGGGAGACGCACATGAATATGGTGGTAAATACCGACTCTAATAATTGGGCTTCGACACAAGGCCTCCTCTGCTCACTTCTTGGTGTAAGTCTTTATTTTTCAAAGATAATTTTTGCTTGAATTGTGCGGTTTGATCCATTTAATGAATAAAGAGAAAAATCATATTTCCTTTTTCCATCAAACATAATTATGAAGATATAAAAATTTCATGCCTCTTGGTGCATCTAACATGGGGCGCTAATTTGAAGCCGACCCCCACTCAAATTCTGAGGTATCCTAGGATGTCCCTGGCCCTTAGTCCTTGGTACTTCCCATTATATGCATCAATTTTGAGTTGTGTGTTTGGTCAATAGCTGGAGCACCCGAAGCATGTGCTTACCCCTTACGTTTCCATTTCGTTCGGCTTAGGGGTAAAGGGAGAACCATTGCGATTGTCAGTTCTAGTTTAACTGGTTAAGTGCCTTAGTTGGACAAAGCGAAAGTTGATTGTCACAATAAGGCGAAAATTGGTCAACGATCCGCAGGGAGTGTTAAACTAAATATAGTTGAGGAAGATTATCCGAGTAAAATGAAGGGCCTTTTTTTCTTGAAAAAGCCAAGTTGTGGGTGGTCCGACCTCCGCCAACCGAGAAGTCGACATATACCAGGTGCTATTAAGTTGCCCCCAACCATACGCTCCTACGACCAAGTGTACATTTTAGCCTTGTTGTCTGATTTCGTTGTTTCTTCTCAGACAACCGCCTAAGGGCACAGATGCATTGGAAAAGGGCTATATATCAACAAGAAACACCATCAGTATATTCTAATAAGGGGTCGAAACCGACGACTAGCCAACTACATCTTAGACAGTCCTAGTAGAGTCGAAATAAAGCGTAAACCATATTTAGAAAAAAACTCTCATTTAAAAGAACTAATTTTTCTTTTTTACAAAGGAGCATGTCAGCATACCAAGGGAAAATGATAATCGCGATTTTTTTAGACCATCTAGGATCCTCTCCTTCGCGTACTTCACCTCGGACACTCGAGCGGATGTCATAACCTTCACGTAATACCGCTGAGGTTCTCGCGTCTTCCCCTCTGGACCGCGTTGCTCCATCGGCTCCAATTCCATCTTTGGCCCATGTGTCTACATGACCGGGTATGCCTCCCAGGCACCCTCCCAACAGGCCAAGCGCTTCCATAGCTCTACTTGGGAATCAACTCCCTTGAGGCGCTACACCAGCCCAAAGAAGCTGGCTGGTAGCGACGCGTTCGGCCATAGAGCCACGCAAAGATCCTCCATGGCGGGTCTAGCCAGACGATGCAGGTCGACCATCTGTTTGAGCTCATTATTTTTAATAATGTCACTGAAAATCTGGTGCACGATCTCTTTATGGATTGAGACGTGCCAGTGGAAACCACCTTGGGCCATGATATACTCAGTAATAACTGATGATGAAACGGCATGGTTTGGTAGCGAGTGAAAAAACATGTCTTAGTCTAACCTAGTCAAGCCTCCCGTGGTCAGCCTTCACGTCTAAGTTATGGAGATACCTCATCCCAACTAGATACAGTGAGTCGGGAAGGGGTGAGCTTGTTAAAAATATATCCTATTATTTTGAACACGTGGTCGCGATTAGGAATGCCAAAAACACCTTGGAGACGAGCATAACCTCGGAATCAGGAGCCGACGTGGAGGATGGAACTCTCCTACGAAGTCGAAGACTCAAAATTGTAAAATTATCCTACAGAAGATGACTCATGTCCTCGGCTTGAAGACTAGTTCACGGGTTATTGTTGGTGCCCAGGACTTGTGGGTGATGTAGGATCGAAAGTATGTCTAGAGGGGGGTGATTTGACTACTTGACAAAATAAAAACTTAGCCTTTTCGCAATTTTAAGTTTTGACAGTTTTTAGCAATTTAGCACAAGTCAAGCAATCTTCCTACACATGAAATTCTAGAGTTGTAGCAACGGAAAGTACATCATTGCATATGAAGGTAAAGGGAGGGGTTTGGAGAGTGCAAACGCAAGTGGAGACATAGATGTTTTTGGCGTGGATCCGATAGGTGGTGCTATCGTACATCCACGTTCATGGAGACTTCAACCCACGAAGGCTAACGACCGCGCGAGTCCACGGAGGGCTCCACCCACAAAGGGTCCACGAAGAAGCAACCTTGTCTATCCCACCAAGGCCATCGTCCACGAAGAACTTGCCTCATTAGGGTAGATCTTCATGAAGTAGGCGATCTCCTTGCCCTTACAAACTCCTTGGTTCAACTCCACAATCTTGTCGGCGGCTCCCAAGTGACACCTAACCAATCTAGGAGACACCACTCTCCAAAAGGTAATAGATGGTGTGTTGATGATGCACTCCTTGCTCTTGTGCTTCAAGTGATAGTCTCCCCGACATTGAACTCTCTCTCACGGATTTGGATATGGTGGAAAAATATTTGAGTGGAAAGCAACTTGGGGAAGGCTAGAGATCAAGATTCATATGGTAGGATTGTAATATCTTGGCCTCAACAGATGAGCAGGTGCTTCTCTCTTAGAAAATGAATAGTGGAAGTGTAGGCACATTCTCATGGTTCTCTCCACGAATGAAGAGTGGGTGGAGGGGTATATAGGGCCAGGTCTTTTGCTGGCTTCTAGAATAAGCTGAAATAAGCTGCCCCCTGCCCAGCTTATTCTAGAAGCCTGAAGCAAATTATTATTTTAGAAGCCTAGTAGTTAAGACTTCACTAGTAGGCATTAAAAAAAATTAACTTGGGCTTCTAGAATAAGCTGGGTTGGGGGCAGCTTATTCTGGAAGCCCAAAAAACCAGCAAAAGAACTGGGCCATATAGCCTCCACACAAAATCTAACCGTTACACACAATTTACCAAACTCGGTGGGACCGAATCATGAAACTCGGTCGGACCGATTTAGTTCAAATGTGAACGTTAGGCTTTTAGGTGGGACCGACATGATCAACTCGGTGGGACCGATTTCATTAGGGTTAGGACATAACGTAATCTCGGTGAGACCGGTAACATCAACTCGGTGAGACCGGTTTTTGTAATAGGCGAACGGAGAGTTGGTCAGGCAAACTCGGTGGGACCGATTCGCTCATTTCGGTGAGAATGAAACATTACAAAAAGGAAACAGAGAGTTTGCATTGCGAACTCGGTAGGTCCAATCAATTACTTCAGTTAGACCGAAACGTTACAAAGGGAAACAGAGAGTTTGCAATCCCATCTCGGTGAGACCGAGATCCATATCGGTGAGACCGAGCTGATTAGGGTTTCTGGCTATGGCTATGCCAAATGAACTCGGTGGCGTCGGATAGATCAAATCGGTGGGGCTGAGTTTGACTTTTGGTTTGGGACATATGTGGATATAAGAAAGTGGTTGAGGGCTTTTGGAGCATATCACTAAGATTTTGAGCAAGCAAGCCATTAAGCATTACCTCATCCCGTTTTAATAGTATTGGCTTTTCCTATGGACTCAATGCGATCTTGGATCACTAAAATGAAATGTAGAGTCTTGAGCTTGAGCCAATATGTGTCCTTAGCATTTTGAGGGGTCCACATTCCCAGTCCATCCCATGCCAATCATTGAACTTTCTGAAATGTTCATCATGAAAAAGCATTAGTTCAATGAGCTATATGTTGTTAGGAATTACCAAAACCACCCAGGGATAGTTGCACTTTCAGTCTCCCCCTTTTTGCTAATTGATGACAACATATAGATAAAAGCTTCAACTAATGATAATAAGAATGAATTATATCATGGCTTTGAGAAGTATGTGATAAGCAAGAGCTCCCCCTAAATTTGTGCATTATTTAAAATTTGCTTTTGAATGCAAATGCACAATCGATTAGGATCATGGGTTACTCTTCCATGTCACATACATCTTGGTGGAGCGCTCAAAATGATAGAAAGTAAAATATGTACTCATGACCAAGCCAATGTGAATGATCATATATGAGAGATAAATAATGGCATCATTCAGGCAAGCATTAAAGTATGATATGATCAAACACATGATCATACAAGTATCTCACACACATGAACATAGAGTATCAAGCAAGCGCACAAATAAGTTTCAACCAAAATCAAAGAAGGCAAAACAAAGCAAAGCTCTCTCTCTCTCTCTCTAAGCCTATGATCTATACACTTTCTCCCCCTTTGGCAAGAAGTTACCAAAAAGCTTAAAATGCATAGTGCTATGCGTCTCTCTAGGCTTGATCTTTGGGAGGAGGCGTCGATAGGACTCCAAGGATGAATGCATCTGTGGAAGTTTTTGGAGCTGGTGGAGTGGAAACTGGAGGTGGCACTGATGGTGTGGCTGCAGTTGCTGATGTAGTTGCCCTAGTGTCAGCCATGGGCACTGCATATCTCTGCCGTCTTGGCACTCTCTGAAAGACATATGTGGTAGCATGTCCTTTCCTCTCCTCAGCTTCTTCTTGGAACTATTGTCTGCATCTCTGTCACCTTTAAGTCTAGATCATAGAATTTAGTCTCAATTATCCTTTCCAGGCTCTCTTGGTTCTGAGTCAGGGTGGCCAATCCTTTCTAAATCCTCAAGGTTTCTTGAATCGGATATGCAATTTGATCTCTTTTAGTCTTGAGAAACACTTCAGATGCCTCTTCAGCACTTGGCATCTTTGTTGCTTTCTCAGATTTTTCTTTCTCCCTCTTCTCTTGAGCCTCTAGAGATGTGGGATCTTCTGCATCCATGACAATTGTATTGTCCTCAAAGTTAGGCATCAAGGGAAGATGTTCCTTGTCCAATAAGTATGTGCATGTGCCCATCTTGGAGTTGATGAGCATATGGATGTGTGGAGCATACCCACGTAATCTCTTCTGGTCTGCAGCTATCCTCTTGACTGTCTTCACAATCAAACTCATCACTTTGAACTTCTGGGGCACATCAAACAATTGCAGCAAGCTAATGGAATGGCCTCTGATCATCTTTTGATCTCCAGATTTGGGCAACAAGGTGTGCCTCAAGATGGTGTTAATTGTGGCCAAGCCAGATAACAGATAACGAACAGAGCCTAGTTGATGAGTTTCCAAGGCTTTGTCTGGAATTTCCTTGTACATGTTTGCCATTGAGTTATTGTCTTTCTTCTTCTTGGCATAGACATCCAAGTCACCCTCATCCTCTTTAGGGACATTGATCAATTTGGCCCACTTAGCAACTGTTGATTGGTACCTTATACCCTCAGACATCCAAAAATATTCTTCCATCAGGATAGATATGAGATGTAGAATAAAATTTCATAATGAGCTCATCATTCCACTTGGTCAACTTCTGACCCACAAACTTGTCCACTCCACATAGCCTAAAGCTCTCATGCACACCTGGAAAATGATCTTCATTCTCATCAATTTATTCATAATCTGCCCACTTCATATCACAAACAATGAGCTTCTTATCAAGCAAGATGGTCTCATAGAAATCATGTTGTTCTTTGGTGTGGAACATGTAATCCACATCAGTCCTTCTCCTAACAGCATATGGATCAGTTTGTCTCCAAAGTCTGAGACCTGCATCCTTCCTCTGTTTCATGTATTCAGCAACAAGATGACTATCATCATGATCAGGAATCTTGGGCCTCAATTTTCTGAGCACTTGGAGTTCAACATCTTCTTCTTCTTCAAACTCAGGCACTAGGGTCTTGTTCTTTTCAGCAGCTGGTATGTTCCTTGTGATTCTCTTTGGTGTAGACTGGGTAGCTCTGGGGGCAGTCTTGGGCTTTGAAGGAGCAGCCCCAGACTTGATGGCATCCCCCATCAGCTTCTTCTAAGTCTTTGCAACTGGTGCAATAGGCTCATCAGCATCATCAGTTCTCATAGATGGCTTGCCAACCACTGTGGTTGTGGTCTTCCTAGGCCTCTTCTTGGTTCCTGCTAGCTCATCATCTCTTATTTCAAGAGTGAACACCATTGTTTCTTGAGTGGAGGTTCTGGCCTTTGACATTGGAGCTCTCTTCTTGTTGAAACCAGGCTTTATTGAAGCAACTGTGCCATACTCCTTCTTAGTCACTTTCTTCTTTGAGGTGGCCTCACCCTCAACAGCCACATAGTCTTCATCCTCACTGTCAGAATTTTTCTTCTTCCTTGTCTTGGTAGCAGCCTTTGGAACATTACTTGGAGTGCTTATGCTGCTCTCATAGTAGCTGCTATTGCAGGTACTAGAGCCCTCACTCAGATGTGCCTGCTCCTCTGACCTGTTCTGGTTGTCACTTTGATCAGACATTGTTGACACTGCAAACTGAAAGCTAACCCCGTGAATAGACGTAGATGATATAGAGTGGTTGAGCATCACAAAGTGTAGAGGTTTTGTAAAAGCAATTGAGTCAAAATCTTAGTTTTGGGTTTCTACTGAAAGCATTTCGGAGCTACCGATTTGTTAAGCTCGGTGACACCGAAGCAACTTTGGAGTGTAAACTAGTGAAATCAGTCAGACCGAGACACAGTTCGGTGACTCCAAGTTTGCTAGGGTTTCACTGAGAGTTGAACTCGGTCACACCGATTCGCAAGTTTCGGTTAGACCGAAAAGTGTCAGTGCAATGGCCTAAGCCAAATCGGTGAGATCGATTTCCACAACTCGGACGGTCCGAGATGAGTTCGGCGGAAACCTAACCCAAAATTTTTGAATCGAATCTAATCTAAAGGATGTTTTTGTTGGACATGATGATCACATACATGGTGAAGAATCATGGCATTGACTTTGTGCTAAGAATCAGAGGTAAAGGTTAAACAAAGGGTCAAACTCATACCCTAAATTGGCGATGAGCTCGCTATGGCGGCAACGGTGGGGTTAAATTCCGTTGACGGCGGCGGAGACCAGCGGCGGGAGGTCGCTGGCGACGAGAGGACGATCCGAAGACCCGAGACGGCAGAGCAGGACACGTGCGGGTGAAGAGATTTTGGAGAAATTTCCAAAATTTGACCCGTCGGTATATATATCCTGAACCTGTCGGTGTGACTGAGTGGAACAACTCGGTGACACCGAGATGCAGAATCGCAAGCGGTTACTGCAACTCAGTGTGACCGAAAAGTTCTGATCGGTTGCACCGAGATTGAAAACCTAGCTCAACTCAGCGAACTCGGTCAGACCGAAAAGGATGAATCGATCAGACCGAAATGCACAGAGAGGTTTTGGAAGTTTAAGTCTATGAAAAATCAGGGACTCTGAGTGCTCCTCACACAGAGTGTTCGAATCTGACTTGATCAAACTTTGTGATGTAGCATGAATAGAGTTCGAGACAAGAAAAGCATAGATAGCTAGAGGGGGTCCTTAGGCATTCTTGTCCATCCATTTGGCAAAAGAAGAAAGCCAAACAATCAAAGCAACAAATGGATGTCCTTGAATGAGAAAAAATATGCACTCAACATGCTCACACAATATGATAGAAAATGAAAAATGTGGCAAAGCATGCACAACCATTCTAGCATCTATCAAGCAATTGGCGATGACTAGGTCATCTATATATGAGTATATTGACTTAGGAGCCAAAGGAGAACATTTGATCATAGGTCATACTCATCGTTTAAGCACAAGTGGGGTTGCTACTTTTACATAAAGCATTGTTGCATTCACACCAATAGAGTTGCTATAGCTCAATATTTAGAGTAAAGCTCCCCCTAGATATGATATCCCCCCTAAGAGGGATGAACCGACCTTTGGTTTTGTCGACGTTGACTTCATGTAGGTATTAGATAACCCACAAGTATAGGGAATCGCAACAGTTTTCGAGGGTAGAGTATTCAACCCAAATTTATTGTTTCGGCACAAGGGGAGCCAAAGAATATTCTTGAGTATTAGCAGTTGAGTTGTCAATTCAACCACACCTGAAAGACTTAATATCTGCAGCAAAGTATTTAGTAGCAAAGTAGTATGGAAGTAACGGTAACGGTGGCAAAAGTAACAATAGTAGTTTTGTAGTAATTGTAATAGTAGCAATGGAAAAGTAACTAAGCAAAGATCAATATGTGAAAAGCTCGTAGGCATTGCATCAGTAATGGATAATTATGTCGAATGTGATTCCTCATCCAACGGTTATAACATAGGTTGACACAGAACTAGGTTCAGTTCATCAATGTAATGTAGGCATGTATTCCGAAAATAGTCATGCGTGCTTATGGAAAAGAACTTGCATGACATCTTTTGTCCTACCCTCCCGTGGCAGCGGGGTCCTATTCGAAACTAAGGGATATTAAGTCCTCCTTTTAATAGAGTACCGGACCAAAGCATTAACACTTAGTAAATACATGAACTCCTCAAACTACGACCATCACCGGGAGTGGTCCCGATTATTATCACTTCGGGGTTGCCGGATCATAACACATAGTAGGTGACTATTGACTTGCAACATAGGATCAAGAACTCACATATAATCATGAAAACATAATAGGTTCAGATCTGAAATCACGGCACTCGGGCCCTAGTGACAAGCATTAAGCACAGCAAAGTCATAGCAACATCAATCTTAGAACATAATGGATACTAGGGATCAAACCCTAACAAAACTAACTCGATTACATGGTCAATCTCATCCAACCCATCATCGTCCAGCAAGCCTACGATGGAATTAGTCACGCACGGCGGTGAGCATCCTGAAATTGGTGATAGAGGAAGGTTGATGATGACGACGGCGACGATCTCCACTCTCCAGAGCACCGAACGGACTCCAGATCGGCCCTCCCGAGAGAGATTAGAGCTTGGCGGCGCCTCCATATCGTAAAACGCAATGAGTCCTTCTCTCTGATTTTTTCCCCCAAAAAGTGAATATATGGAGTTGGGGTCGAGGTCAGTGGAGCCTCAGGGGGCCCACGAGACAAGGGGGCGCGCCCCCACCCTCGTGGACAGGGTGTGGGCCCCTGGTATTGATTCTTTTGCCAGTATTTTTTATATATTCCAAAAATATTCTCCGTGGATTTTCTTGTCATCCCAAGAACTTTTATTTCTGCACAAAAATAACACCATCTCAATTCTGCTGAAAACAGCGTCAGTCCGGGTTAGTTCCATTCAAATCATGCAAGTTAGAGTCCAAAACAAGGGCAAAAGTGTTTGGAAAAGTAGATACGTTGGAGACGTATCAACTCCCCCAAGCTTAAACCTTTGCTTGTCCTTAAGCAATTCAGTTGACAAACTGAAAGTGATAAAGAAAAAACTTTTACAAACTCTGCTTGCTCGTGTTGTTGTAAATATGTAAAGCCAACATTCAAGTTTTCAGCAAGGATTATGAACTAACCACATTCACAATAACTTTTAGGTCTCATGTTCACCCATATCAATGGCATAATCAAATAGCGAGCAATAATAATAAATCTCGGATGACAACACTTTCTCAAAACAATCATAATATGATATAACAAGATGGTATCTCGCTGGCCCTTTCCGAGACTGCAAAACATAAATGCAGAGCACCTCTGAAGATCAAGGACTGACTAGACATTGTAATTCATGGTAAAAGAGATCCAGTCATAGTCATCCTCAATGTAAATTAACAGCAATGCATGCAAATGACAGCGGTCCTCTCCAACTGGTGCTTTTTAATAAGAGGGTGATGACTCAGCATAAAAGTAAATAGATACACCCTTCGCAGAGGGAATCAGGGATTTGCAGAGGTGCCAGAGCTCGAATTTTGGAATAGAGATAAATAATATTTTGAGTAGCATACTTTCGTTGTCAACATAACAACCAAGAGTTCTCGATATCTTCCATGCTACACACATTATAGACGGTTCCTAAACTGAATGGTAAAGTTTATACTCCCCCACCACCAACAAGCACACTCCGCGTCTGGACTGAAACAACGGGTACCGTCCATACCAACAACAGTCCTGGGGGAGTTTTGTTTAATTATTTTGATTTGATTTGAGCAAGGGATTGGGCATCCCGGTTACCGGCCGTTTTCTCATTAATGATGAGCGGAGTCCACTCATCATAAGAATAACGCACCTAACACGAAAGATATAGACAGCCCTAGTTGATACATGAGCTATTCAAGCATACAAAACAGAAATTCATTTGAAGGTTTAGAGTTTGGCACATATAAATTTACTTGGAACGGCAGGTAAATACCGCATATAGGAAGCTATGGTGGACTCATATGGAATAACGTTGGGGTTTATGGAAGTGGATGCACAAGTAGTATTCCCGCTTAGTACAAGTGAAGGCTAGAAAGAGACTGGGAAGCGACCAGCTAGAGAGCGACAACAGTCATGAACATGCATTAAAATTAATCAACAATGAGTGCAAGCATGAGTAGGATATAAATCACCATGAACATAAATATCGTGGAGGCTATGTTGATTTTGTTTCAACTACATGCGTGAACATTTACCAAGTCAAACCACTTGAATCGTTCAAAGGAGGATACCACCCTATCATACCACATCACAACCATTTTAGTAGCATGTTGGCACGCAAGGTAAACCATTATAAACTCCTAGCTGATTAAGCATGGCATGAGCAACTATAATCTCTAATTGTCATTGCAAGCATGTTTCATTCATAATAAGCTGAATCAGGAACGATGAACTAATCATATTTACAAAAACAAGATAGGTTGAGTTCATACCAGCTTCTCTCATCTCAATCAGTCCATCATATATCGTCATTATTGCCTTTCACTCGCACGACCGAATGGTGTGGATAATAATAATCAAGGTTGTCAGAATCACGATTTTGAATGGGATCGGAGCCCTCATGGTAGGATCGCAAATCATGGAATCTTCACTATCAGGATCGTAGAAACGTATATTCTATGAACTAAAGTCGTAGATTCAGAGGGGTTAGTTTGGATCGTAAAGTCATAGAATCGTACAACAGAATCACGATTCTGACAACTTTGATAATAATAGTGCACATGCATTGGACTAAGCTGGAATCTCCGAGAATTTAATACAAGGGAGAAGGCAAGGTACTATGGCTCGTGGTTAAATCAACATTGATGCATATGAGAGACACTCAACATTTTCATCATGGTCTTCTCCTCTTGACCCCCAAATAAAATAAAATAAATAAAATTATTTACACGGGAAAGCTCCGAACAAGCAAAAGAAGAACGAGAAATCCTTTTGGGTTTTCTTTTAATTATTACTACTACAGGCATGGAAAGTAAACTAGCTAAAAGCTACAATTATTCTTTTTTGGTTTTCTTAAGGTTTTTCAGACACACAGGAAGAAGGCTTAGAAAATAAAATAAACTATCATGGATAGTACAATGAAAAAGTATGAGCACCGACTACTGGAATGAGTGTGTGAACATGAATGTAATGTCGGTGAGAAATATGTACTCCCCCAAGCTTAGGCTTTTGGCCTAAGTTGGTCTATGGCCACTGCTGGCCTGACGGATATCCAAAGTTGTAGTTGGGGTTGTACTATGATGCAGCTGCTATTGCCTGATGAGCTGCAGCTTGGAGGCGAGCCGCCTCCATTGTCTCCTCATACTCATTCGCCTCCTCCCTAGTTATAACATATCTCCTTTTTGTCTGAAAGTCAACGGAAGTAGGAGCAGGGAGAGCAATATGGACAGTGCGACATATGTCAAAGATTAGTCGGTACTGGAGGAATTGTTCATTCCTCTCAACAAACTGATGGTGAACCATAGCATTATAATCTAGATAAGCAGGAGGCAACTTCGTATCATTTTCATGTATGGGTACACGAAGATAATTAGCCACACGAGTCGCATAAATTCCACCAAACAAATCTCCATTTAAATCGTTGAGATGCAACCTTCATGCAACAATAGCCCCCAAGTTATATTGTTTATCACCTAATACCGCACTCTTGAGGACACAAAGATCTGAAACGCACATGTGGCAAGCCTCATCTTTACCGTAAATGCATCTACCAACGAAGAGAGCAAAATAATGTATGGAAGGAAAATGAATGCTCCCTATGGTAGCTTGTGTGATTTCTCTAGATTCCCCCACAGTAATACTAGCTAGAAAGTCCTTATATTCATATTTGCAAGGTTCACTAACACTACCCCACTTCGGGAGTTTACAAGCATAATTAAAATCTTCTAAGTCCATGGTATATGATTTATCATAAAGATCAAATAAAACAGTGTGAGAATTGCATGAGGATGTAAATTTAAATCTTCTCACAAATGAATTAGTTAGGTAGTGGTACTATGGGAACTTATCTGACACGAAGTCCTCAAGATCAGCATTACGCACATACGTGTCAAATTCTTCATTGATGTCTACCTGGACCATAAACTCCTCCGACGGCCATTCACAAGAACGCACTTGAGCTTCCCTTGGTGGTTCATCGTCCGGCTCACGTATCGCGAGCCTTGGTACTTGCTTCCTTGAGAAACCCCCTTGGTAGATTTTCCTATGCATTTGTCTCTGATTTTTTTTTTTGAAATTTTAGTGACTCAAAATAAAAGTCACTACAACAGGAACCCCCCTTCAGCAACGCATTGATGTGTTTCCTTTTGTCCATATAAGCATTGCTAAGGTCTACACCAACGGATTTATATGTGTTGCCGTTGGTGGCGTTGGAAAGGTCTACAACAACGTATACACATGCGTGGGTAACTGGCGTGTATAAGTGTTGTAAGATAGCAACGTATGAACAAAAGTCTAACAACACATCATATGTGTTGGTTATTACCCTGCACAAATGGATTTCTAATTGGAAAAAATAAATCATTGCAACTCACGAATTGGTTGCTACATAGTCCTTCCGTTCCTAAATATATGACGTTTTCGTAGTTCAATTTGAACTACCAAAACATCATATATTTAGGAATGGAGGGAGTAGAATATTAGGCAATGCTACTAGTATACAGGAGATGGAATATAGTAAGAAAGACCTCATATATTAAATCAACAATGTTGTTTTACAAAGAACATATTTTTGCTTTACAAAGAATACCCTCAGCTTGTACACGTGTTTTACAAGAACATGTGCACTCTATACAGAAACAGATCGAAGCTTCCTTGAAGGAAACAAAAAACTAAGCTCATCACATGAGCATCTTGTTCCGCGTTCATTAACTAAAACCGAAATGGTCAGTTTCTCTTGGCATCGTAACTCCATATCCTGAAGATAGTTCATGCCAATTGCAGCTATAGTAAACTGCATATTCATCTCTCTGCTAGCAATGAATGAAATACAAACAGTTAATATAGTACTTTGGGTAATAATAAGTTCTCGATGAATTTAAGTGCAGGTACCAGCCAAGAATTTCTTTCTTATTTCGAGTTTATCCCTTTGGAGTTATGTAAAAAATTAGATTCAGACAATATACGCAAAGGAAAAACATGCAAGTAACATAAAATAATTGAGGCTATATTCCTGTAAATTTCGTACGGTGAATGCGCAGCCACATATTCAATTAATAATGTTGATTGCAATGGGTGAACATATTGTGCTAAAAGCGGAAGAGATGATAAAGGGAACCACAACTTATGCTTGTAAATAATGGGTCATGTTCACATTTATATATTCATCAGAAATTGGAGGAAAAAAAATACAAATTAGAAAAGACTCTATGTTACTTTGGAGCTTACCTTTTTATTGGTTTGCACTTTCGAAGTCAGAGCATAGGCACAGCCAAAGAGCAGCTGTTACAGTTAATTATCCTAAAATCATGTGCATCAATAATCAAGATTCGTGAGAAAGAGAAAAAAATTACTATTGCACAACATGAAAAACACATAAAAAATTACAATAGAAATTACCGCTAGTGATATTATTTTTCTAATCAAGACATCACATCTGAAATAATATAGAAAGAGTTGGCAACAGAACTAATCAATCTTTTCTAAGATGATATCAATTATCAAATACATGGGGTAAACATTCTGGGGAGAGAGATCAATCTAAATGAACAATTAACATGACATTTAAAGATGAATCCATATTCACACGCCGCCTGCACAAACAAAAAGAGAGAAGGGATCAATGAACACAACACCTACATGACGTCATTGACGTACTGCCAGCATCGCTGATCATATTTACCTTCCGAGCTTGCAGCACCCATTCAAATGCTTAATGTGATTACCTCAGGTAGATTTCTATCTTTAATATTATGTGTAAACCTGCAAGACTATAGTTCACTAAGTAACAACTTAAAATTCACATACTGGTGAGAATAAAATATGTGAAGTGGCATCTCGTGAAGCATTTTTTTTATGCATCCTTCTGATCTAAACAAGATTGCAGTTCATCATAATATGCGAATAAATACAAACATATGAGAATTTAAAAGTATCTAAAGTTAAACAAAATCATCAAATCGATCAAATTTACATACACACTTACGCATGCTAGCAAGTGTGAGATGTCTAGAGCAGAGGCGGATGACGAAAAAAATTTAAGGTGGGGCGAAGTCTTAAGCAAACAAAAAAATTATGGAAACGGCCACAAGTGTCTCCCTTGATCCAAGGAATGAGAAAATCTAGCTAGACTATTGGCTTTATAGTTCCCTGCTTTCAAAAGTACAAGTACAATTTAGACCTGCTGCTCGCGGCCTAATCTCGTCAATAACTCGGCCATATATACCATTAGTGCCTTTTGAAATATCACTGACCACTTGCTTCACATTGGAGGCCATGAAAATGTTCTATAAATGAAGATCTTGCGTGAGTTATAATGGCTCATAGCATGCAATCGCTTCAGTCACATTAGTCATTAGTCACCCCATCAGTGGAAACTTCATGGGCAGCTCTGCAATTGTTATTCGTGTGGTCTGGCTCTATTTGTGTGATGTGTCATGCTGTTGGGCATTGTGGCACAACCATTTGTGGCCCAAGAAACTATCTCAATGGCCATGAACCAGTCCAGAACGGGCCTCTTTTCTCCATGTCTATGTTTAGCTAGCAATGTGAACTAGAATTAGATTAGCCAGCGATCCCAGATGCATACGCATTGCAACCAATTAAGGTATGGCAGCCGCCAGACCTTGCCCACCGGAGAGCTCAGCTAGTGGTCTAGAGTATGATTCATATACCTTTTTAATATGTAGTTATGTATAATCACGCTTAATATTACTGAATAAGAAGTAGTTGTGCACTTGGAATATTACTACCTCCTTGACGACAGAAGCGTTAGTAACATGAGTGAATAAATAATGTGCGATCACCCTTTTTTCCATGGAAAACTAGATTCTCTCCTCATAAGCCTCGGAGGACGCAAGCATTGATATAAACAAGAGTGGTGGACAATAGTCCTCCGAGGCAAAATAATAGCTTTGTTCTGTAGTGTAATCTAGCACTCTAGAGTATGATATACATCTAGAGAAATAAGTACATATGGATATGCAAATACGATTATGGTCTGAACAACTAAAGCATAAGATCGCCAGCAGAAACCTGCATAGCAAAATTAGAGGATCAGGTTTCCTTCAACAACAAAAAGAAGAGAACAGTAGCCATAATTTAACTAAAGTAATTGGTCCACCCATGGCATTGAGTGGAAGGTTAGAGAAGCTAGGGAACCAAATGCCAATGGAATTATAGAAGCCATCATGTTGTTTAATTCGGGGGAAACAAATTAGTAGAAATAACATAAATGTCACGATCTTCAGGGTCTAGGTGAGCGATGAGGTAGGCAGTAGGCGACCATGGCAGCCTCCCTGGGAGAGAGCGGCAGTAGTTATTGGTATATCCAGCCATCATCTACGACACCACGACGACAAACCCTTGGTAACCATGCCATATAAAGCATTAGAGAGGATAAGAACATAGGGGAGAACTGTCTCACTAAACTATAGGCACCGGAGTCGAGGTAGACGTGGCAGAACAGCGCCGTCCAGCCTGTGGTAGCAGCCGCTGATACGTCCAAAACGTATCTATAATTTCTGCTTGCTCCATGCCACTTTTGGGTGATATTGCTATGATATTCATACACTTCCATACACTTTTGATCATATTTGGACTAACTTACTAATCCAGTGCACCCCAGTGCCAGTTTCTGTTTTCGGCTGTTTTTGTATTTCAGGTTTTCACGTTTCGAGAACTGCCCAGAAAAATCCAGAAAAAATATATAAAAAATCAGCGATCCGGGAACGACACTGCCTCCGAAGGGCAGCCTGGGGGGGGCACAGGGGCTCCAGGCGCCCTGTGGGCGCGCCCCCCCCCCCCTGGGCCACGCCGGGGGGGGCGCCTCGGCCCCCTGAGAGCCCCCCGGTGCCCTACTTTGGCATATATTTAAAGGACTCTCCGAAACCCTCGAAACAGGACTTCTTTTCGCGATCCCATCTCTATTCCGCCGCCGCCGCCGCTTCCAAGATCGGGAGCACCAGGAGAACTCTTCCCGGCACCCTGCCGGAGGGGAGGATCACCACCGGGAGCTTCTCCACCACCATGGACGCTCCCGGATGACTCGTGAGTAGTCTCCCTTGGACCATGAGTCCATGACCAGTAGCTATGTGATGTTCTCCTCCCGTTCTTGTGCTTCACTAATTAGTCCTCGTGAGCTGCCCTACATGATCGAGGCACCTATGTAATCCTTATGATGTTGCTATGTTGAGTTTGCTGGGATCCGATGGATTATGAGATTATGTTCAGATTGATCTTGAGTAATATATTTAATTCACCTCTTTTATATTTTAGTTCATATGTAATTCTTGCATGTTCTCCGTTGTTATTTATTGCTTTGGCCAAGTAGTAGGTAGTGACTCGAAGAGGGAACGTTATGCTCGATTCTGGGTTCATGCCCCTCGATGACTAGCTTGAGTGACAGAAACATGAGTCTAGGGGATGTGTTGTTGCCACAAGGGGGAAAACAACGATGCTTGTGCCCGCGGGTGCAAGGATTGTTTACTTTACGCAAAGTTCTTTTAATGCAGTTGTCTGTTGCATTGAGTTTACACTATGGGTGGGACTCGCAACTTAATACCAGCGAGATGTTCTGGATATATATCTCAAGGTGGATGATTAGTAGTAGATATTGATGGATTTCGGTCTACTTACTTTGGCGTACCGCCCATGCTTTGAACCTCAACCTTTCTTGCAATGTAGTCAGCATTGGTTTGCGTTCGTGGTCCTGTCAATTGCCCAGCTGTAATTTGTTACCTCGCATAGCTGTTTTATCGTCTTTTGGGAGAGAGACATCACTAGTGAACATCATGTGACTCCGGTCCATATTACTATCATTGATCACATACACTATTTACTTTTCGCTATTTTATTTACTATTGCAAAACACTATCTATCACTACTATCATATTTCTTTTAACCCTTTGTGAACTACAAGGCCGGAGAGATTGACAACCTCTCTGTACTCGTTGGGAGCAAAGTTATTTGTATCTGTGTGCAGGTCCACGTTGATTGCTAATTGCGCCGTTAGCAGTTGACACCTACCTGTTGAACCTAGGAGTCTCTGGGGATTCGATCCTTGGCATCTTTGCTAGGGGAAAACACTTCTACTTACTGCATCTTACACCTTCCACTTGGGGTAACCAACGAGGGGTTCGAGGCCCATCAGCCGCGCGTCTGGAGATGCGGGGGTAGTGAGCCGACCAACCTGAGGGGCAGGAGCTGCGACCATGACCCGTGGCGACTAGGTTAACGCAGGGTCATGGGCAGGGGTGTTGAGGACGTCGCGGTGGTGGAGGATCGGCCAGGAGCACTAAGTGGAGCAGGGCCGGCGACCTATGCCACGGGAGAGTGCCGGAGCTCGCCCAAATCTTAGGAGGCGACGGCGGCGGCGGACGCGGCATCGTGGTTATGGAGCCCTTGGTAGGAGATGAATCAGGGGAGGGGGGAGAGATGGATAAGGAAAATTGTTTTTTTAACAATGTTTGGACGGAGGAGGTAAATGTGGAGGTGGGCACGTGGAAGTTAGCTGCTATTTTCAAGCGAACGAAGAGATCAGCGCTAAGTGGGGAAGTGGGAGGTTTTACTAAACAACGCATAGTTTGTTATCGTTGGTAGATATGTGTTGCTATATGTGGGTTCTTGTTGTAGTGAGTGAACCAAACTCAACAAGATTGATAGCAACTACTCCCACAAGTGCCTAGAGACTATATCAAGCATTAGAACTACTTGGGACCACATAAATTTGACACGCAAGCTCAAGAACAGGGTCACCTTAGCAGCAAAATATTGCAATAAATAAAGCATTAGAACAAAAACTAATTGGACCATTGGAGGAGTCGCATACCGAAGAACAATCTCCCCAAACAGTTTTGTGAAGGAGCTTTGAGCAAGGAGATCGAAAATGGCAGCAAGATGAGCTAGAACACGGTTTTGAGCTATGGGAGGATTTTTTCTGGAGGAAGATGAAGTGTGTGGGTGCTGGAATAAGTGGAGGGGGCTATGTGGGGCCATCGAGGCAGGGGGCGCGCCCGGGGGTAGGTGCGCCCTGGACCCTCGTGGCCAGGTGGTGTGGCCCCCTAGTGTGTTCTCAGTGCCAAATATTCTTAAATATTTCACAAAAAATCATATTTCATTTTTTGGACATTTGGAGAACTTTTATTTTCGGGGTATTTTTATTGCAAGGATAATTCAGAAAACAGACAGAAAATACGATTTTTGCTTTATTTAATATAAATAACAGAAAGTAAAAGGAGGGTATAGAGAGTTGTGCTTTCTAACTTCATCTGTCTCATGCTCATCAAAAGGAATCCACTAACAAGGTTGATCAAGTCTTGTTAATAAACTCTTCCCGAATAACATGAAACCGGAGAATTTTAGAATAACACTAGGTTACTCAACGGGGATATGTATGTCCCCAACAATAAGAATATCATAGTTCTTCTTGACAGTAGGAAGAGGATATTCAAAACCTCCAATAGTGATCGTTGAAATTTTTCCAATAGAATTGATACTGTGGACTTGAGGTTGTTTCATCGGAAAGTGTATCGTGTGCTCATTACCATTGACATGAAAAGTGACATTGCCTTTGTTTCAATCAATAACAGCCCTTGTAGTATTCAAAAAGGGTCTACCAAGGATAATCGACATACTATCGTCCTCGGGAATATCAAGAATAACAAAGTCCGTTAAAATAGTGACGCTCGCAACCACAACAGGCACATCCTCACAAATACCGACAGGCATAGCAGTTGATTTATCGGCCATTTGCAAAGATATTTCAAGAGGTGTCAACTTATTCAAATCAAGTCTACGATATAAAGAGAGAGGCATAACACTAACACCGTCTCCAAGATCACATAAAGCAGTTTTGACATAGTTTCTTTTAATGGAGCATGGTATAGTTGGTATTCCTGGATCTCCTAGTTTCTTTGGTATTCCACCTTTAAAAGTATAATTGGCAAGCATGGTGGAAATTTCAACTTCCGGTATCTTTCTTTCATTTGTCACAATATCTTTCATATACTTAGCATAAGGATTTGTTTTAAGCATATCAATCAAACGCATACGCAAAAATATAGGTCTAATCATTTCAGCAAAGCGCTCAAAATCCTCATCATCCTTTTTCTTGGATGGTTGGCATGGGTTTCTGAACCCATGGTTCTCTTTCTTTACCGTGCCTCCTAGCAACAAAGTCTCTCTTATCATAACATTGATTCTTTGATTGTGGGTTATCAAGATCAACAGCAGGTTCAATCTCTACATCATCGTTATTGCTAGGTTGAGCATCATCATGAACATCATCATTATCATTTTCACCAGGTTCATGTTCATTACCAGATTGTGTCTCAACATCAGAAATAGAAATATCATTGGGATTCTCAGGTGTGTCAACAACAGGTTCACTAGAAGCATGCAAAGTCCTGTCATTTTTCTTTTTCTTCTTCTTAGAAGGACTAGGTGTATCAACATTAGTTCTCTGAGAATCTTGGTCAATTCTCTTAGGGTGGCCCTCAGGATACAAATGTTCCTGAGTCATTCTACCTCCTCTAGTCATAACTCTAACTGCATTATCATTTTTCTTATTATTTAATTCATTGAGCAAATCATTTTGTGCTTTAAGTACTTGTTCTACCTGAGTGGTAACCATAGAAGCATGTTTACTAATGAGTTTAAGTTCACCTTTAACTCTAGACATATAATCACTCAAGTGTTCAATCATATAAGTATTACGTTTCAATTCTCTACCAACATAAACATTGAAATTTTCTTGTTTGATAATAAAATTGTCAAACTCATATAAGCATTGGCTAGCAGCCTTATTACGGGGAATTCACCTTCATCAAATCTATACAGATAATTTACCTTTACTACCTGTGTCGGGTTATCGAGACCATGTATGTCTTCAATAGGTGGTAAATTCTTAACATCTTCAGCTTTAATACCTTTTTCTTTCATAGATTTCTTTGCCTCTTGCATATCTTCAGGACTGAGAAATAGAATACCCCTTTTCTTCGGAGTTGGCTTAGGAGCTACGAAATAGCAATTCAGCTTGATCAACAGTTCTTTCCCTGAAAACACAACCAGCACAACTATCCAGGTGGTCTCTGGATGCATCGGTTAGTCCATTATAAAAGATATCAAGTATTTCATTTTTCTTAAGAGGATGATCATGCAAAGCATTAAGTAATCGGGGAAGCCTCCCCCAAGCTTGTGGGAGACTCTCTTCTTCAATTTGCATAAAATTATATATTTCCCTTAAGGCAGCTTGTTTCTTATGAGCAGGAAAATATTTAACAGAGAAGTAATAAATCATATCCTGGGGCTACGCACACAACCAGGATCAAGAGAATTAAACCATGTTTTAGCATCACCCTTTAACGAGAACAGAAATAGCTTAAGGATATAATAATAATGAATTTTTTCCTCATTGGTGAATAGGGTGGCTATATCATTCAATTTAGTAAGATATGCCACAACAGTTTCAGATTCATAGCCATGGAAAGGATCAGATTCAACCAAAGTAATTAACTCAGGATCGATAGAGAAATCATAATCCTTATCAGAAATACAGATAGGTGAAGTAGCAAAAGCAGGGTCATATTTCATTCTAGCATTCAAAGACTTTTCTTTCAGCTTAGCTAATAGTTTCTTAAGATCATATCTATCTTTGCAAGCCAAAAGATCTCTAGCAGTTTCTTCATCCATAACATAACTAATACGTCCAAAACGTATCTATAATTTCTGCTTGCTCCATGCCACTTTTGGGTGATATTGCTATGATATTCATACACTTCCATACACTTTTGATCATATTTGGACTAAACTACTAATCCAGTGCACCCCGGTGCCAGTTTCTGTTTTCGGCTGTTTTTGTATTTCAGGTTTTCACGTTACGAGAACTGCCAGGAAAAATACAGAAAAATTATATAAAAAATCAGCGTTCCGGAAACTTCCTTGCGCCCAAAGGACAGCCGGGGGGGCACCGGGGCTCCAGGCGCCCTGGCGGCGTGCCCCCCCCACCTGGGCCGCGCCGGGGGGGCGCCTGTGTAATGCCCCGGATGTAATACTTTCCCTTTTGGGTATATAATATATCTGCGGCTTCATCTATTTCCATTCCGGGTTCTTTGTCTTCGGGTTTTCGTCGTTTTGTTGTGTGAGTGTGTGGCATTCATTCATATCATGTAGACATGTGCATCGCATTACATTGTGTTGTCGGTTGCATCCGGTTCCGCGCGCTCCTTCCCGTTGTCCGTTTCGTGTTCCGGAGCTCCCTCACGTGTCCGTGGCGTCCCATAGGTCTACTTTGTTGTTCGGGCGTGTAATGTTACCGGTGTGCCGCGAGGTTGTTGTCTGTGTTGTTGTTTTGTTGTGTGCAACCCGCCTCTCAAATCTCGTCTCGTTTGGACTCCGTTGGCTTTTCCATCCGTTGTTCGTGTGGGTCCAAAGTGCCTTCACTTCGTGTCCCAGAAACACCCCTACAGCAGTCTGCTAACATTCCCTAGGCCCTCCTAGACTACCCCCGCGATCGGATCCGTCGGATCGCGATCGGAGGGCTCCTAGCACCCCTAGATCTCCCCTAACCCTAAAAACTGCTATTAATAGACACCCCTATGTTCATTTTGGCATCCTACCTCCTTCCCCTACCTCTAGATCCCCTCCCCTTTGTTTTTCCAGATCCAGCCAGCCCAGCCGCCACTTGGCAGTTCGCCGCCGCGAGCCCTGGATCGGGCAGGATCCAGGGTCAACGACCCCTTCGCCTCGATCTACTCCGCCAGGTCGATCGACCCTTCCTGCGTCAGCCGACGGCCCGATCGCCCCGCCGCGTGGACCACTTCCCCGGCCCGACAGCGCCTTCCCTCCGCCCGATCTGACCGCTGCACCGGCCCGAAGGCCCAGGACCACTTCGACGGGAAGGCCTCCCGCAGCGCATCGGCTCGCCACTTCGCCAGGTGGGCCGCTGCCTTCCTCCCGCCGCCTCATATCGGGCCCGAGCCCAGCCGCAGGCCTCCAGGCGCCTCCCTCCGTCCACGCGCGCCGCCTCACCGAGCCGGCCGGCCCGAGCCGGGCCACTCCGCCCCAGCGCCGAGAGGGCCTCGCCTTCCTCGCCCGCGAGTCGTCGCTGGGCCGCCTCGCCGCCGCGGGCCCAGGACGCCGCCCCAGCCAGCCGCCGATCTGCCCGGGCCTTGTTTTTTTTCCTTTTCCAGAGCAGGTTGACTCCCCCTCTTTTATCACTAAGTCCCTGTTTTTGTTGATCTGTGATGCTATATTAGAACTGCTAGATCTCCTTGTGTGTTTGTCCGATTCGCCCATATAATATGTCCAGACGTTCGTGGAGACTTGGTCTACGTTTTATCTGTTGTTGTCATGCATGTTAGAGAGCATCTAGGTGCTTGTTTTTCTGTTGCAAGAGTGCATCATGATATAAACTGCTGCTATGTGATGTTTTTATGTCATCTTTGCCATGTGATATCTTTTAGCTCGTTTGTCCGAATGATGCAAATGACATGTCCACGTGTTCGTCTTGCCATGCTCTACGTGTTGCTTGTGATAGGTTGCATGTTAGATTTATTATTGCCTTGTTATCATCGTTGCATAGTGCCATGTGGCTGTGATGTTGTTTCACTTGTTATGAAATGCCATCTTGTTGAACTCGTTGCAATCGTTGTGTTTACCTACATGAAGCATGCTTGTGTGTTTCGGGATCACCTTCATGTGTACTTTGATGAGGTGCTTACCTCTTGCCATGTTTAGTTTCGAGGTGACTTAAACATGCTCTTTTAGATGCCATGATGAAATTGCTGTTTTAGGACTTAGTGGTTTTTCACTAAGTCTGAAATATGTAACGTTCCGATGCCATGTTCGTGTGATGTTCTAGGTCAAAGCATGATAGTTTTGGAGTGGATTTTGATTGTTCCTTGTAGTATATATTGTTGTCTTTCCATCCATGTTTTCACATGTCTATTTAAGTGGCTGTAGCATGTTTATCTTTTGCTCCAAAGTTTCAATAAAATTCTGCTGCCAGAATTTTATTGTCAAGTTCAATATGTCCAAGATCATTGCTATTGATCCGTGGCTCCTTTGGGGGTGCACCTTTGGACTTAGTTGCTGTAGTATATGTCTAGTTTGTGTTCATGTCCTTTGCCATGTTATTTGAGTGATGTAGCTTAATTATTTTGTGCTCCGAAGTTGCTATGTTGCTGTAATTTTCAGCTTTCGCTCAATTCTTGTTTCGGGCATAACTTTTAGCCCGTAACTCCGATTTCAGCGAATCTTATATCAAACTTGATTGTTTTTCCGTGTAGATTAATAATATCAGATTGTTATCATGTTTTGAGGTGTTTTGCTTGAGTGATATTTTCCGTGCTCCGTGTGCATCCTTAGTGCATCCATCATGCATCCATCTTTTTCGAGTGCGCATTGCATCATGTTGATTTGTGCTTGGTGTGATTGTTTTGTTTAGAGCCGGGAGCAGAGTCTGAGTTCGAGTACGTGCACGAGGTTTCCAACGAGGTTGAGCACGAGGACCCTTCTTACGATCCGGACGACTTCACTTCAGGCAAGATGACCGAACCCCGATAACATTACTATCTTTGCCTATTGCTAGTAGTCTCGATCTATAGTTTTGCCTCGATGCCCATGATCTTCTTGTCAGCCTCCTACTTGTAAACCATTGCCATGTTTAACCAACCTACCTATGCAAACCATTTCTTGGCTAAGTACGCTTCGCTCAGCCCTTCTTATAGCATTGCTAGTTGCAGGTGAAGATCGAAGATGCTTGCTTCATGTTGAAGTTTGGTTGGGTTATATCACACTATATAAATGCTTAAAATGAAATCATCTATATATTGGCAAGGGTGGAAGGCTAAGCCTTTTGCTTGGTGTTTTGTTCCACTCATGCCGTTAGGAACCGTATAAACCAGTGTTATGTTCCTTGATTATGCGTTCCTAACACGGTTGGGGTGTATGGGACCCCCTCGATAAACCGCTAAGTGCTAAGTCTTTTCCAGCAAGTCCCAACATTGGTACTATTTGCCTAAACAACTAAAACTTTCCGAGGGAGTAATTAACCCGAGGCTTAATTAATTCAACCCCCCTGGGCCAGTGCTCGATTTGAGTGTTGGTCCAAACTAGAGTCGTGTGCGGGGCCCCCCCTTGGCAACTTGGGTATTTCGGCCACTGTACGCTGTGCTCATCCGGTCGTGGCCTGAGACTAGATACGCGCAGCTACTATCAGGGTGTCGGCACGCCGGAAGGATTTGCTGGATTAGCCTTACCTTAGTTCGGTATATCTTGAGCACGGGATTCCGAGGATACTCGGGTCTTCCCACTTTGGAGTTGCGACTCCGCGGATCGTGGGCTTGTAATGGGTCAAGTTGGAACACCCCTGCAGGGTTTGAACTTTCGAAAGCCGTGCCCGCGGTTATGTGGCAGATGGGAGCTTGTTAATTCCGGTTGTAGATAACTTGACACAATGTTTCTAATACACTACCAGCGTGTGTTCCGTGACTGTCAATTTCCGAATAGGGATTCGGGAGTTGAACACGGAGGGGTTATGTTTGTTGAGCTTGTAGCTAGGATCACTTCGTGATCACTTCTCGCCGAGGCTTTCTCTTCTCGCTCTCACTCACGTAAGCTAGTTGCTAGTTGCTGCTGCAGACACTTATTCTTTTCTTCAGCCTTTATCCTCTCCCAAAGGCTTAAATAGTCTTGTTACCCGGGAACGGGATTGCTGAGTCCTCTGTGGCTCACAGTTACTTCACACACCAGATGCAGGTCCAGTTGTGAGCTATCCAGGTGATGGCACCGAGCTGGATTGGGAGTACGACGAGGAGCGTAGTCGGTACTATGTGCGATACCCGGATGATCAGTAGTGGAGACTCTTACTAGGATTCGATCCGCCTGTGGTTTATTTATTTCAGTTTGGTATCTTGCATTTGGATTTTGCCCTTAGAGGGTTGTGATGTTCTTAATGTATGATGATTGAGATTTGAATTGTAATTCTGTGACGTGGCGAGTGTAAGCCAACTATTTTCTGTTTACAATCCCCTCTTTTACATGAGATGTGCAAAGAATTACCGAACTTGAGATCATTCTAGGATGGATTTATGCCTTTAAGTCGTGCCTCGACACGTAGGAGGTATAACTCCATCCTGGGCATTACAAGTTGGTATTCAGAGCCTTCTCCGACCTAGGAGCCCCCACTGTTTGATCGAATCGTTGACGGTCGAGTCTAGGCACACACTGAAAAACTTTTTGAGTCCTATATTATATCGGAGAGTAGGATTTCTTTGCTTCTCATCCCCTTTCTCTCTGGTGATGACTCCTGACGACTACTCTTGTCTCTCCTATCTTCAAAAATTGCACAAATTTTTTTTTTAGGAATCCCGCGAGTATTCTGGGATTGTTTCGATGTTCTTGTGACAAGGATATTGTTCTCGATGCCTCTTGTTCCCGAGGAGTTGAGCTTCGGGGTATTGTTGTCACAAGCATATCACGGCAGTACTAAATACTTAAGACGGCCGACATCAAAAATCTCTCCTATACGGCCGGTGGCAAGATAACCCCGACATCACCCAGTACTGGGGAGGTAGTTCGGGAGTATTGCCATAGCTTGTTATAGTGGATGCTTTTCGAAGGTCCGAGGTACACAGTTTCCGAGAAAGACTGGTTATGTGTTGAAGGATGGATACACCTGGATGTAGGTTTAGAGTTGATTGCGCGGTGCTTCCCGTGTATCCCCAACACCTGATTGCATAACTGGAATCTTTCGGAAATTTATAGGTGGGTTTATCCAGTAGATCGTAGGCATTCTTTCAACGAATGCAGGTTAGTGAGTTCGTGGTTCTACATTGAGTGAAGTGGTTATATGACCGATGTTACTATCAGAATTTGCATCTTAAAGGGTCCTTGGCTATGCTGATCCGGGGATTGCAAAACCTTTTCGTAACGCGTTCATATGCTTTCAGCACAAAGATGTTAGAACGAAACTCCTCTCTTGTGTTTGTTCCCGTCTGTACCTTGTTGTTTTCTTATTTTATCCTTTTGTCCCCTATGTGGCTTCTCGTGAAGAATGATGTTATCACTTAACTGAGAATTTCATTCGTTCCTCTTGTTCGAATGATTTCATTCGTTCTTATTGTTTGAATGATTATTGTGAAGACTTGATGCAATTCATGCCATTGATTCAGCTTATTCCTTTTTGTCAATCAATTGCTGATTCGTGGTCATCTCTTACGGGATGGCTCCGAAAAAGGTTCCCAACGCTAACCCAGAGGTGGAAGAGGTTCCAGAACATCCTCCTTCCCCTCCTCCTCCGCCTGAGGCTTGGAGAGCAATTATGCAGACTACAGCTCAGAATACCCAATTGATGATGCAGATGATGCAGCAGATGCAAGCTAATCAAGCTAATCAGGGTATTCCAAGGAACCAAGGCAACTTCTTCCAGCAGCACCATGCTACTCTTAACCAGTTCTTGGCCAACAATCCTAAAGCTTTCAGTTACTGTGTCGACCCTCTTGATGCTGAAGATTGGTTAACCGACATAAAGAAGCATTTTGAGTGCAGTAACGTGAAGGAAGATGATTATGTGAAGTTTGCAGCCTTCCAACTGAAAGATCAAGCAGCTGACTGGTGGCAGCAGTACAAAGACTCCAGGCCGGGTCAAGTGATCTCTTGGGAGAATTTCGGCAAGGACTTTCGCTCGCACCACATTCCTACAAGTGTCATCGAGGGTATGCGTGAGCAATTCCGCAACCTGAAGCAGGGCTCCATGACAGTCTATCGGTATAATGTCAAGTTCCAAAACCTCGCTCGCTATGCTAAGCAAGACATTCCTGATGCCAAGTGTAAAATCTACCAGTTCCGTGGAGGTCTCAAAGATGAACTTCAGCTTGCTCTCACCTTGTTCGAGCCGGATGAATTCGACAAGTTCTATAACATGGCTTTGAAACAAGAAGAAGCTCAGCTTAAGATGGAGGCTTCTAAGAAGAGAATTCGAGATGCCGTTCACTCTTCCTCATCGTCTCAGATGGTCTCGAAGCATCAGAAATTCTGGCTTCCTCCTCCTCCAGTGATTCGAGCTCCATACAACAACTCCAACAACAAGAACTCTAGTGGTCGTGGTTTCTCCCACCCACCCAACCCGAGCAACCAGTCGAAGAAGCAGTTTCAGTCTCAAGGCTCCAAGTCCAGTGGCTCTCATTTCCGTCCTCTCTCTGAAGTGGTGTGCAACAGATGTGGCCAGAAGGGTCATTATGCCAACAGATGTCCGAATCCGAAGCGTCTTCCTCCTCCTCCGCCTGTCAGTACAGCGATTGTCAAGCATGATCCAAAGTCTGCAAGGGTCAATCTGATGAGTGCAGCTGAAGCGGAGAACTCTTCTTATGTCATTTTGGGTAACCTCTCAGTTAACTCTTTTCCAGCTAAAGTATTGTTTGATTCGGGTGCATCTTTGTCCTTCATTTCAAGACCTTTTGTTGCCAAGCATGAATTTGTCACTCAAGTGATGCCGAAGCCGTTGAGCATTATTTCTCCTGGTTTGCAAATGACCTCTCGGGTGCATGTTCCGGATGTGTCTATTCGCATGGGTGATTATCGATTTTTGGCTTCTCCGGTGGTTCTTGGTAATTCTGACATCGACCTCATCCTCGGAATGGATTGGCTTTCTCAGCACGATGCTCATATTGATTGTGCACAAAAGGAAGTCAAGTTGACTCATTCTGATGAAGATGTGATTATCTTTGCCTCAAGGGATAACACTATCCGGCTTTTCTCTCTCAATGATAAGGGCGAAATTAATGCCATATCTCAAATTCTGGTGGTGAACGAATATCAAGACGTCTTTCCTGAAGAACTTCCAGGCATGCCTCCACACCGTCAGGTGGAGTTTGTCATTGAACTCGAGCCGGGTACTGAGCCAGCATGCCGGCGTCCGTACAAGGTCTCTTCGGATGAATTGAAGGAATTGAAGAAGCAGCTTGATAAGCAGGAGAGTATGGGACTCATCAGGCCTAGTACATCTCCGTGGGGCTGTGGTGTCTTATTTGTCAAGAAGAAAGATGGCACGGAGCGTCTCTGTGTTGACTACCAGCCATTGAACAAGAAGACGATTAAGAACAAGTATCCGCTCCCCAACATCAACGAACTCTTTGAGCAGCTCAAAGGAGCTAAAGTGTTCTCTAAGCTTGACCTCCGAATGGGCTATCATCAAATTCGCATTCGCGAGGAAGACATTCCCAAGACGGCCTTCAGAACGAGCTACGGTTCATACGAGTATACCGTCATGTCCTTCGGCCTCGCCAATGCTCCTCCTACCTTTTCAAGGATGATGCATTACATCTTCAACCCCTATACTGGCGAGTTTGTGCTTGTGTATCTGGATGATATTCTGGTGTTTTCCAAGAATGAAGAAGATCATGAAAAGCACTTACGTCTGGTTCTTGATCGACTCCGAGAGCATAAATTCTATGCCAAGTTCTCCAAGTGCGAGTTTTGGCTCGATAAGGTTTTGTACCTGGGCCACATCATCTCAGCTGACGGTATTGCGGTTAATCCCGAGAAATTTGAAGCAATTGTCAACTAGGAAGCTCCTCAGAACGTCAAGCAGCTCCGCAGTTTTCTGGGTCTTGCCAGCTATTGCAGAAGGTTCGTTGAGAACTTCTCCAAGATTTCCAAGCCTCTTTCCAACTTGCTTCAGGAGAATGTCAAATACTTTTGGTCTCCAGAGTGTGAAGTGGCATTCAAAACCCTCAAAGATAAGCTTGTCTCTGCTCCAGTTCTGACTCCTCCAGATGAATCCAAGCCCTATGAAGTTTTCTGTGATGCTTCTCTTCAAGGTCTTGGTGGTGTGCTTATGCAAGATAAGAGAATTGTGGCATACACTTCTCGTCAGCTAAAGCCAAGTGAGAAGAACTATCCCACACATGATCTCGAGCTAGCAGCTGTGGAACATGCTCTGATTACGTGGAGACATCTGTTGTTGGGCAGAAAGGTCGACATCTTCACTGATCACAAGAGCTTGAAGTACATCTTCACACAGCCGCATCTGAACCTCCGCCAGACTCGTTGGGTTGAAATGATCCAAGAGTATAATCCCAGCATTGAATACACTCCAGGCAAGGCGAATGTGATTGCAGATGCTTTGAGCAGAAAGGCATATTGCAATAGCCTTCTTATCAAACCGTACCAGCCTGAGCTTTGTGAAGCATTCAGGAAACTCAACCTCCAAGTTGTTCCGCAGGGTTTTCTTGCAAATATCCAAATTGCTCCTACCTTGGAAGATCAAGTCCGTGAGGCCCAGCTCAGTGATACCATGGTGAAGAAAGTGAAACTTGGCATTGCAAAGGGAATTCCAAAATACAAGTGCTTCCGTGTTGATGAGAGAGATACCTTGTTCTTCGAGGACAGACTCGTTGTTCCCAAAGGTGATCTCAGGAAGCTCATAATGGAAGAAGCTCATGATTCTCTCCTTTCCATTCATCCTGGCAGTTCCAAGATGTATCAAGACCTCAAGCAGTCTTACTGGTGGACACGCATGAAAAGGGAGATTGCCCAATTCGTGAACGAATGTGATGTTTGCAGAAGAGTGAAAGCAGAACATCAACGTCCAGCCGGTCTTCTCCAACCTCTTCCTATCCCCGAGTGGAAGTTCGACCACATTGAAATGGACTTCGTCACGGGTTTTCCTAAATCCAAGCGAGGAAATGATGCTATCTTTGTGGTGATTGACAAGCTTACCAAAGTCGCTCACTTTCTTCCAGTCAAATAATCAATCAATGCAGCTCAACTTGCAGAGCTGTACAATTCTAGAATTGTGTCCCTACATGGCATTCCTCAAGTTATATCCTCAGACCGTGGAAGCTTGTTCACATCAAGGTTCTGGGACTCCTTTCAGTCCGCCATGGGCACTAAGATCAGGTTCAGCACTGCATTTCACCCTCAGACTAGTGGTCAAGTCGAGCGTGTGAATCAGATTCTAGAAGACATGCTCAGATCCTGTGTCATCTCCTTCGGCATGAAATGGGAAGACTGCCTTCCATTTGCCGAGTTCTCTTACAACAACAGCTTTCAAGCAAGTGCAGGCAAAGCACCGTTTGAAATTCTCTATGGCAGAAAGTGACGTACCCCTCTCAACTGGTCTGAAATAGGCGAACGCCAACTTCTTGGCAATGACTTGATCTTAGAAGCCGAAGAAATGTGCAAAGTCATACGTGAGAATCTCAAGGCCGCTCAGTCGCGTCAGAAGAGCTACTATGACGGAAAGCATCGTGACTTGGCCTTCAACATCGGTGATCACGTCTATCTCCGATGAAAGGAACCCAAAGATTCGGTATCAAAGGAAAACTTGCTCCTAGATACGTCGGGCCTTTCAAGATTCTTGGCAAAAGAGGCGACCTAGCCTATCAACTTGAGCTCCCTCCCAACTTCGCAAATGTTCATGATGTCTTCCATGTGTCTCAACTTCGCAAATGCTTCAAGGCACCTGAGCGCATGATTCCGTTTGAGGAGATTGATCTTCAACAAGACCTGTCCTACCGAGAGCATCCCGTTGCAATTCTCGAAGAAACCGAACGCAAGACCCGCAACAAGTCCATCAAATTTCTGAAAGTCAAGTGGTCACATCACACCGACCGAGAAGCTACCTGGGAACGAGAATATCATCTTCGTGACGAGTACCCTTCCTTTTTCCAGTCCTAGATCTCGGGACGAGATCTTTTTGTAGTAGAGGAGAGTTTGTAATGCCCCGGATGTAATACTTTCCCTTTTGGGTATATAATATATCTCCGGCTTCATCTATTTCCATTCCGGGTTCTTTGTCTTCGGGTTTTCGTCGTTTTGTTGTGTGAGTGTGTGGCATTCATTCATATCATGTAGACATGTGCATCGCAATGCATTGTGTTGTCGGTTGCATCCGGTTCCGCGCGCTCCTTCCCGTTGTCCGTTTCGCGTTCCGAAGCTCCCTCACGTGTCCGTGGCGTCCCATAGGTCTACTTTGTTGTTCGGGCGTGTAACGTTACCGGTGTGCCGCGAGGTTGTTGTCTGTGTTGTTGTTTTGTTGTGTGCAACCCGCCTCTCAAATCTCGTCTCGTTTGGACTCCGTTGGATTTTCCATCCGTTGTTCGTGTGGGTCCAAAGTGCCTTCACTTCGTGTCCCAGAAACACCCCTACAGCAGTCTGCTAACATTCCCTAGGCCCTCTTAGACTACCCCCGCGATCGGATCCGTCGGATCGCGATCGGAGGGCTCCTAGCACCCCTAGATCTCCCCTAACCCTAAAAACTGCTATTAATAGACACCCCTATGTTCATTTTGGCATCTTACCTCCTTCCCCTACCTCTAGATCCCCTCCCCTTTGTTTTTCCAGATCCAGCCAGCCCAGCCGCCACTTGGCAGTTCGCCGCCACGAGCCCTGGATCGGGCAGGATCCAGGGTCAACGACCCCTTCGCCTCGATCTACTCCGCCAGGTCGATCGACCCTTCCTGCGCCAGCCGACGGCCCGATCGCCCCGCCGCGTGGACCACTTCCCCGGCCCGACAGCGCCTTCCCTCCGCCCGATCTGACCACTGCACCGGCCCGAAGGCCCGGGACCACTTCGACGGGAAGGCCTCCCGCAGCGCATCGGCTCGCCACTTCGCCAGGTGGGCCGCTGCCTTCCTCCCGCCGCCTCATATCGGGCCCGAGCCCAGCCGCAGGCCTCCAGGCGCCTCCCTCCGTCCGCGCGCGCGCCGCCTCACCGAGCCGGCCGGCCCGAGCCGGGCCACTCCGCCCCAGCGCCGAGCGGGCCTCGCCTTCCTCGCCCGCGAGTCGTCGCTGGGCCGCCTCGCCGCCGCGGGCCCAGGACGCCGCCCCAGCCAGCCGCCGATCCGCCCGGGCCTTGTTTTTTTTCCTTTTCCAGAGCAGGTTGACTCCCCCTCTTTTTATCACTAAGTCCCTGTTTTTGTTGATCTGTGATGCTATATTAGAACTGCTAGATCTCCTTGTGTGTTTGTCCGATTCGCGCATATAATATGTCCAGACGTTCGTGGAGACTTGCTCTACGTTTTATCTGTTGTTGTCATGCATGTTAGAGAGCATCTAGGTGCTTGTTTTGCTGTTGCAAGAGTGAATCATGATATAAACAGCTGCTATGTGATGTTTTTATGTCATCTTTGCCATGTGATATCTTTTAGCTCGTTTGTCCGAATGATGCAAATAACATGTCCACGTGTTCGTCTTGCCATGCTCTACGTGTTGCTTGTGATAGGTTGCATGTTAGATTTATTATTGCCTTGTTATCATCGTTGCAAAGTGCCATGTGGCTGTGATGTTGTTTCACTTGTTATGAAATGCCATCTTGTTGAACTCGTTGCAATCGTTGTGTTTACCTACATGAAGCATGCTTGTGTGTTTCGGGATCACCTTCATGTGTACTTTGATGAGGTGCTTACCTCTTGCCATGTTTAGTTTCGAGGTGACTTAAACATGCTCTTTTAGATGCCATGATGAAATTGCTGTTTTAGGACTTAGTGGTTTTTCACTGTCTGAAATCTGTAACGTTCCGATGCCATGTTCGTGTGATGTTCTAGGTCAAAGCATGATAGTTTTGGAGTGGATTTTGATTGTTCCTTGTAGTATATATTGTTGTCTTTCCATCCATGTTTTCACATGTCTATTTAAGTGGCTGTAGCATGTTTATCTTTTGCTCCAAAGTTTCAATAAAATTCTGCTGCCAGAATTTTATTGTCAAGTTCAATATGTCCAAGATCATTGCTATTGATCCGTGGCTCCTTTGGGGGTGCACCTTTGGACTTAGTTGCTGTAGTATATGTCTAGTTTGTGTTCATGTCCTTTGCCATATTATTTGAGTGATGTAGCTTAATTATTTTGTGCTCCGAAGTTGCTATGTTGCTGTAATTTTCAGCTTTCGCTCAATTCTTGTTTCAGGCATAACTTTTAGCCCGTAACTCCGATTTCAGCGAATCTTATATCAAACTTGATTGTTTTTCCGTGTAGATTAATAATATCAGATTGTTATCATGTTTTGAGGTGTTTTGCTTGAGTGATATTTTCCGTGCTCCGTGTGCATCCTTAGTGCATCCATCATGCATCCATCTTTTTTGAGTGCGCATTGCATCATGTTGATTTGTGCTTGGTGTGATTGTTTTGTTTAGATCCGGGAGCAGAGTCTGAGTTCGAGTACGTGCACGAGGTTTCCAACGAGGTTGAGCACGAGGACCCTTCTTACGATCCGAATGACTTCACTTCAAGCAAGATGACCGAACCCCGATAACATTACTATCTTTGCCTATTGCTAGTAGTCTCGATCTATAGTTTTGCCTCGATGCCCATGATCTTCTTGTAAGCCTCCTACTTGTAAACCATTGCCATGTTTAACCAACCTACCTATGCAAACCATTTCTTGGCTAAGTACGCTTCGCTCAGCCCTTCTTATAGCATTGCTAGTTGCAGGTGAAGATCTAAGATGCTTGCTTCATGTTGAAGTTGGGTTGGGTTATATCACACTATATAAATGCTTAAAATGAAATCATCTATATATTGGCAAGGGTGGAAGGCTAAGCCTTTTACTTGGTGTTTTGTTCCACTCATGCCGTTAGGAACCGTATAAACCGGTGTTATGTTCCTTGATTATGCGTTCCTAACACGGTTGGGGTGTATGGGACCCCCTCGATAAACCGCTAAGTGCTAAGTCTTTTCCAGCAAGTCCCAACATTGGTACTATTCGCCTAAACAACTAAAACTTTCCGAGGGAGTAATTAACCCGAGGCTTAATTAATTCAACCCCCCTGGGCCAGTGCTCGATTTGAGTGTTGGTCCAAACTAGAGTCGTGTGCGGGGCCCCCCCTTGGCAACTTGGGTATTTCGGCCACTGTACGCTATGCTCATCCGGTCGTGGCCTGAGACTAGATACGCGCGGCTACTATCAGGGTGTCGGCACGCCGGGAGGATTTGCTGGATTAGCCTTACCTTAGCTCGGTATATCTTGAGCACGGGATTCCGAGGATACTCGGGTCTTCCCACTTTGGAGTTGCGACTCCGCGGATCGTGGGCTTGTAATGGGTCAAGTTGGAACACCCATGCAGGGTTTGAACTTTCGAAAGCCGTGCCCGCGGTTATGTGGCAGATGGGAGCTTGTTAATTCCGGTTGTAGATAACTTGACACAATGTTTCTAATACACTACCAGCGTGTGTTCCGTGACTGTCAATTTCCGAATAGGGATTCGGGAGTTGAACACGGAGGGGTTATGTTTGTTGAGCTTGTAGCTAGGATCACTTCGTGATCACTTCTCGCCGAGGCTTTCTCTTCTCGCTCTCACTCACGTAAGCTAGTTGCTAGTTGCTGCTGCAGACACTTATTCTTTTCTTCAGCCTTTATCCTCTCCCAAAGGCTTAAATAGTCTTGTTACCCAGGAACGGGATTGCTGAGTCCTCTGTGGCTCACAGTTACTTCACACACCAGATGCAGGTCCAGTTGTGAGCTATCCAGGTGATGGCACCGAGCTGGATTGGGAGTACGACGAGGAGCGTAGTCAGTACTATGTGCGATACCCGGATGATCAGTAGTGGAGACTCTTACTAGGATTCGATCCGCCTGTGGTTTATTTATTCCAGTTTGGTATCTTGCATTTGGATTTTGCCCTTAGAGGGTTGTGATGTTCTTAATGTATGATGATTGAGATTTGAATTGTAATTCTGTAACGTGGCGAGTGTAAGCCAACTATTTTCTGTTTACAATCCCCTCTTTTACATGAGATGTGCAAAGAATTACCGAACTTGAGATCATTCTAGGATGGATTTATGCCTTTAAGTCGTGCCTCGACACGTAGGAGGTATAACTCCATCCTGGGCATTACAGCCTGGGCCCCCCGAGCCCCGTCTGGTGCCCCCCTTCGGCATATATTTAGAGCTTCCTTCGAAACCCTCGGGACGAGAACTCTTTTTCGCGATCTCATCTCTGTTCCGCCGCCGCCGCTGCTTCCAAGATCGGGAGCACCAAGAGAACTCTTCCCGGCACCCTGCCGGAGGGGAGGATCACCACCGGGAGCTTCTCCACCACCATGGACGCCTCCCGAATGACTCGTGAGTAGTCTCCCTTGGACCATGAGTCCATGACCAGTAGCTATGTGATGTTCTCCTCCCGTTCTTGTGCTTCACTAATTAGTCCTCGTGAGCTGCCCTACATGATCGAGGCACATATGTAATCCTTATGCTGTTGCTATGTTGAGTTTGCTGGGATCCGAAGGATTATGAGATTATGTTCCTATTGATCTTGAGTAATATATTTGATCTACCTCTTTTATATTTATGTTCATAAGTAATTCTTGCATGTTCTCCGTTGTTATTTATTGCTTTGGCCAAGTAATAGGTAGTGACTCCAAGAGGGAACGTTATGCTCGATTGTGGGTTCATGCCCCTCGATGACTAGCTTGAGTAACAGAAACATGAGTCTAGGGGATGTGCTGTTGCCACAAGGGGGAAAACAACGGTGCTTGTGCCCGCGGGTGCAAGGATTGTTTACTTTACGCAAAGTTCTTTTAATGCAGTTGTCTGTTGCATTGAGTTTACACTATGGGTGGGACTCACAACTTAATACCAGCGAGATGTTCTGGATAGATATCTCAAGGTGGATGATTAGTAGTAGATATTGATGGATTTCGGTCTACTTACTTTGGCGTACCGCCCATGCTTTGAACCTCAACCTTTCTTGCAATGTAGTCAGCATTGGTTTGTGTTCGTGGTCCTGTCAATTGCCCAGCTGTAATTCGTTTACCTCACATAGCTGTTTTATCGTCTTTTGGGAGAGAGACATCACTAGTGAACATCATGAGACTCTGGTCCATATTACCATCATTGATCACATCCGCTATTTACTTTTCACTTTTATTTAAAATTGCAAAACATTATCTATCACTACTATCATTTGCGTTTAATCCTTTGTGAACTACAAGGCCGGAGGGATTGACAACCTCTCTGTACTCGTTGGGAGCAAAGTTATTTGTATCTGTGTCCAGGTCCACGTTGATTGCTAATATCTGGCGCCGTTAGCAGTTGACACCTACTTGTTGAACCTAGGAGTCTCTGGGGATTCGATCCTTGGCATCTTTGCTAAGGGAAAAACTTCCACAACACTGCATCTTACACCTTCCACTTGGGGTAACCAACGAGGGGTTAGAGGCCCATCAAGGAGTTTTTCTGGCGCCGTTGCCGGGGACTCCACTCTTCAGGATAGGGGAGTTGCATACTATCTTTTACCTTTGCTTTTTAGTCTTGTTAGTTTACCTTTCAGTTTTTACTTTAGTATCTTTTATCGAAAATCACAAAAATAGTTACCTTGCTTGCTTGCTACTATGGGTTCCACCGAGAACACCAAGTTGTGTGACTTCACTAGTTACAACAACGATGAATTTATCAGCACACCTATCACTACACCTGCCACTTCAGCACCTTCATATGAAATTAAACCTGAACTTAGTCATGAAAGATCAATTCTCCGGTGCTGGAGATGATGCTGCTTTACACTTGAACAACTTTGTTAAACTTTGTGATATGCAAAAGTACCAAGAAATAGATGGTAATATTGTTAAGCTTAAGCTTTTTCCTTTCTCCTTGAGAGGAGGAGCTAAAATATGGTTTCAGTCTTTGCCTAGAAATAGCATAGATTCATGGGACAAGTGCAAAGATGCTTTTATTGGAAAATACTATCCACCTGCTAAAATTATCCAACTTAGAGGTAACATAATGAATTTTAAACAATTGGATAATGAACACGTTGCCCAAGCTTGGGAACGTATGAAATCTCTTATCAAGAACTACCCTACTCACGGTTTGACTACTTGGATGGTTATCCAAACTTTTTATGCAGGCTTGAACTTTACCTCGCGGAACTTGTTAGATTCGGCCGCGGGAGGAACTTCTATGTCAACTACACTTGGTGCTGCCACGAAGCTTCTCGATGAGATGATGACCAACTATTCCCAATGGCACACCGAACGCGCTCCAACAGGTAGGAAGGTAAACTCTGTCGAGGAGATTTCCTCCCTTAATGAAAAAGTTGACTTGATCATGTCTCTACTTTCGAAGCAATCTACTGTTGATCCTCGTGATGTTCCTTTAAATTCTTTGATTGCTCAAGAACAAGTAGATGTGAACTTTATCTCTAGAAACAATTTTAACAACAATGCTTATAGGAGTAACTTTGGTAACAATCCTAGACCGTTCCCCTCTAATTCTTATGGGAACAATAATGCTTATCCTAGTACCAAGAACTCCACCACTGAACTAGAGACTATGCTTAAAGATTTCATCACTACCCAAAAAGCCTTTAATAAGAGTGTAGAATAAAAACTACATAAACTAGATGATCTCTCTTTTAAGGTAGACCATTTAGCCAATGAGGTAAAATTGCTAAAAATTAAAACTTCTCCTCTTGAGGAGAGGGAAGTCATTCCTATTAATGCTACTCAAGTGAAAATTAATGAAAATATTAGGATGATGGCTAAACTTAAAGAGAGATGGGCTAGAGAAAGGGAGGAAGAAGAGAGAATTAAGAGCCTTCCTACCCACCACACTGTTGCTACTATCCAAGTTGTTGAGGATGTTCGAACTCTTAGCACCCAATGTACTCCTGGTCCCATTGGACCTATTAATGGTGATGCTATGACTATAGAAACTACCAAACAAGTGAACCTTAAGGATACCACTACCACTTTACTTGATGCTCGTGACCTTGATTTTGATAATTGCACTCTTACCGAAGTTATTGATTTCCTTCACAAGATGTCTAGAGATCCCCGCACTAGCACGCTTAACCTTGCCTTCACAGAGCATATCACTAATGCTCTCATGAAAGCTAGGGAGGAGAAACTTAGAGTAGAAGCCTCCATACCTAGAAAGCTAGACGATGGTTGGGATCATATGATAAAAAATAAATTGAATGACTTCTCTTGTTATGCATTATGTGATGTTGGTGCTAGTACCTCTGTTATGCCCAAAAGAATATATGATATGCTTAAATTGAAACCTTATGATTCTTGTTCTTTTGGTGTTCGTCTCGTTGATTCTTCCATAAAGAAACCTTTGGGGAGGATCGACGATGTTCTTATCGTTGTCAATGATAATTATGTTCCCGTTGATTTCACTATTATGGATATTGAATGTGATCCTTCTTGTCCAATTATTTTGGGACGTCCCTTTTTACGCACCGTTGGTGCTATCATTGACATGAAAGAGGGTAATATAAAATTTTAGTTTCCTCTCAAGAAAGGGATGGAACACTTCCCTCGTAAGAAGATCAAGTTACCTTTTGAGTCCATTGTACGGGCTAGCTATTCTTTTACTATTGATAAAACTAGATCTATTTGCATTATGCCTAGCTTAAAGGCATAAAAGAAAGCGCTCTTGGGAGGCAGCCCAATGAATAATTTTTTTTCTTTTGTTGTGTCTTGATGATGTTTACTGCTGTAGCATCATCATTGTATCTTTGCTTTTCATATTTGTGCCAAGTATAGCCTCTGATTGCTAGAAAGTTCAAAAGTTGTGAGGTGCTGTCCAGGAAACAGATTCTGTCCTTGGATAGAAAAATTCGTATAAAATCACCAGATCATCTTTTTGGTCTGAATATTTTCGACAGCGTTCTCTATATAATTGTCTTTCGTGTGACTGTTCTGAGTTTTTTGATTTGAGTTGCATAAGTATCCCGAACAAATCAATGACTACCTGTTGTTCTGTTTTTCACAGATTCTGTCCTGTTTTGCCTTTCCTTCGTTTTGCAAATCAAGAGCTTGCTTTTTCTTTGCAAAAACCTTTTGGCAATCTTGAGAAACAGTAGAACTTCAAGAATATCCTTATTTCCGGCAAGGTGCAATTATTTTATTAAGGGTACTAACCTCGCTAATCAGATTATGATGAGTTATGTATGAAGGGAGTTTTCAAGTGTGCGAGGGAAGATGATAAAAAGATTCAGGAGTGTCAAGCGCTCAAGCTTGGGGATGCCCCTGTGCACCCCCAAGAAATATTCAAGGAGACTCAAGCGTCTAAGCTTGGGGATGCCCCCGTGCATCCCCTTCTCCATCAACATTATCAGTTCGTCTTTCGTTCCGCTATATTTTTATCACTTCATGTGTTATGTGCTATGCTTGGAGTGTCTTGTTTTTAGTTTTCTTTTTAGTTTTTCATAACGAGTCGGAACTCAGCGTTCTTTATGTGGGAGAGAAACGCGCTCCACTTCTACCTAGAACATAACATAGAATTTTCATGTCTATCCTTGTTGTGTGTGTTCTTTGTCTTTTAATAGCTACTATCATGCTCTGCTCTTAGTATTCATGCTTATCTTTCAAAGAGCTTTTGTTTAGTTGGTTGCTTGAACTCTCTTTAATTATCATGCTCACCTTATTAAGAGAGTTTGCTTCCGTTGCATTGGTTAATATGTCTATGATAAAGATGCTACTTGCATGATGGTGCTTAGTAGTTCAGGTTTTCTTATGGTTAGTTCCAAATAGCTGGGGGGTTCCCAATGTGTTATTGGAGTACCAACATGATTTGTTTGCCTATGATGTGGTATGGTTTAGTAATATCTTCCTTCAAGAATTTATTTTGATTGACTTGGCGTATGCTCACGCATATTTAAGACTGTAAAGAAAGTCTGTCAAGCCTTGATGATCTTTTATTTCTGAGTAGCGATATAACTTCCATGCCTGATTCAATATTGCTTTGTCGCTCTGCATGATTATGACCGTCATTGCTCTCTTAGTTGGTCGCTCCCAGTATTTTGCTAACCTCCACCTGTACTAAGCGAACTAACTTTGCAATACATAGCTCATGGGAAAGTAGCTTAAAAACTATTGTGGTAAAGAATATGTTGCATATGTATCTTATTTCTTATAAGTTGCTTGCTGAGCGGTAACCATGTTTCTGGGGACGCCATCAACTGTCACACTTTTGTTGAATATTATGTGAGTTGCTATGCATGTTCGTCTTGTCTGAAGTAAGGGTGATTTGCCGTGGGTTGAATGACTATGCATATTGTTAGAGAAGAACATTGGGCCGCCAACCAAAGCCATGTATCATGGTGGAAGTTTTAGCTTGGACGTTAATCCTCAATCTCTTATGAGAATATGCTTATGCATTGAAGACGAGTCCATCATCTATTTTCTATGTTGTCCCGGTATGGATGTCCTCAAGTTGAGATCTATCAAAAACGAGAAATCAAATACGATTTATCTCCTTGGACCTTTGTACAGGTGGCATAGAGGTACCCCTTTGTGACACTTGGTTGAAACATATGCAATGCAATGATAGCCCATGGAAATCCGAGCTAATTAGGACAAGGTGCGAGCACTATTAGTATTTGATGCATGAGGCTTGCAACTTATAGGATGTCTTATGCATGACACATATGAAGTACTACTACCGTTGACAAAATTGCTTCTATGCTTTCAAAATAAAAAAAATCCACCTTCTTTCTTCAAGCACCAACAACTGAGAGCATGATTGTCATTCTGAGTGTAATGTGCATTGTCCAAAAGTAGCCTTGTCTTTCGCATGATTGTGATATCGTTTATTTTGAAATCATTGTATCTAGTCATCACTTAAACCTTGAAGGTGCCCCTGCATTTATGTTTTGCTTCACTAAAGGAGGCAAGCTAGATATCACTTTATCATATTTGCACATCATGTTCATTGCAAATCTATTTGATGTTTCAGTTTCATATTGTAAAACTTTCAGTCATTTGTGATTTTCTCATGAGGCAACTTAATTACTATAGAATCATTGTCTCAATAAGCTTTTGTCATATGACTATGAAAAAGTCCTATATGGTTAATAGCATGTCACCACTGAAATTATTCTTGTTATCATTTACCTACTCGAGGACGAGCAGGAATTAAGCTTGGGGATGATACGTCCAAAACGTATCTATAATTTCTGCTTGCTCCATGCCACTTTTGGGTGATATTGCTATGATATTCATACACTTCCATACACTTTTGATCATATTTGGACTAACCTACTAATCCAGTGCACCCCGGTGCCAGTTTCTGTTTTCGGCTCTTTTTGTATTTCAGGTTTTCACGTTACGAGAACTGCCAGGAAAAATCCAGAAAAATTATATAAAAAATCAGCGTTCCGGAAACTTCCTTGCGCCCGAAGGACAGCCGGGGGGGCACCGGGGCTCCAGGCACCCTGGCGGCGCCCCCCCCCCCTGGGACGCGCCGGGGGGCGCCTGGGCCCCCCGAGCCCCGTCTGGTGCCCCCCTTCGGCATAGATTTAGAGCTTCCTTCGAAACCCTCGGGACGGGAACTCTTTTTCACGATCTCATCTCTGTTCCGCCACCGCCGCCGCTTCCAAGATCGGGAGCACCAGGAGAGCTCTTCCCGGCACCCTGCCGGAGGGGAGGATCACCACCGGGAGCTTCTCCACCACCATGGACGCCTCCCGGATGACTCGTGAGTAGTCTCCCTTGGACCATGAGTCCATGACCAGTAGCTATGTGATGTTCTCCTCCCGTTCTTGTGCTTCACTAATTAGTCCTCGTGAGCTGCCCTACATGATCGAGGCACATATGTAATCCTTATGCTGTTGCTATGTTGAGTTTGCTGGGATCCAATGGATTATGAGATTATGTTCAGATTGATCTTGAGTAATATATTTGATCTACCTCTTTTATATTTATGTTCATAAGTAATTCTTGCATGTTCTCCGTTGTTATTTATTGCTTTGGCCAAGTAATAGGTAGTGACTCCAAGAGGGAACGTTATGCTCGATTGTGGGTTCATGCCCCTCGATGACTAGCTTGAGTGACAGAAACATGAGTCTAGGGGATGTGATGTTGCCACAAGGGGGAAAACAACGGTGCTTGTGCCCGCGGGTGCAAGGATTGTTTACTTTACACAAAGTTCTTTTAATGCAGTTGTCTGTTGCATTGAGTTTACACTATGGGTGGGCCTCGCAACTTAATACCAGCGAGATGTTCTAGATAGATATCTCAAGGTGGATGATTAGTAGTAGATATTGATGGATTTCGGTCTACTTACTTTGGCGTACCACCCATGCTTTGAACCTCAACCTTTCTTGCAATGTAGTCAGCATATTGGTTTGCGTTCGTGGTCCTGTCAATTGCCCAGCTGTAATTCGTTTACCTCACATAGCTGTTTTATCGTCTTTTGGGAGAGAGACATCACTAGTGAACATCATGAGACTCCGGTCCATATTACCATCATTGATCACATCTGCTATTTACTTTTCACTTTTATTTACTATTGCAAAACATTATCTATCACTACTATCATTTGCTTTTAATCCTTTGTGAACTACAAGGCCGGAGGGATTGACAACCTCTCTGTACTCGTTGGGAGCAAAGTTATTTGTATCTGTGTGCAGGTCCACGTTAATTGCTAATATCTGGCGCCGTTAGCAGTTGACACCTACTTGTTGAACCTAGGAGTCTCTGGGGATTCAATCCTTGGCATCTTTGCTAAGGGAAAAACTTCCACAACACTGCATCTTACACCTTCCACTTGGGGTAACCAACGAGGGGTTAGAGGCCCATCTATAACCCTCAGGCACAATAGGCAATTCATATCTAGGAGGAGAATCTACACTTTCATCAATATTATCAGTTTCAATAATTTCATTCTCTCTAGCCCTAGCAAGTTGTTCATCAAGAAATTCACCTAGTGGCATAGTATTATCAAACATAGAAGTGGTTTCATCATAAGTATCATGCATAGCAGAAGTGGCATCATCAAGAACATGCGACATATCAGTTTCAATAGCAGGTGTAGGTGTCGCAAATTTACTCATAACAGAGGGTGAATCAAGTGCAGAGCTAGATGGCAGTTACTTACCTCCCCTCGTAGTTGAGGGAAAGATCTTGGGTTTTTCATCTCTCAAGTTCCTCATAGTGATCAATAGATATAAATGTGACGCCCGAGACCGACGTCCTAGAAGATTCCAGAAGGTTCCAGAAGATTCCAGATGTTCCGGGTTGCCCGTGTGTTTCAGTTCTGCTTGTGTTATTTATTTTTTGCATTGCATCATGTCATCATGCCATCATGTCATATTTTATTTTGCATCTCAACCTAAATAAATCGTGTGGGCCTTCGGTCCATTTAAATCGAGGGAAGATGTCTTCTCTTTATAACATATAAAAGCCTCCTAATAATTATGGAGCTATATTAATAATTATTCCATTCCTCGGAATTACTCAAACACACTTGCATATTCTCCCCATGTCTTTTTCACTTCGAGCTTCTCCTTCTAAACCTTGCTATATTTCTTTCCGTTGTTTCGAGGCTCCTCCAAAAAGCTAAACTCCTTTTATTGCAAGCTAATGTTTTAGTTTTGCACTTCCCCTTTTGTTGGAATTATTTTGTTGGGTTGGGTTTATTCCGTAAAGCCTTTACAAAATGTCCATCATTTTTTCTTTTCTTTTCTGTGGCTCTTTCTTTTTGTTTTGCTCTCTCTCTTTTTATTTCTATTTAAGAGATAAAAATAAGCAGAGGCCCAGCCTCCAGCCCCCTCTCCTTCTGGCCCATCCAGGCCTCTCCTCCTCCCTCTAGGCCCAACTGTCATTCCCTCAGCCTCCCTGGCCCATCTATCCTAACCCTAGGGCGCTCGCACCCGATTCCCGTCGCTTCCTCGCTCTCCCCTGTGTGCGCCGCCAGCGCTCTCTCCTCCCTCGAACCCTCTCCCTCCTCTCGATCTCCAGACCCCGTCGCCAAGACCCCTCGCCCTCTCGTCCCGTTCCCCTCGCCCCGAGCCTCTCCCTCTCGATCCCCTCGCAGGCCCCGCTCCCCTTCCTTCGTCCAGCGTCGGCCAGGGCCTCGTAGCCCCACGCCCGAGCCCTCCTTCCGGCTGGCCAGGGCCTCGTCCCTCCTTCAACCAGCGCCCGCCTCGTCCCTCCTTCAACCAGCGCCGCGCCTCCAGCCGTCCGCGCCAGCAACCAGAGGCCCGCGGCCTCCTCCGCGCGGGCAACGGCCCCGCCGCGCCGGCCCTCTCCCTCCGGCCAGCCCCTTCCTCGGCCGCCGCTTCTTCAGCGCTGGAGCGCGCCCCTGCCTCGTCTCCTCCTGGCGCGGCTCCCTCCTCAGCGCTGGAGCCCTCCCCGAGTGCCCGCCTTCGCCAGCACCAGGGCGCCCTGCACCGCTCCCTGCTGCCTCTAGTTCTTCGTCGCCCCATGGATCCTCCGCGCCTCGCCGTGCCGCTGCCTTGGCTCCTTTCCGCTGCTGCTGTATTCTTTCCGTGCTAGACTGCTGCTGCCTGGCCTCGTCGTCCCGAGACGTGCTGTAGTTTTTGTTTTGTTTCGCTTGCTTGTGTTCTTCACAGGGAACGTGTACATCTACGGCTCGAGACCGAGGATTCAAGTACCTCTACGACCCGAGTACAACTACATATCGACGACCGAACATCTACGGGAAGGCGAGCTCGTGAACGGCTACGGAGCAAGTACCTCTACATCCGTGTACGACTACGCGAACGAGTACACGGCGGCCCGACCAAGTACCCCTACGGCGAGTACCACTACCGTCGACAAGTTCGGAGACCACAAGTACCACTACGAACGCCGACGCGACAAGTACCTCTTCGGAAACGGAAACGCCTACGTGAACGTCTACCGTCGCCCCGAGTACAACTACCGTCGCCGTGTACCACTACCGTCGCCGGAGACCCGTGAACGACTACTTCCTCTACTTCCACTACTACGGCTACTTCCACTACGTCTCGAACCGCCCCGAAACGCACGCTTCGAAGGTATAACCCCGAGACGCGACCCCGTGGATGAACGCTTGTGCTTGCTTGTTGTGGTTGTATGAAATGCTCCCTTGTGTGCCCGTCGTGCCCGTTCCACCTTTTGTCATGTTCCTCGGTTGCCTCGTCACCGACTCGTGGGAACCCGGCAACGGGATCGCCCACCTTTCATCTTGTTCAACTCGTTCACTCCACCTTTTGTTTTGCACCGGTCCCTCACCGAGTTACCGGTACCGATATGATGCCTTTGCCTCATTTCGGATCGTTGCCGTGGCACCCTTTCATTCCACCACGGTGACAATGCTTCATATCTCTTTTAAGTCAACCTTTTAATAAAACTTGCATAAACTTGATCATGTCATTCGCATCATGTAACAACATTATAATGAGTGAATTGTTGTTTGCTTATAATTATTAAACCATGCTCATGAGGAATTTCCGGATATGTTGTTGTTATTTCCGGCCTCATTTAAAATGCCTTAATAGTGTAGTTTTCTTATGCTTCACCTCTTGCCATGTTAATCAACATTAATCTTGTCTTGTAATTAAATGTGAGTCAACTAAATAATTAAATGTGGTGTTTCGTCAATATGCAACTCGTTGCATATTGATCTCCACTTAACTTGTAGTTTTGTTTGTGCTCTTTGCCATGCCTTGCATATTTAAACCGGACATGCATCATACTTGTTTGTGCATCGTATGCCATGTTTATGTTTGTGTGTGTTTACCGTGTTGTTTCTTTCTTTCCGGTTGTTTCTCTTGTTAGCTTCGGTTTCGTTCCGGAGTTGTGAGGATCCGCTCGACTGTTGCTCCGTCTTCTTCTTGGAACCGTTCTTCTCCCTTGTGGAATCCCAGGCAAGATGACCGAACCCGGATACCATTACTATTTTTGCCTCTTGCTAGAAGTCACGATCTATAGTTTTGCCTCGATGCCCATGTTCTTCTTGTCAGCCTCCTACTTGTAACCAATTGCCTTGTTTAATCACCCTACCTACGCAAACCGTTGCTTGGCTAAGTACGCTTCGCTCAGCCCCTCTTATAGCATTGTTAGTTGCAGGTGAAGATTGAAGACGCTTGCTTCATGTTGAAGTTTGGTTGGGTGATATCACACTATATAAATGCTAAATGAAATCATCTATATACTGGCAGGGTGGAAGGCTAAGCCTTTTGCTTGGTGTTTTGTTCCACTCATGCCATTAGGAACCGTATAAACCGGTGTTATGTTCCTTGATTATGCGTTCCTAACACGGTTGGGGTGTATGGGACCCCCTTGATAAACCGCTAAGTGCTAAGTCTTTTCCAGCAAGTCCCAACATTTGGTACTATTTGCCTCATAATAACAACTTAATTAATTAATTAAATTTGCATAGAGGGTCGCTCCCTCGAGGATCCTTTATTTCTACATAGCAGGGGGGGCCAGTGCCGATGGTGTTGGTCCCAAACGGGGAGCCTGCGGGGCCGCCTTGGGGCAACCCGAGGTATTTGGTATACCCGTAGCTTCGCCCATCCGGTCGTGTCCTGAGACTTAGATACGCGCGGCTACTATCAGGGTGTCGACACGCCGGGAGGATTTGCTGGATTAGCCTTACCTTAGTTCGGTTTAACTTGAGCACGGGATTCCGAGAATACTCGGGTCTTCCCAACTATGGAGTTGCGACTCCGCGGATCGTGGGCTTGTAATGGGTCAAGTTGGAACACCCCTGCAGGGTTTGAACTTTCGAAAGCCGTGCCCGCGGTTATGTGGCAGATGGGAGCTTGTTAATTCCGGTTGTAGATAACTTGACACAATGTTTCTAATACACTACCAGCGTGAGTACCGTGACTGTCAATTTCCGAATAGGGATTCGGGAGTTGAACACGGTGGGGTTATGTTTGACCGGCTTTAGTTAGGATCACTTCGTGATCATCTTTCGACCGATGCTCTTCTCTTCTCGCTCTCTATTACGTAAGTTAGTGCTAGTTGCTGCTGCAGACTCTTGTTTGTTCCTTCACCTCTCGTTCTTTCTTCAGCCTTGTCCTCACCTAAGGCTTAAATAGTCTTGTTACCCGGGAACGGGATTGCTGAGTCCTCTGTGGCTCACAGTTACTTCACCACACCAGATGCAGGTTCAGCCGAGTTCGATGCAGGAGTTGGATCAGTTCTTCACCAGGAGCTCGATGAAGAGTTTGTGGCCGTTTGCTTGTGGCGTTTCGATGTTCAGTAGTGGTTTCTACTAGGATTCGATCCTGACCTGTGGCTTTATGTTGTTTTGGTATCTTTCTTTTGGTTCTTCACCCGTAGTCGGGTTGTGATGTTTTTGAATGATGTTATGCTTATGTAATGTATTGTGTGAAGTGGCGAGTGTAAGCCAACTATCTCCTTTTGCAATTTAATCCCTCTTTTACATGAGTCGTGCAAAGATACCAAACTTGAGATCATTCTAGGATGGGCTTATACCTTTAAGTCGTGCCTCGACACGTAGGAGGTATAGTCCCATCCTGGGCATTACAAGTTGGTATTCAGAGCCTTCTCCGACCTAGAAGCCCCCACTGATTGATCGAATCGTTGACGGTTGAGTCTAGGCACACACTGAAAAAATTTTTTGAGTCCTATATTATATCGGAGAGTAGGATTTCTTTGCTTCTCTTCCCCTTTCTCTCTGGTGAGGACTCCTGACGATTACTCTTGCCTCTTCTACTTTCAAAAATTGCACAAATTTTTTTTTTAGGATCCCGCGAGTATTCTGGGATTGTTTCGATGTTCTTGTGACAAGGATATTGTTCTCGATGCCTCCTGTTACCGAGGAGTTGAGCTTCGGGGTATCATTGTAACAAGCATATCGCGGCAGTACTAAATACTTAAGACGGCCGACATCGAAAATCTCTCCTATACGGCCAGTGGCAAGATAACCCCGACATCACCCAGTACTGGGGAGGTAGTTCGAGAGTATTGCCATAGCTTGTTATAGTGGATGCTTTTCGAAGGTCCGAGGTAAACAGTTTCCGAGAAAGACTGGTTATGTGTTGAAGGATGGATACACCTGGATGTAGGTTTAGAGTTGATTGCGCGGTGCTTCCCGTGTATCCCCAACACCTGATTGCATAACTGGAAACTTTCGGAAATCTATAGGTGGGTTCATCTAGTAGTTCTAGGCATTCTTCCAACGGATGCACGATATGAAGTTTGGGGTTTTACATTGAGTGAAGTGGTTTTATGGACTTGTTCTGATCGGGAGTTGCATCTTAAAGGATCCTTGGCTATGCTGATCCGGGGATTGCAAAACCCTTTTGTAACACGTTCCATGAGCTTTCAGCACGAAGATGTCGAACGAAGCTTCTATCTTGTATTTGTTCTATCTGATCCTTGTTCCTTTTTATTTAGTTTTATTCTCCGAGTGGCTTCTCGTCAAGCTGATGTATCTGCAGAATTCATTCGTTCAATTCTCTGTTCGGATGATGTTGTGAAGATTAGGCTGTTGCATATCTATCCTTTGTTTTCGTTTCGATTCTGGTATTCGAGTTGCTTCGATGTCAAATGTTGATTCCATACCTTTCCTAATCGGTGTTCTCATATTTCTATAGGAGTGCTAATTCTTCTTGATCATCAAGATGGTCATGTTATATTCTTTTTTCAACCGGTGTCCATTTTGTTCATCCCAAGATGTCTTTGTTTTCCCACCCTCCCACCCTTCTTCTTCTCGGAGCAAGAATTCTCAAATGAAATATCCATTTTATTCATGTGATGTTTCTTCATTCTTTTCCTTCAATGTTCTTATCCGGTGATTTATCGTGAAGATGCTCAAGAGCTTTAAGTTCATCATTCTTTTGTTCTCATATTCTTCCGGTGGATGTAATTCAAGATTTTGGTGTTGATCTTATCCTTTTTCCTCATTTCACAATGCTTTCTTATTCCGGTGCACCAATTAATCATTCTCCTCTTGTTATTCATATCCGGAGTGCTGAAGATTCATAATTCCATTCTTAATCCATTCAAGCTATTTTTTGAGGATTGTTATCTTACTCAAGCCTTTTAATTCAACCGGTGCAATATCTCTTAAGCAATCTTTTTCAACGGTGATTTCTTTAGTGGGCCCTAACCCACAGGTCTTTTCCCAGGATCTTACCTGACTCGTCTTTATTCCGGAGTTATACTCAAATTCTTTTCAAAGTGTGACGTAAGAATGATTTCCATCAGTCACATGCCTTCTCCAAGATCGCTTTCAAATTCTTGTTCATCATTGGCTTAACCTTTTTAATTCTTCATTCCGGAGTGCTCAACAATCCTTCATGTCATTTCTCGTCGTCTTCTCAGATTTTGAAGATCGGAGAAGAGTTTCTCTTAATCTTGGCCCGTTCTCTTGAAGAGTTGTGGTTCTAGCTTCATGCCATCCTCATAGTTGTTTCAATTGTGAGGAATTCTTTTTATACCCATCCGAAGCATTTCATGAACTCTTTTCTTTGTGATCCTCCGAAGGCCATCATTTCAGAAGATTTCTTCGTCCTCAGTTTTCAACTTCGTCCTACAAATATTCTTCATTGATGTCTCTTCGTTCGTCTCTATAGTCTTACGGTGGTTCATTCTAGTTTACCCTTTCGTTGTTTTCGTTTTAATTCATTTGTTCTTTTCACAATCCTACCGGTGCTTCGTTGAAGATTTATCCGAGCTTGTGCTAGATCTCTCTTTAATTCTTTCCAATGAGAATAAGTAGTATGCCAAATCCTTGGTTATCATCAATTTAAATTGGTGAAGGAGATGCATGACATAATTCTTATTCTTGTTCCTTCCAAGTGTTTAATTCTTTTGTCCGGAGCTTGTTCATCATATCATATTCTCGGTTCTAAATTCTTCATCTTGTTTTCCGGAGATCCATATTGTTTCAATTATCATTTCAAGCTCTATCTAATTCATCGCAGGTCTTGAATCTTATTCTTTTCGTCTTTCACTTCTCATGCTTTCATTACCGGAGTTCTTCATGGTGGTTCATCATCATGTTTTAATTCATCCTCGAAGTCTTCATCAAGATTCTTGTTGGAGCTCAAGCATTCTTCATCATGCTTCCTATTGCAATTCTTTCTACCTTATCTTTTCAGATGGTGTTATGTCATTCTTGTCAATTCATTCATGTTTCATGATTCACAAGTTATCAGGAATGAGATAATTAAAACCATCATTTCTTTCTCTTTACGAGATCCTTCCAACCCCTCCTTTTATTTGTTGGAGTTATCTTGGGTTGTATTTCACCAAAAGCTTTCCTTGAGAATTGTTGCTAATTATGGTGCTTATAAATGACCCAAGTTCTTCATTTATCATTTCGGTGAGATAAGTTTTCTTCTCCTTGTTGATCTCAATCCAATCAATTGTTTAAGTTAGTGGCTGGTTGTCACCTCTTAATTTTGAGATGTTTTCCATAAGCCCACAACGAACTTATTCTTTTCGTTGTTGAATTCCAACAATTCTGTTCAACCCTTATTTGTAAGGATGCTCTTTCAAATTCAATTTTGAGAGATGTTGTCATTTTCTTCTCCATTCATTGTCTTTCTTTGTTTATTATCTATTCTTTCATTCCGGAGGCATTGTGATGTTGCTCTCTTTAACCATCATCTCGTTTTTATCGAGAATCATGTTCTTTCTCTTTTATCATTTAACCGGAGTGGTGTGTCCTCCATTCTAGTTCCCTCTTCTTATCAAGTTTTGCCTATCTTTTTAACCGGAGTGCTGTCTGAATCTTTCTTAACCCTTGTGCCATTCTCTTATTTGTTTCGGAGGCAATATGTTGTTGTTTTCATCAAGTATCACTCCATCTCCTCTAGTTCTTGTTCATTTTCCTTCCATTTTGAGATGGAGTGCTGTCCAAATTCTGTCATTCTTATTCCTTGGCTATACCATTGCAGTTCATATCCTTTTGGTTCGTAAGCTCTTGTTTCTTGTCTTTCAACCTTCAAGGTTCTCATAATGCTCCTTGTTCCTCCTTTTTACCGGAGTGCTCTTAACTTCGTTCATCTCCGTTGCTTTCTTTCTTTCAACTTGTTCAACCTCTCAAGGTTCTTTGGTTTTCACTCGTCTGTCAAAGAAGCAACTTTGTTTTACCTCCTCCTTTTTCGTTTTTACCCGGTGATATCTCTAGGATCTCGGGTCGAGATCCTCTGTTAGTGTGGGAGAGTTGTGACGCCCGAGACCGACGTCCCAGAAGATTCCAGAAGGTTCCAGAAGATTCCAGATGTTCCGGGTTGCCCGTGTGTTTCAGTTCTGCTTGTGTTATTTATTTTTTGCATTGCATCATGTCATCATGCCATCATGTCATATTTTATTTTGCATCTCAACCTAAATAAATCGTGTGGGCCTTCGGTCCATTTAAATCGAGGGAAGATGTCTTCTCTTTATAACATATAAAAGCCTCCTAATAATTATGGAGCTATATTAATAATTATTCCATTCCTCGGAATTACTCAAACACACTTGCATATTCTCCCCATGTCTTTTTCACTTCGAGCTTCTCCTTCTAAACCTTGCTATATTTCTTTCCGTTGTTTCGAGGCTCCTCCAAAAAGCTAAACTCCTTTTATTGCAAGCTAATGTTTTAGTTTTGCACTTCCCCTTTTGTTGGAATTATTTTGTTGGGTTGGGTTTATTCCGTAAAGCCTTTACAAAATGTCCATCATTTTTTCTTTTCTGTGGCTCTTTCTTTTTGTTTTGCTCTCTCTCTTTTTATTTCTATTTAAGAGATAAAAATAAGCAAAGGCCCAGCCTCCAGCCCCTCTCCTTCTGGCCCATCCAGGCCTCTCCTCCTCCCTCTAGGCCCAACTGTCATTCCCTCAGCCTCCCTGGCCCATCTATCCTAACCCTAGGGCGCTCGCACCCGATTCCCGTCGCTTCCTCGCTCTCCCCTGTGTGCGCCGCCAGCGCTCTCTCCTCCCTCGAACCCTCTCCCTCCTCTCGATCTCCAGACCCCGTCGCCAAGACCCCTCGCCCTCTCGTCCCGTTCCCCTCGCCCCGAGCCTCTCCCTCTCGATCCCCTCGCAGGCCCCGCTCCCCTTCCTTCGTCCAGCGTCGGCCAGGGCCTCGTAGCCCCACGCCCGAGCCCTCCTTCCGGCTGGCCAGGGCCTCGTCCCTCCTTCAACCAGCGCCCGCCTCGTCCCTTCTTCAACCAGCGCTGCGCCTCCAGCCGTCCGCGCCAGCAACCAGAGGCCCGCGGCCTCCTCCGCGCGGGCAACGGCCCCGCCGCGCCGGCCCTCTCCCTCCGGCCAACCCCTGCCTCGGCCGCCGCTTCTTCAGCCCTGGAGCGCGCCCCTGCCTCGTCTCCTCCTGGCGCGGCTCCCTCCTCAGCGCTGGAGCCCTCCCCGAGTGCCCGCCTTCGCCAGCACCAGGGCGCCCTGCACCGCTCCCTGCTGCCTCCAGTTCTCCGTCGCCCCATGGATCCTCCGCGCCTCGCCGTGCCGCTGCCTTGGCTCCTTTCCGCTGCTGCTGTATTCTTTCCGTGCTAGACTGCTGCTGCCTGGCCTCGTCGTCCCGAGACGTGCTGTAGTTTTTGTGTTGTTTCGCTTGCTTGTGTTCTTCACAGGGAACGTGTACATCTACGGCTCGAGACCGAGGATTCAAGTACCTCTACGACCCGAGTACAACTACATATCGACGACCGAACATCTACGGGAAGGCGAGCTCGTGAACGGCTACGGAGCAAGTACCTCTACATCCGTGTACGACTACGCGAACGAGTACACGGCGGCCCGACCAAGTACCCCTATGGCGAGTACCACTACCGTCGACAAGTTCGGAGACCACAAGTACCACTACGAACGCCGACGCGACAAGTACCTCTTCGGAAACGGAAACGCCTACGTGAACGTCTACCGTCGCCCCGAGTACAACTACCGTCGCCGTGTACCACTACCGTCGCCGGAGACCCGTGAACGACTACTTCCTCTACTTCCACTACTACGGCTACTTCCACTACGTCTCGAACCGCCCCGAAACGCACGCTTCGAAGGTATAACCCCGAGACGCGACCCCGTGGATGAACGCTTGTGCTTGCTTGTTGTGGTTGTATGAAATGCTCCCTTGTGTGCCCGTCGTGCCCGTTCCACCTTTTGTCATGTTCCTCGGTTGCCTCGTCACCGACTCGTGGGAACCCGGCAACGGGATCGCCCACCTTTCATCTTGTTCAACTCGTTCACTCCACCTTTTGTTTTGCACCGGTCCCTCACCGAGTTACCGGTACCGATATGATGCCTTTGCCTCATTTCGGATCGTTGCCGTGGCACCCTTTCATTCCACCACGGTGACAATGCTTCATATCTCTTTTAAGTCAACCTTTTAATAAAACTTGCATAAACTTGATCATGTCATTCGCATCATGTAACAACATTATAATGAGTGAATTGTTGTTTGCTTATAATTATTAAACCATGCTCATGAGGAATTTCCGGATATGTTGTTGTTATTTCCGGCCTCATTTAAAATGCCTTAATAGTGTAGTTTTCTTATGCTTCACCTCTTGCCATGTTAATCAACATTAATCTTGTCTTGTAATTAAATGTGAGTCAACTAAATAATTAAATGTGGTGTTTCGTCAATATGCAACTCGTTGCATATTGATCTCCACTTAACTTGTAGTTTTGTTTGTGCTCTTTGCCATGCCTTGCATATTTAAACCGGACATGCATCATACTTGTTTGTGCATCGTATGCCATGTTTATGTTTGTGTGTGTTTACCGTGTTGTTTCTTTCTTTCCGGTTGTTTCTCTTGTTAGCTTCGGTTTCGTTCCGGAGTTGTGAGGATCCGCTCGACTGTTGCTCCGTCTTCTTCTTGGAACCGTTCTTCTCCCTTGTGGAATCCCAGGCAAGATGACCGAACCCGGATACCATTACTATTTTTGCCTCTTGCTAGAAGTCACGATCTATAGTTTTGCCTCGATGCCCATGTTCTTCTTGTCAGCCTCCTATTTGTAACCAATTGCCATGTTTAATCACCCTACCTACGCAAACCGTTGCTTGGCTAAGTACGCTTCGCTCAGCCCCTCTTATAGCATTGTTAGTTGCAGGTGAAGATTGAAGAGGCTTGCTTCATGTTGAAGTTTGGTTGGGTGATATCACACTATATAAATGCTAAATGAAATCATCTATATACTGGCAGGGTGGAAGGCTAAGCCTTTTGCTTGGTGTTTTGTTCCACTCATGCCGTTAGGAACCGTATAAACCGGTGTTATGTTCCTTGATTATGCGTTCCTAACACGGTTGGGGTGTATGGGACCCCCTTGATAAACCGCTAAGTGCTAAGTCTTTTCCAGCAAGTCCCAACATTTGGTACTATTTGCCTCATAATAACAACTTAATTAATTAATTAAATTTGCATAGAGGGTCGCTCCCTCGAGGATCCTTTATTTCTACATAGCAGGGGGGGCCAGTGCCGATGGTGTTGGTCCCAAACGGGGAGCCTGCGGGGCCGCCTTGGGGCAACCCGAGGTATTTGGTATACCCGTAGCTTCGCCCATCCGGTCGTGTCCTGAGACTTAGATACGCGCGGCTACTATCAGGGTGTCGACACGCCGGGAGGATTTGCTGGATTAGCCTTACCTTAGTTCGGTTTAACTTGAGCACGGGATTCCGAGAATACTCGGGTCTTCCCAACTATGGAGTTGCGACTCCGCGGATCGTGGGCTTGTAATGGGTCAAGTTGGAACACCCCTGCAGGGTTTGAACTTTCGAAAGCCGTGCCCGCGGTTATGTGGCAGATGGGAGCTTGTTAATTCCGGTTGTAGATAACTTGACACAATGTTTCTAATACACTACCAGTGTGAGTACCGTGACTGTCAATTTCCGAATAGGGATTCGGGAGTTGAACACGGTGGGGTTATGTTTGACCGGCTTTAGTTAGGATCACTTCGTGATCATCTTTCGACCGATGCTCTTCTCTTCTCGCTCTCTATTACGTAAGTTAGTGCTAGTTGCTGCTGCAGACTCTTGTTTGTTCCTTCACCTCTCGTTCTTTCTTCAGCCTTGTCCTCACCTAAGGCTTAAATAGTCTTGTTACCCGGGAACGGGATTGCTGAGTCCTCTGTGGCTCACAGTTACTTCACCACACCAGATGCAGGTTCAGCCGAGTTCGATGCAGGAGTTGGATCAGTTCTTCACCAGGAGCTCGATGAAGAGTTTGTGGCCGTTTGCTTGTGGCGTTTCGATGTTCAGTAGTGGTTTCTACTAGGATTCGATCCTGACCTGTGGCTTTATGTTGTTTTGGTATCTTTCTTTTGGTTCTTCACCCGTAGTCGGGTTGTGATGTTTTTGAATGATGTTATGCTTATGTAATGTATTGTGTGAAGTGGCGAGTGTAAGCCAACTATCTCCTTTTGCAATTTAATCCCTCTTTTACATGAGTCGTGCAAAGATACCAAACTTGAGATCATTCTAGGATGGGCTTATACCTTTAAGTCGTGCCTCGACACGTAGGAGGTATAGTCCCATCCTGGGCATTACAATAAATCCCAAGTGACTCAAAGAATATAGCTATGCTCCCCGGCAACGGCGCCAGAAAATAGTCTTGATAACACACAAGTATAGGGGTTCGCAACAATTTTCGAGGGTAGAGTATTCAACCCAAATTTATTGATTTGACACAAGGGGAGCCAAAGAATATTCTTGAGTATTAGCAGTTGAGTTGTCAATTCAACCACACCTGAAAGTCTTAATATCTGCAGCAAAGTATTTAGTAGCAAATTAGTATGGAAGTAACGGTAACGGTGACAAAATTAACAATAGCAATTTTGTAGTAATTGTAGTAGTAGCAACGTAAAAGTAACTAAGGAAAGATCAATATTTGAAAATCTCGTAGGCATTGGATCAGTGATGGATAATTATGTCGGATGCGATTCCACATGCAACGGTTATAACATAGGGTCACACAGAACTAGGTTCAGTTCATCAATGTAATGTAGGCATGTATTCCGAATATAGTCATACATGCTTATGGAAAAGAACTTGCATGGCATATTTTGTCCTACCCTCCCGTGGCAGCGGGGTCCTATTGGAAACTAAGGGATATTAAGGCCTCCTTTTAATAGAGTACTGGACCAAAGCATTAACACTTAGTGAATACATGAACTCCTCAAACTACGTTCATCACCGGGAGTGGTCCCAACTATTGTCACTTCGGGGTTGCCAGATCATAACATAGTAGGTAACTATTGACTTGCAAGATAGGATCAAAAACTCACATATATTCATGAAAACATAATAGGTTCAGATCTGAAATCATGGCACTCGGGCCCTAGTAACAAGCATTAAGCATAGCAAAGTCATAGCAACAACAATCTTAGAACATAATGGATACTAGGGATCAAACCCTAACAAAACTAACTCGATTACATGGTAAATCTCATCCAACCCATCACCATCCAGTAAGCCTACGATGGAATTATTCACGCACGATGGTGAGCCTCGTGAAATTGGTGATGGAGGAAGGTTGATGATGACGACGGCGATGATCTCCACTCTCTGGAGCCCCGAACGGACTCAAGATCAGCCCTCCCGAGAGAGATTAGGGCTTGGCGGCGGCTCCGTATCGTAAAACACGATGAATCCTTCTCTCTGATTTTTTTTCTCCCCAAAAGTGAATATATGGAGTTGGGGTCGAGGTCGGTGGAGCCTCAGGGGGCCCACGAGACAGGGGGAGCGCCCAGGGGGCAGGCGCGCCCCCCACCATCGTGGACAGGTTGTGGGCCCCCTGGTCTTGATTCTTTCGCCAGTATTTTTTATATATTCCAAAAATATTCTCTGTGGATATTCAGGTCATTCCGAGAACTTTTATTTCTGCACAAAAATAACACCATGGCAATTCTGCTGAAAACAACGTCAGTCCTGGTTAGTTCCATTCAAATCATGCAAGTTAGAGTCCAAAACAAGGGCAAAAGTGTTTGGAAAAGTAGATACGTTGGAGACGTATCAGTGTTGAAGATGTAGATGCTCAATGTTGATGTAAATCATTTGGAGCAATCCATTGGAGTGAGTTGCACTTTCAATACCTACATGGGTTAGTCCCACAAGGAACATACAAAGATATCCATGGACATAGAGTGAATTGCACACAAGACGATGTCCATGAAAGCATTAGGTTACCTTGTCGCTTGTCTTACCAACAAGAGGGTTTGTGACTCTTTGAACTAGTGCAATATGTGAAAGTTGATTGCACTTGTCCTTGCCAATATGAATAAGAGTGAAGTATGTTGGTGGAGTCACCCTCAAGAACTATCTAGTTCTTCTTCTTCGGGATCCACACCATCTTGATGGGAATCCTTGGAGTTGTAGTCGTACTTGATGAAGTAGAACTCGATGTAGTCTTGGGAACCCACTTGACCAAGGCCTTGGGAGCTTCTTCAAATGCATCAATCACTTCTTGTAGCTTGTCCTTGCCCTTTAGCTTGTGGTCTTGTGATGGAAGATCATCTTGGGCTTATGTCCCCTTGACGGAAGTAGGATCATACTTCTCTTGCTGAGGAACAAACTTTGTCTTGGGGTATTGATCTTCTTCCCAGTCAACTCCACTAGCATTGAACTTTCGTTCAAAACCAACACCTTGATTCTTTCGGCGCCTTCCTTGCTTGCGTATAATTTCCTCGAATTGCTTACTCCCGGCAAGGTTCTTATATACACATTTCTCTATAATTCCCTTCCATAAGCTATTTTCTTGCTCAAGTGTAACTTGGCTAAGAGAATCATTAGTGGAATCAAGAGAACTACCAGAATCAATAACATTTATTTTATCATGATTATTGTTACTACTAGAGGAAGAATCTTTCTTGTTCTTGTTGCTAGATTTTACTTGTGGCATGCAAGTAGACAAGAGTAAACGCTTGGTAATGTAAGAAGAACTTTTCTTATGAAGATCATCATTGATTGCTTTTAAGAACTCATGCTCTTTCTCTAGATTGAGTTTTTCAAAGCGTAGCTTCTCATGAGTCCTCAAAAGTTATCAATGATCCTCTAAGGTAGTTTCATGAGCTAACTTGAGAGTGTTTAATTCTTTAGTTAGATGCTCAATATTCTCCTTATCATTGTCATTCATTTTATCTTGGTTAGCATGATTGATAGCAATTTCATCATAGTTTTCATCATAGGTATCATCACTATTGCTACCAACAAGTAAATCATCATCTCCTAGTAAATCATCTTCATCACTATCGAAATCAAGATACTCGGGGTGTGATACCTTAGGGCCTTTAGCCATGAAGCATCTTCCAATTCCTTCATTTGGTGAGTCAAATATGCCGTAGGAGTTGGATGACACAAGAGCAATTCCGGCAACACCTTCATCTTGAGTATCTTCTGAGTTGGAGTGATAGCTTCTCTCGGAGTAGTTATCGGAGTCGGAACCGGATACCCATTCACCAACATGAGCTTGATGTCTTCATCATGTATAGCTTCTTGGTGATTTGTCCTTCCTCTCCGAATCCTTGCTTCTACGACAGGTTCTTCGTTCATAATGATCGTCTCTACTCCTTCTCTCTCTTTGTGGTGATTCTTCTCTTCTACTTCTCCTTTTAGGTGAGTCTTCTCTTCTTTTGTGTGGAGCCGTACACTCATTTGAGTAGTGTCCGGGTCTCCAACAATTGTACCAATTGCGTTCACGACTAGAAGATCTTTTGTCATTGTAGGACCTTGACTTGGAAATTATCTCTTTGCTTCTACTCTTGTAGAACTTGTTGAAGTTCTTCACCATTAAGCTCAATTCTTCATTGAAGACTTGTTTCTCACTTGATGATGTAGGAGCATCACATGAAGCTTTGTAGGCACCACTAGACTTGTTGTGAAGCTCTTCTGTATCCTTGAGTGACATCTCACGAGCAACAATTCTACCAATGACTTATGTTGGCTTGAGATCTTTGTAATTGGGCATCATTTGGATCATTGTGCACACGGTGTCATATTTTCCATCCAAGGCTCTTAGGATTTTCTTGATGATGAATCTATCGGTCATTTCTTCGCTTCCTAAGCCGGCAATCTCATTTGTGATGAGAGCAAGCCTAGAGTACATTTCAGCGACACCTTCACCATCCTTCATCTTGAACTTTTCAAGTTGACTTTGAAGCACATCCAACTTGGATTCCTTGACGAAGTCGGTACCTTCACGCATATCAATCAAAGTATCCCAAATTTCCTTTACATTCTCAAGACGGCTGATTTTGTTGAATTCCTCGGGACACGGTCCATTGAAAAGGATAAAGCAAGCTTGAGCATTGTATTGCAACATCTTCAATTCTTCAGCGGAGGCTTCACGATTTGGTTCCTTCCCATCGAAGAATTCACCTTGCAAACCAATACACACAATAGCCCAAACGGCGGGGTTATGTCCAAGAATATGCATTTTCATCTTATGCTTCCAACTAGCAAAATTTGTATCATCAAAATAAGGACCTCTACGGTGGTAACTTCCCTCGCTAGACGCCGTACTCTCCTAGGTTGTGAAACCAAGGCTATGATCACCAAAGCTATGGAAATCAAGGCAAATGGAGACCAAAGCTCTGATACCACTTGTAGGATCGAAAGTATGTCTAGAGGGGGGTGATTAGACTACTTGACGAAATAAAAACTTAGCCTTTTCCCAATTTCAAGTTTTCACGGTTTTTAACTATTTAGCACAAGTCAAGCAATTTTCCTACACATGCAATTCTAGAGTTGTAGCAGCGGAAAGTACATCATTGCGTATGAAGGTAAAGGAAGGGGTTTGGAGAGTGCAAACGCAAGTGGATACATGGATGTTTTTGGCGTGGTTCTGATAGGTGGTGCTATCATACATTCACGTTGATGGAGACTTCAACCCACGAAGGGTAACGACTGCGCGAGTCCACGGAGGGCTCCACCCACAAAGGGTCCACGAAAAAGCAACATTGTCTATCCCACCATGGCCATCGCCCACGAAGGACTTGCCTCACTAGGGTAGATCTTAATGAAGTAGGTGATCTCCTTGCCCTTACAAACTCCTTGGTTCAACTCCACAATCTTGTCGGAGGCTCCCAAGTGACACCTAACCAATCTAGGAGACACCGCTCTCCAAAAGGTAATAGATGGTGTGTTGATGATTAACTCCTTGGTCTTGTGCTTCAAGTGATAGTCTCCCCGACACTGAACTCTCTCTCATAGATTTGGATATGGTGGAAAGAAGATTTGAGTGGAAAGCAACTTTGGGAAGGCTAGAGATCAAGATTTATATGGTAGGATTGAAATATCTTGGCCTCAACACATGAGCAGGTGGTTCTCTCTCTCAGAAAATGAATTATGGAAGTGTAGGCACATTCTGATGGCTCTCTCCACGAATGAAGAGCGGGTGGAGGGGTATATATAGCCACCACACAAAATCTAACCGTTACACACAATTTACCAAACTCGGTGGGATCGAATCATGAAACTCGGTCGGACCGATTTAGTTCAAATATGAACGTTAGGCTTTTCAGCGGGACCGACATGATCAACTCGGTTGGACCAATTTCATTAGGGTTAGGGCATAACGTAATCTCGGTGAGACCGATCACATCAACTCGGTGAGACCGATTTCTGTAATAGGCAAATAGAGAGTTGGTCAGGCAAACTCGGTGGGACCGATTCGCTCATTTCGGTGAGACCGAAACGTTACGACAAGGAAACAGAGAGTTTGCATTGCGAACTCGGTGGGACCGATCGCTCACTTCGGTTAGACCGAAACGTTACAAAGGGAAACAGAGAGTTTGCAATCCCATCTCGGTGAGACCGAGATCCCTATCGGTGAGACCGAACTGATTAGGGTTTCTGGCTATGGCTATGTCAAATGAACTCGGTGGCGCCGGATAGATCAAATTGGTGGGGCCGAGTTTGACTTTTGGTTTGGGACATATGTGGATATGAGAAAGTGGTTGAGGGCTTTTGGAGCGTATCACTAAGCATTTTGAGCAAGCAAGCCATTAAGCATCACCTCATCCCATTTTAATAGTATTGGCTTTACTTATGGACTCAATGTGATCTTGGATCACTAAAATGAAAATATAGAGTCTTGAGCTTGAGCCAATATGTGTCCTTAGCATTTTGAGGGGTCCACATTCCTAGTCCATGCCATGCCAATCATTGAACTTTCTGAAATGATCATCTTGAAAGAGCATTAGTTCAATGAGCTATATGTTGTTAGGAATTACCGAAACCACCCAGGGATTGTTGCACTTTCAGGTGATTGCCACGTCGGTCCGCCGGTTAAGGGTCGGGCCGAGGACCCACCGAAGAGTGATGATTGGACCATATTGGCCCTGCCCTCGGCGTAATCAAGATGAAGATCTCTCGAAGATTTGGCGTACACTTCAAGACATGTTTAAACTATCGACATGTTTATCCCTAGATTGGAACTGACTATGTCTAAACTCTCGATACCCCCGGTGCCTTTTTTTAAAACATCCTCAACTTTATTAATTAGAAATAATGCTTACATCGTCTATAAGAAGAGATACAAACTTTTCCATAGGCTCCTCGAGCCAATCCCTAGTCATGGAACATTTTGCTAGTCTAGCAAGCTCGTGAGCTACTTTGTTGAGCCATGGGGTTTAGTCCATAGAGGCACAATTACAAGGTATAGATCTTAGAACTCCTTCATACGATCTAGGTACATGATACTGTACTCTGTACTCCATCACAATCAGTATATCGGAAACAGGAAGTAGAGGTTTCCCTCTTCAAGAGGGAGTGGACATGGGTAAACATCGTGTCCCTACTTTCTGCTGCTACCATGTAGCTCATATCACCAAGCTTGGGACGCCCTACCCGAGATCTGTCGGTTTTAGCACCGGCACCAGGGCTTACTCCTTTCACTTTGGTGTCTCCCACAAGATCGGTGATGCATGTTTGGTGAGGGATGCTTAGGCAGACGAAGGCCTTGACATGTCAAGCTTTATCGGAAAACAGTTTCTTGGTTATATCTTCATAGTTGCTTGTGTTGCTTGTCTGCAATCTTCTTCTTGCACCACCACCTCACTTTGTTTCGAATTTAATTTCGATTTTCTATTGCTTGTAAGTGGATGACCATACTATTCATGACTGGTTGATAGCTTTGTTGATTCAAAACCGGATTGGTCTCAAACCTTCTCTTTAAGAAATGAAGGGCACTTCAAAGACCACCCCCCCCCCCCACCCCCCCTCACAGCCTTCTAATATGGAGGCTAGTGGGCTCATTTTGAAGCGACCTCCAAAAATAATGCCAATCGGCTTTTTCTATCAAAATTATCAGACGAATGGTTATTATGACAAAATTCATCACATATGACGACTCTGCTAGAGTTGCTCTAATACTCCTCTGTAGAATGGTTCTTCGTAAGTTAAGGATTTTCGGGTTTTGAGGATCTCAGATTGCAACTTACTCGGTTCAATTTTTAATATATTTTTTGCAACATACCGTTTAATAATCCAAAAGTCCAGGTCGATAGCGATCCAAATCCCTTAATTTCCTCCCACCCACTTATTTCCCTTCCAGTCGACCAAGAAGTCCCGGCTCCCAATCAATCTCTATATAAAAACACCTTTGAACGACTGGCACCGCACCAATCTATTGTTGGCAGTTGGCTGGTGAAGTTTGCGCAGGCACCGTTCTGCGTACGGGCACTGGAAGTAGGAGATGGTCTTCCATAACATCCTCCCCAAGATAGGCGCCCACTGGCTCCTCAACTTGTACCGCTCGGCCAGGAAACTCCGCAGCTTGCAGTACTACTGTAACACCAACACCAAGCAATCTACCGTTGCCGCCTCCGGGTGCACCATCCCGGCCGCTGCCGAAAGGACGGTGCTGTGCGACTTCCACGGCGGGCTCCTGAGGTCCACAGCTCTCTTCCCCTACTTCATGCTTGTCGCCTTCGAGGGCGGTAGCGTTCTCCGGGCGCTACTCCTGCTCGGATCCTTTCCTCTCGTATGGATACTCGGCGAACACTCCGACGCCAGCCTCAGGGTCATGGCGTTCGTCACCTTCGTCGGACTCAGGCCACGGGATGCTGACCTCGTGGCCCGTGCCATCCTGCCCAAGTTCTACATGGAGAAGCTCAACGCGGAGGTGTACGATCGCTTTTGGCTGCCGGCGAACAGGAAGGTGGCGGTGACGGGCACGCCGACGGTGATGGCGGAGTGGTTCCTCAAAGAGTACATGGCCGCAGACATAGTTGTCGGGAATGAACTTCAGATGATTAAGGTTGGTCGCCGCTGCTACTTCACCGGGCTGCTGGGCAGGTTAGGGCCATTGCCGGGCAGCATGACGGAGAAGGCCCTGAGGTCCGAGTTTGGAGTGGACGGCGGCATGGCCGACGTTGCCGTTGTCGGGAGCTCCAACCCACTTAATCACCTCTTCACCTCCTGCTGCAAGGTTCGTACACTCGTCCTTAATACTTCCTGGGTAAATTAATATAAGAGTATTTAGATTATTAGATTATTAAAATAGTGATCTAAACTTTTTATCGGAGGGAGTAACATTCTATTAACATGCATATACTTACGTTACTAGTCTATATTATTACGAATATTCATTTCGCCTCTCGAACTCATCTGATATAGTTGAAAGTAAACTTGAAATAAATATTAAAAATTTCATAAAATTCTAATTATTTTGCATAAAATATATTGGCTCCAAATTTCAGCGCATTTGAAAATTCAAGCAGCTCTCAATAAAAAAATCAAATCGATTCTGAACAGTGCACGAATAGTAAACCTTTTCACAGACCACAGTTTTGTTTTTTGATGAGAATGTCGAAATGAGCTGAAATTAGATATGAACCTCGTGCACTAACAAATCTTCCTGGCAAAAAAAATCGTTTTTTTAATTATCTAGTATTTTTCTTCATTTTACTATTCATCTGTAGGAAGAGATGAACTCGGGAGACAATTAGCTGTCTCTACTACGAATATTCATTTTCTGTAGCGGAAGTAATATATGTATGTATGATGTTATGCAAACTTCATTTATTAGATTGTAGACTCATATTATGTTATCACGTGCATCTCTTTACTCGTTAATTACTTGACACATCATCTATTTTATCTAAATACGTGAGATGTTACTATCTACGTTCCTCTTACTGTGCGTAGTCTAATTGTAGTACAACGTATATCACCCGATCAAGTTAGGACTTCTTTAAGCATATGACAAGTACGTTCTCGACCTTGGAAGAAAATGAGGCTACAGTGCCACTTACGGCCTCACGGGTCACTGCAAAACTGGGCAGTACGTGATCAAAGGATTGTGGCCGAGCCCCGAAATTTTTTAAGGGTGCCTTACCATCAATTTTGAGTGTCATCTTGTCCCTTGTATGAAATGCATGTTTCTGTTCTTTTAAAGGGGAAACAGTAGCTTCTGCAAAAAAAATGGGAAACAGTAGGTAGGTGCCTTTTTTTAAAGCAGTAGGTTGTTGATTGGTCCAGGGCAATACTGGAAGAAAGTACAATTTTTTTTATTTTTCTGTACGAGAAATTTTTTTATCTATTCATCAACTATCAAGGTAGTACAAAGAATACCCGATTTAAAAATTACACCCATATCCGTAGACCACCTAACAACGATTACAAGCACTGAAGCGAGTCAATGACGCGTCGCCATCATCGCCCCTCCCTCATCGTAGCTGAGCAAACATTATTGTACTAGGCAGTCGGGAAGTCGTCATGTTAAGGCCACATAGGACCAGTGCACCAGAACAACAACCGTCAGCGATGAAAAAAAGCGTAGGTCAAAAGGATCTAACGTGCATATATACAGAGGCAGACGAACCAAGATCGGATCCAGACGGATCAACCGAAGATAAACGGTGATCGGATCCCATGAGATCCGTCGGAGAGACACCTCCATACGCCGTCCGACGATGCTAAAAGCATCGCCGGGACGAGGGCTAGACGGGAAGAACCTTATTCCATCACCAAGAAGCAGTCGTCGCCTCGTCTTTTTAAGCATGACACAAACCGTAAGAAAACTTAGAAAACCACTTAAAATGGAGCCCTCCAGCCAGCAAGGACCGACATCCACCACACCTCCATGGTCTGAGGACCATAAGAGATGAGGCAAACTGACGGCGGTGCCGGCAAGAGGCAGGGAAACCCTAGATGAGAGTTCGCATGAAGCAAGAGCAAAGGGGTACGTCGCGCCACAAGTAGATAAGAACGTACAATTATATGAAGAACCAACAGAAACTAAATATGATGTTACATAAAAACATGTGCAACCAGCCTTCCAATTTTAATTATTTGATGTCACTATCACTAAAGCCGTACGGCGGAGTCTTTGGACCCACCCACATATGATCCCCAAATCATTCAACCTACCCCATCTGATCCCGAAATCTTGACATTTAAATTTGATGCATTGCCCGTTGTTGTTTTGAACAATGACCATACTAAAACAATAGTTTATTTCAAGAAGGAATCTTGTATTTTTATCATACTCAATCCGCAGTCTAGCGTATCGAACTGTCATTTACAGAACTTAGATATAGGTGAAACTTAGACAAGTTGCAAAGATGACAACCTCCAACATGCACATATCTCAATGTAGATGGAGCGCAACAAGGACCTTGGCTATATCTGACCCAGTTTCACAAATTGCATTGCTTACAATTGTCATGGTATTTTACATTACACATTAGTTCTCACAACTTTGAATAGGAAAATGAACTTGCAAGTGTACTTGTAGGTTCTATAAGTGAGTATGAATTGTGACCTATATGTTGAACAATGTATGGTGATAAGCAAAAAAACTATACATTGGACGATAAAACCCAACGCCCATGCATCATGTTGATGCACATAGCGAAGAAACCATACATACCTTACAACTCAACCAGTTTCACCATGCTAAGCCAACAAGGGGATTAAGAGGGAAATTAGCATAAAACACACGCTACGGATCTTCATCCTGGTCATATTTTTTCCAATCTACAATTGATTTTTCATTATTCAATTCAAATATTTTGTATTCACCCGAGTTCAAATTCATCGTAATCACATAGGATGTGAGAAGGCTAGGAAGTGGTTCAGTTTGTCCTCAACTGGAATTACCGAATAGCTCCATTTAATAATTTATTACTATTATACTCCTTATGCCAAAAAGGATGAGGTTCCGAACATTAGCATGACCGTATGAACATAATGCTTATCGTTAGTCTGTAGTCCCTATATCCCTTAATATAGTGCATAGTGATTTTCGTGAAAGCAAGCTTCACAAATTTGGACCGAATATATCAGATATATACCATATATGAAAATACATTTCATCATGAATCTAATAGTATTGATTTGATATTCTTGATGTTGGTAATTTTTTCAATAATTTTGGCCAAAAGTTATGAAGCTTGATTTTAAAAAATCTAGTACGCACTATATTTGGGATGAAATGAGTATTCGGATAGCTATGAAACTCGTATTCACAGAAATAGTAATCTTATAGAACCATTTTTTGGACAAATTTATATACAACACTTTCATGCATCGGATCAAAATATTATATAATTTGTTGGATGGTCATCATTTAATTTTGACCAAATATTTGTTCAAAACACACACAAAATGATGGGAGTAAATGTAGCACTAGTGGATGTTTGGTTGGACGAATATAGTTCTCTATGATAGACTACCAAGCATGTGAATATCCCACAGAAAGAAGACGAACTCGTCAGATGGTGTGAGTCGTTGCGTTTTTATACAAAATGAAAGAGCATTTCATCATGGTGCTCATATTTAACTTACAAACCGGGTTTTGTCTCGATTTCCGCAGGAACTTTACATCGTGAGCACGGAGAGCGCCAAGACAGCTCGGCTGCCGCGCGAGAGGTACCCAAAGCCGCTCATCTTCCACGACGGCCGCCTGGCGTTCCTCCCCACAGCCTACGCCGTGCTCCCCTTCTTCCTCTTCCTGCCGCTCGGACTCATCCTCTCCGTCATCCGCATCTTCGTTGGCATCGCCCTGCCCTACAAGATCAACTTTGCTGCTGGAGCGCTCCTGGGAGTCCACTTCCGCACCTCTGGCCGCCTTGCTTCGGATGCCAAGACCAAAAGAAGGGGAGTCCTATTCGTGTGCAATCACCGAACCCTAGTCGACCCGATCATGCTCAGCACGGCGCTGCAGAAGGCCGTGCCAGCCGTGACATATAGTCTCAGCCGGCTCTCAGAGATCTTCGCGCCCATTAACACTGTGCGGCTCACACGAGAGCGAGACCGTGATGCCCAGACCATGTCGCGGCTGCTAGAGCAAGGTGACCTGGCGGTGTGCCCCGAGGGGACGACCTGCCGCGAGCCTTACCTACTGCGGTTCAGCCCGCTTTTCGCGGAGCTGGTGGATTACATGGAACCTGTGGCGCTGGACGCACAAGTGACATCCTTGTACGGCACGACGGCGAACGGCCACAAGTGGTTCGACCCCATAGCGTTCTTTGCTAACCCGGCCCCCACTTACCGAGTGGTGTTTCTAGGCCCCGTGCCATCCCATCACACACGTGCTGGCGGGAGAACTGGTGCCGAGGTGGCGAACTGGGTCCAGCAGCGCCTAGGCGAGGCACTGGGCTTCGAATGCACCGAGCTTCGTCGTCGTGACAAGTACATGATGCTCGCCGGCAACGATGGCGTGGTCTCAAAGTAGAGGCCGTGCCTAGCTCTAAGCTAAGTGGGGTTTATGTGCATCAAATCTGCAAAAGTTTGTTATTGTAATATCGGGTGAAATGGCGGCTCTTCCATTTATCAATTTGCTCATGTGTAATGAAATCCCGGTTGCTTTCAAATCCGGTAAGCAAATGCTGATTGAATTCTAGTCATGTTATTTTCTCTTTGCCAGCAATAAATCATGCCAGCTTCAAGATTTTCATCAAAATGGCTACTAATAAGTTAAACTCGATAGCTGAGCATATTGTCCGGCCATCTTAAACGGCATTCATGCAAGGAAGGAATACACTAGATGGTTTAGTAATCTCACATGAGACCGTTCACGGAATGCACCGAAAAAACATGAGTGAAGTGGCATTCAAAATTGACTTTGAAAAAGTCAATTACAGGGCCAAATGATCTTTTCTCCAACAGTTCCTAAGAGCATATATAGTCGGACTTGGCAAATCTGACCCCTCAAACGCCCGCGGACGCGTCCGCGCGCGTTCGTGGGCACTGACCAGTCACGCCTCAAATTTTTCTCTCCACATCCGTGTACCTTATATCCGGCACCCTATATCCATACTACGCATGCAATGTAATGAATTACTCTACATGATCAAACAATGTACAAAGAAATCGGCATCAAACAGAGAACGAAATGCACATGAACCCACTTTATATCATCCAAAAGGTCAGCACAGTTCATCGCCGGACAAGTTCAACAACTAAAAACAATAATAAACATAAGAGGGACTTTCTTCACCACTTCCTCGTCGGGCCTTTCACCTTCCGGTCGTCGGCGTAGTTGTAGGCATCCGTGGATGGTAGAGGATCTTGGTCGCCATCGGAGGAGGTGGAGTTGTGGTTGTCACCGTTGTCGGAGACGGAGTCGGAGAGGACGATCAAGCCCTTCATTCGGCGGACAGCCCTGTCCTACTGCTGCTTCAACTTGGCAACCCGAGCCACCTCCGCGCTGCCTCCTTCCCCTCCCGCTCCGACTACTCTATGGCTAGCCGGAGCGCCTTTGTGTTCTTCAGTCGGAGGCAGCGAGCGTCCGTCTTCGCCATCGTAAGCGACTGGTGGTTGACCCAAGTGAGGAGTCGCTCGTCATCATCGGGCGACGGCGCACGGACTGCTCCACCACGTCCATCTTCCTTGCATGTTGCCTCTCACGGCGGGCAGCGCGCGCCTTCGACTCCAGAGTGCGTGTTCGGGCCGACGGCCCGGGCACTAGCCAGCGGGCAAAGAGGATGGCCAGGGGCGGAACGGACGGTGCCGCCCTAGCAGAGCTATGCGTGGGCCCGGAGGGGCCAACTTCGGCCGCGTCCGCATTGCGCCGGCGCGGGAGTTGCGGCGACGCTGTAGATCGGGAGTTGCACACGGTGTCTAGGTCAGAGCCGGAGTAGCTTCCGGAGCTGGACATTGCACCGAAGTGGATTGGAATCAGAGAGGAAGAGGAGAGGATGGAGCGAGAGAGGGGAGTGAGTGATCTAGGGTTCAGAGCGAGTAGCCAGATAGTTTTTTTTTGTGGGGCAGCCGTGGGGTCGGTGGTGGGTTGGGCCTATCAGCTCCGGCGTGGCGGATGCGGCTGGGCCGCCCCATATTTGGGCTAGTAATGAGGGGTGCCGGACAACCTAGGTGTTTGAAGCTGATTTGATGCGCATGGGTCGATTTTTTGTGACGGTAAGCCCGCCCGTTTGAGACGGTTATAGGGCATCTAGCTATAGATTCTCTAAGGATGAAAGGTTTCTCCGACAAATGGTACTAGTGGATCCAAAATTTTGTAACTGGAGGTAGTGTGGCCATCAAAGTCAATGATGATATAGGTCATTACTTTCATGCAAAAAGGACCACGACAGGCCATGGCCCCTATGTTATTTAATATTGTTGTTGACATGTTGGCCATTCTGATTGAGCGCGCCAAGAAGGACGGCCAGCTTGCAGGACTAGTGCAACACCTTGTGGATGGTGGCCTCTCTGTTTTGCAATATGTCGATGACACAATTCTTTTTATAGAACATGACCTAGACAAGGCACGAAATCTAAAACTATTTCTTTCAACATTTGAGCAAATGTCGGGTCTCAGAATCAACTTCCATAAAAGTGAATTATTCTCCTTTCGAGAAACCATTGAGGCGGCGACCACATATGCTGACCAGTTTGGTTGTGCACATGGCCAATTTCCGGTTAAATATCTGGGAATACCGGTTCATTATCGACATCTCACCATTGTTGAGAGGAAGCACGCAGAGTAGCGTCTAGAGAAACGGTTGAGCAGTTGGAAAGGAAAGTTGCTCTCGGTTGGAGGACGGCTGGTTTTGATTAACTCCATCTCACAAATATGATTCTCTATATGCTTTATTTTTTCCATCTCCCAAAAGAGGTCCTGCAAATAATGGACTATTTTAGATCCATATTATTTTGACAAGGAGACGGTGAAAATATACAGTCTGGCCAAATGGAGCGTAGTTTGTAGGCCAAAAGACCAAGGTAGCCTTCGAATTCATGACCTGCATGTGAAGAATGAGTCCCTACTTAGTAAATGGTTGTTCAAACTTCTTACTGAGGATGGTTTTTGGCAAACCATGATGTGCAACAAGTATCTAGGCCAAAAGGTGGCGTCTCAGACATATTGGAAACCTGGCGAGTCGCACTTTTGGGAAGGCCTAATGGCGGCAAAGCAACATCTCTTCACTTTGGGTCTTTTGCCATAAAGGATGGGTCGAAGATTTGTTTCTGGGAAGATATCTGGCTAGGCAATGCGAGTCTCAAAGAACAATATCCAGGCTTATATAACATTGCTCGCGACAAGAATATTATGCACATGCTCAGTTCATACCCGTCGAATATTTCTTTCAGGCGGGATTTGATTGGGCAATGGCTTGTGTCATGTCATAATCTTTTATCGTGGCTGGATTAGATTAACATGTCACAAGGTCGGGATGTGTTTCATTGAAACCTTACTACATCAAGGTCTTTCACATTAGACTCTATGTACAGTACGTTCATGCATTCTGAGGAACTAATAAGTAATAATAAGAAAATTTGAAAGTGCAAGATTCCACTAAAAGTGAAAAATTTCATGTGGTATCTTCGTAGGGGAGTTGTGTTAACCAAACACAACCTCGCACGATGCAACTGGCTAGGTAGTAAGAAGTATTGTTTTTGTACTGATAAGGCTGGTCATAGTGGGGAGTAATATGACACTAGTCTAAGTTACTATCTTCATAGTGCAAAGTAATATAGTAGTAGTGTCATATATGATTTCATTTATTAGCTTGTAGACTCATCCTATCTTGGGAAGTGCTATGTTACAACAACATATTATGTTACCACCTCTCATTAACTACCTACCACATAAGAAAAAAAATTCCTTGCGCTATGTTACTTGCTAAGTTACTTGCTAAGTTACTTGCTAAGTTACTCCATAGTGCAAAGTAATATGGAGTGCGCTATGTTACTTGCTAAGTTACTCCCACTATGACTAGCCTAACAAGACAATCAGACACCTCTTTTTCCAATGCAAGTTTACACGTTCTACATAGTCAGTCATTCAAGTAGCGTTAAATTGGTATCCGCCCACAAGGGTTGCCAATAGTTTCGTCATTGGTTGGAAAATATTCCAAATAAGTTCAAAATGCTAATAAGGGTGGGAGTGTATGCCTTAATTTATTCATTTTGGCTATGTAGAAATGATGTGGTTCTTAATGACAAAAATGCTTCTCCTCTATAAGTTATTTTCTGGTGTACGCACTCCCTATATACATGGTCTATACTACAACGACCAGAGTACCAACCCTTTTCAAGACGGTCTGTATGCGATTGGAGAAGATGGCTATGGAGGTTTTTTCCCAGCATGGATGGCAGCATAACCAACTGATCAATCCATCACCTCATATAGGTAATCTACTATTGTTGTTGTGCCAGTTTTTATTTCATGCTTCTTGTTAGACTTTTGGATTTCGTTGTGTGCATCCTAATTATGCAGAGGCGGGCTGTTACTCGTAATGCTTTGTATCCACTTGATGCTGCATTTTGAGATAATAGAGCCCTAGGAGATCTCCAGTCTTTTTTATGTAGTGGACGCTGCTAGTGAGGGTCAGGACACACCTAAAGGGCCCGTCCCCGCCCCTAGCCTCCACTGCATCGCCTCAATGCCCAAACCACCAATCTCGCAGCCCTCCATTGGTTCAATGCCACATAGTACCACTAGATTGGCGTCGCCTCGCTAATGTTCAATCTCCGCGAGGCGCCACCATCCCCAAATCACCGTGTAACTCATGCTGATGGAGGTGGCCGCCCTCATGACCCTGGCGGGCCCGCCTACCGTTGTTGAAGCGCCACATCCCCGAGATCGATAGGCTCGCTCATCCTCTTAACCAACTTTCCATGTCCCCAGCCCCACAGCCACTTCCCCAACCGCCTCTGGAGCCGATAGTGCACAAGTGGACGAGGACAATGCTTATGGTGGAGGTATTCCAAGGATGGCTCCAACCGCACGACATAGAGAAAGTTTTATCGATGAGTTGACGTTCGAGCGTTTCGCAAGCAATAAAAATTCGTGTTATGCAAAGATAGCAATAGATTACTGAGTAGGTTGCTTCTTTTTTTACTAGGAAAGTCAGAAGCTTTATTCATTTGAAATTACCATACATCATTTATGTGATCGTAACAATTTCGGTTAAAGGTTCCTCAAATCATTCATAAGTCAAAGAAAATCTAGTCATTCTAGCAAGCTCATGAGTAACTTTATTTGCTTCTCTATTACTCTATTACAATGTTCAAACCTAGAAATAGAAAAATCACCACCAAAATGAAAAATAATCATAAAAAATTGCCACCGTCGCACTAGCCGACCGTCCTCCGCCTTTAATGGTATCAATCACCTCTAGGTTGTCGATTGCAGCCTGCCCTTTGCACAAGTGATAGACCGAATCTGAGAGCCAAAACTTCAGCCGCTAGGACATCCACGCACTAGTCTATCTTCCTATTCCCCTAGCAAAAAATTGGACTTTTTCATCTCTTAATATTGCCCCATCATACCCCTAGGAAGATCAAAATCAAAAGAAATATTAACATTAAGTTTAACAAAATCCATAGCATGGTGTGTCTAGCCCTCTCTTTTCATGGAAACCTTTCACAAGGAACCAGTAAGAAATTTGGCTGTAAGAGCACGGATCCCCACAGAAATCTAGTGCGCATTCCGGGTTCACTCCTTGTGAACCAATTTGCATCTTTCCCGCCACATATACCAAGCTAATATGGCAATCATTTCATGCACATTCTGGTTCCCATGATACATAAGTCTTGTTCCGGCAGAAGAAGTAAATACTCTAGCACCGCCTCACCAGCCTGATCAACTTTGCAGACTTTATAAATAAGGTCATCCGTCCCAAGCCTTTTACAAACCTTCCTTTCTCTATTGCAGAGAAATAGAAGATGCTTTCTGTCCTCTGGACCAAAAGAGCGGGTAGGACAAGTAGGCGAGATTTTCGTATATCTATTGGCAAGTGTAACATGACAAGGGAGTGTACCATGTAGCATACGCCAAATAAAAAATTAACCTTTGTTGAACAAGATATTTTGCATATGTTACACCAGATAGGATTAACCGCAGTTCAACCCATCCCGCTGCTATGTCACAGTTTACTTTCATTGGATGATTCCATTATGCAAAATAGGCAGACCGAACTGAAAACATACTATTTTTCGTGTATCTCCAAGCGAGGAAATCTGACATATCATGTTGCGATAGTAGAATTGCAAGGATCTATTGTACATCAATAGGCTATAGAGTTTGTCTAATCAAATATTCATCCTATTTGTTTGAAATAGGATCAATCAAACCCACCACCTTCGATAAAAGTTGCCCCCATTCGGGGTAATAACTTTTCGGCTGGCCCAATTTGGAATCCGGCATCTTCCCAAATATTGATATTTTGACTATTTCCGGGGCCTACCGCCACTGTCTCTCGCGGTAGGCATCCACACCCTACCGCTACTATCTCTGGCGGTAAGGCTACAAATCTCTGCAAAACAAAAAACAGCTAACATGTTAGACAAAGTAGGTAACTAAATAAACAACATTGCTATATATCTGACAATATTTCAGTCACAATTTGTTCAACATTTGTCTCACAATATTTCAGTCACGAATAGTTCAACATACATAGTGGCATAAAATATTCTAAAGCATCGCAACATCATAAAGTAGGCAACATATGAAATACCATCGAATAGTCTCAGACATACAACTTCATTAGAAGCATCACAAGATCACGAAGGAGACATGGGCCTTTTCCCTTCTTGTAACGTGCCTAATCCTCCTCTTGTGCATCACGAGCCCTTGCAAGCTTTCTTGCCCTCTCTTCTTCATGAGAAGCCTTCTCTTTGTGTGCCCTCTCCTGCTCGTGCTTCTTTTGTTCCATCTTCTCCTTCTGACGACGCTCGTCATTCTCAGCTCTTTGATATGCTTCTTCGAACAGTCGTTGTCTCCTAAGACAATCTCGATATTGGTCCTTTTGAACATTGATACGTCTCCAACGTATCTATAATTTTTTATTGTTCCATGCTATTATTTATGAAATCTTGGATGTTTAATGGGCTTTATCATTCACTTTGAAATCATTTTTGGGACTAACCTACTATCCCAAAGGCCCAGTCTAGATTGCTGTTTTTTTGCCTATTTCAGGGTTTCGCAGAAAAGGAATATCAAACGGAGTCCAAACGGAATGAAACCTTCGCAGGAGATACTTTTGGAGGAAATCACGCACGATAGACTTCGGAGCCAAGCCAGGAGACAAAAGGGCCACCCTCGAGGGTGGGGGGCGCGCGCCCCTTCCCAGGGTGCGCCCCCTGCCTCGAGGCTGGCCCACGTGGCCCCAGGTGCCCCTCTTCTTCCTATATATACCTACGTACCCCGGAAACTCCATACGCGGAGAGAAAACCCTAATTCCACCGTCGTAGCTGCTGTTCCCATGGAGATCCCATCTTGGAGCCTGTTCCGGGAGGGGGATTCATCACGGAGGCCTTCATCATCATCATCATCGCCCTCACCATGAGTTGTGAGTAGTTTACCATAGACCTTCGATTCCATAGCTAGTATCTAGATGGCTTCTTCTCTCTCTCCGGATCTCAATACAAAGTTCTCCTCGGTCTTCGAGGAGATCTATTCGATGTAATCTCTTTTTGCGGTGTGTTTGTCGAGATCCGATGAATTGTGAGTTTATGATCAAGGTTATCTATGAAAGATATTTGGTTCTTCTCTGAACTTTTTATGTCTTCTCATATTATCCTTGCAGGTCTCTTCGGATTATTGGTTTGGTTTGCCCTACTAGATCTATAGTTCTTGCAATGGGAGAAGTGCTTGGCTTTGGGTTCAATCTTGCGGTGACCTTTCCCAGTGACAGTAGGGGCAGCAAGGCACGTATTGTATTTTTGCCATCGAGGATAAAAAGATGGGGTTTTCATCATATTGCTTGAGTTTATCCCTCTACATCATGTCATCTTGCTTAAGGCGTTACTCTGTTCGTATGAACTCAATACACTAGATGCATGCTGGATAGCGGTCAATGTGTGGAGTAATAGTAGTAGATGTAGGCAGGAGTCGGTCTACTTGTCTCGGACGTGATGCCTATATACAATGATCATGCCTAGATAGTCTCATAATTATTCGCTTTTCTGTCAATTGCTCGACAGTAATTTGTTTACCCACCGTAGAATACCGCTATCATTAGAAGCCACTAGAGAAAACTATGGCCCCCGGGTTTATCTTTATCATATTACTTTCCCGTCAATTTCTATCTCCGTTATTTATTTGCTGTTTTATTAAATCTAAAATAGCAAAAATATTATCTATCATCTCTATCAGATCTCACTATCGTAAGTGATCGTAAAGGGATTGACAACCCCTTATCGCGTTGGCTGCGAAGTTCTTATTTGTTTGTGCAGGTGCGATGGACTGGCGCGTGGTCTCCTACTGGATTGATACCTTGGTTCTCAAAAACTGAGGGAAATACTTACGCTACTGTGCTGCATCTCCCTTTTCTCTTCGAGGGAATACAATGCAAGCTCAAGAGGTAGCAAGAAGAATTTCTGGCGCCGTTGCCGGGGATGCTTACGCATAAGTCATATACAAAGTGCCTATCACAAACCCTTATCCTTCGCATTATATTTATTTGCCTCTCGTTTTCCTCTCCCCCACTTCACCCTTGTCGTTTTATTCGCCCTTCTTCCACCGTGTGTTTTTCGTTCGCTTGCTTCTTGTTTGCTTGTGTTGCTATGTGCCCTCAATTAGCTTGCATCTTCGCTTGCTAAAGTATGGATCCTCATCCACTTGCTAATCTCTTTAAGAGATCCAATTATGTTGAACCAATTGCTAGTGAGCTGCGTGCACTAGATTATCTTTATAGGGTTTTGCTTGAAATTTATGAATCTGAAAATTGTGAGGAATTGTTAAAAGAATAAGTGATTCATGATAGCTTGTTAAATAAAAAGCATGATTGCAATGAGGTTATTGTAAATTCTATTAATGTCAGTTGTGCTAATGATATGCAAAACCCTAAGCTTGGGGATGCTAATATTGCTATGTCTTCTACTTGTTGCAATGATCATGATTGGGGTGATTCTTCTTACGATTTTGATACTTTATTTAACCCCCATGATGAATATGAGAGTGATAATAATGTTTGCTGTAATATTGAAAGTGGGTTTGGAAGAGTGTCAACTTTATATCCCACATATTTGGAGAATATTCAATCTTATGAAATTTGTGATAAAAGTTGGTTTAGAGAGGTCATGACTTTAGTTAATATTAATCCCACTATTTTGGAAGAGTGTCAACTTGGCATGCATGTGGATCGTGTTGAGAATATGTTATGTGATAGCTATTTTGTTGAATTTAATCATGATCCCACAAGCAATTATTATGATAGAGGGAAATATGGTTGTAGAATTTTTCATGTTACTAAATTACCTCTTGTTATGTTGAGATTGCTATTGTTTCTTTCTTCTTCCTTGCATATGCTCGATCTTGCTTGCCTTGATAATTTGTTTGCTTATAAAACGCCTATGCATAGGAAGTATGTTAGACTTAGATGTGATTTTCACATGCTATATGATGCTCTTTTTGTGCTTCAAGTCTTGTCTTTCATGAGAGCATCACTAAAATCGTGCCTAGCTAGGGGCGTAAAACGATAGCGCTTGTTGGGAGGCAACCCAATTTTATGTTTTTTTGCTTTTATTGCTGTTAGGCAATAAATATTGCATCTAGCCTCTGTTTAGATGTGGTTTCATGTTTTGTTTAGTGTTTGTGCCAAGTAAAACCTTTGGTAGGACTTGTGTGAAGTTTATATGATCTTGCTGTGAAAAACAGAATCGTTAGCGCTCGCTAAAGTAGTCTTCAGATTTTACTGGAGCGTGCTTTTTAGTTGATTCCTTTTTCTGATGATTGGTAGACAAATCGCGCAAATTTACCAATTTAGTTTGAATTTTTTGGAGTTCCAGAAGTAGGCGAACCCAGCAGATTACTACAGACTGTTCTGTTTTTGACAGATTCTGTATTTCGTGTGTTGTTTGCTTATTCCGATGCATCTATGAGTAATATTGGAGGATATGAACCATAGAGAACTTGGAGTACAGTAGTTTTAACACCAATAAAAACAATGAATGAATTCCTTGCTGTAACTTTGAGTGGTGGTTTTCTTTCTCTTACTAACGGAGCTCACGAGAATTTTTGTCTATGTTTTGTGTTGTGAAGTTTTCAAGTTTTGAGTATTGCTTTGATGGACTATGGAACAAGGAGTAGCAAAGGCCCAAGCTTGGGGATACCCATGGAACCCCAAGAAAATTCAAGATAATCAAAAGCCTAATCTTGGGGATGCCCCGGGAAGGCATCCCCTCTTTCGTCTTCATCCATCGGTAACTATACTTGGAGTTATATTTTTATTCGCAACGTGCTATGTGTTTTGCTTGGAGCGTCTTGTATAATTTGAGTCTTTGCTTGTTAGTTTGCAACAATCATCCTTGCTAGACACACCTATTTGAGAGAGTTAAATATGGCTTAGAAATTATTAGAACACTCTATGTGCTTCACTTATATCTTTTGAGTTGAATAGTTTTTGCTCTAGTGCTTCACTTATATCTTTTAGAGCATGGTGGTGGTTATATTTTGTAGAAATTGTTGAACTCTCATGCTTCACTTAGATCTATTTGAGAGTCTATTAAAACAGCATGGTAAAGTGTTTAGGCTAAAGAAACTAGTCTTCACATGATAAACATCCAACGTCAATGTAGTAAAAAAATCACATCAAGTGCATTGAGTAGAAAGAGATGTTGGATGCTTGATAATTGTTTTGAGACATGCGGATATTGATATTAAAGTCATGCTAGTGGAGTGATTATGAAATTGAGAAATATTTGTGTTAAGGTTGGTGATTCCCGTAGCATGCACGTATGGTGAACCGTTATGTGACTAAGTTAAAGCATGAGGTATTTGTAGAGTATCAACCTTTGTGTGGAGGTCGGGGGCGCGCGATGGTTAACTCCTACCAACCTCCCCCCTAGGGGCATGCGTTGATTGCTTTGTTTTGATGACTCGTAGATTTTTGCAATAAGTATATGAGTTCTTATGACTAATGTTGAGTCCATGGATTATACGCACTCTCACCCTTCCACCATTGCTAGCCTCTCTTGTACCGCGCAAATTTCGCAGGTGCCATAAACCCACTATATATCCTTCCTCAAAACAGCCACCATATCCTTCCTCAAAACAGCCACCATACCTACCTATCATGGCATTTCCATAGCCATTCCAAGGTATATTGCCATGCAACTTTCCACCGTTCCGTTTATATGACACGTATCATATTGTCATATTGCTATTGCATGATGATGTAGTTGACATCGTATTTGTGGCAAGGCCACCATGCATAATTTTTATACATGTCACTCTTGTTTCATTGCACATACCGGTACACCGCCGGAGGCATTCATATAGAGTCATACTTTGTTGTTGTAGTATCGAGTTGTAATCTTGTGTTGTAATGAAAGCGTGATGATCATCATTTTTAGAGCATTGTCCCATGGGAGGAAAGGCTGAATCTATAAAGCCCCTCCGCAAAAAAAAAGGCCAAAGAAAAAAGAAAGGCCCAAAAAAGATAAAAATGAAAAAAGGAACAATTGCTACTATCTTTTTCCACACTTGTGCTTCAAAGTAGCACCATGTTCTTCATTGTAGAGAGCCTCATGCTTAGTCACTTTCATATACTAGTGGGAATTTTCTTTATAGAACTTGGCTTGTATATTCCAACGATGGGCTTCCTCAAATGCCCTAGGTCTTCGTGAGCAAGCAAGTTGGATGCACACCCACTAGTTTCTTTTGTTGAGCTTTCATTCATATTTAGCTCTAGTGCATCCGTTACATGGCAATCCCTACTCACTCACATTGATATCTATTGATGGGCATCTCCATAGCCCGCTGATACGCCTAGTCGATGTGAGACTATCTCCCTCTTTTTGTCTTCTCCACAACCACCTCCATTCCACCCATAGTGCTATATCCATGGCTCACGCTCATGTATTGCGTGAAAGTTGAAAGGTTTGAAAAGATAGAGCATGAAAACAAATGCTTGGCTGAAATCGGGGTTGTGCATGATATGAATATTTTGTGCGATAGCAAGGGAGCATAGCCAACACTATATGATTTTGTAGGGATAACTTTCTTTAGCCATAGTATTTTGAGAAGAGATGATTGCTTTGTCATTATTGCTTGAAGTATTGTTATTTCTTATGTCAATATAGACTTTTATCTTGAATCTTTCAGATCTGAACATTCATGCCACAATTAAGAGAATTACATTGAAAAACTATATTGGTTAGCATTCCACATCAAAAATTCTTTCTTCATCATTTACCTACTCGAGGACGAGCAGGAATTAAGCTTGGGGATGCTTGATACGTCTCCAACGCATCTATAATTTTTGATTGTTCCATGTTATTATTTATGAAGTCTTGGATGTTTAATGGGCTTTATCATTCACTTTTATATCATTTTTGGGACTAACCTACTAACCCAAAGGCCCAGTCCAGATTGCTGTTTTTTGCCTATTTCAGGGTTTCGCAGAAAAGGAATATCAAAGGAGTCCAAACGAAATGAAACCTTCGCAGGAGATTTTTTTGGAGGAAATCACGCACGATAGACTTTGGGGCCAAGCCAGGAGATAGAAGGGCCACCATCGAGGGTGGGGGGCGTGCCCCCCTATCCAGGGCACGCCCCCTGCCTCGAGGCTGGCCCACGTGGCTCCTGGTGCCCCTCTTCTTCCTATATATACCTACATACCCCAGAGAGAAAACCCTAATTCAACCGCCGTAGCTGCTGTTCCCGTGGAGATCCCATCTTGGAGCCTGTTCTGGGAGGGGGATCCATCATAGAGGCCTTCATCATCATCATCATCGCCCTCACCATGAGTTGTGAGTAGTTTACCACAGACCTTCGGGTCCTTAGCTAATATCTAGATGGCTTCTTCTCTCTCTCCGGATCTCAATACAAAGTTCTCCTCGGTCTTCGAGGAGATCTATTCGATGTATTCTCTTTTTGCGGTGTGTTTGTCGAGATCCGATGAATTGTGAGTTTATGATCAAGGTTATCTATGAAAGATATTTGGTTCTTCTCTGAACTTTTTATGTGTGCTCATAATATCCTTGCAAGTCTCTTTGAATTATTGGTTTGGTTTGGCCTACTAGATCTATAGTTCTTGCAATGGGAGAAGTGCTTGGCTTTGGGTTCAATCTTGCGATGTCCTTTCCCAGTTACAGTAGGGGCAGCAAGGCACGTATTGTATTGTTGTCATCGAGGATAAAAAGATGGGGTTTTCATCATATTGCTTGAGTTTATCCCTCTACATCATGCCATCTTGCTTAAGGCGTTACTCTGTTCGTATGAACTCAATACACTAGATGCATGCTGGATAGCGGTCGATGTGTGGAGTAATAGTAGTAGATGTAGGCAGGAGTCGGTCTACTTGTCTCGGACGTGATGCCTATATACAAGGATCATGCCTAGATAGTCTCATAATTATTCGCTTTTCTATCAATTGCTCGACAGCAATTTGTTTACCCCCCGTAGAATACCGCTATCATGAGAGAAGCCACTAGAGAAAACTATGGCCCCCAGGTCTATCTTTATCATATTACTTTCCCGTCAATTTCTATCTCCGTTGTTTATTTGCTGTTTTAATAAATCAAAAATACCTAAACTATTTACTATCATCTCTATCAGATCTCACTATCGTAAGTGACCGTAAAGGGATTGATAACCCCTTCTCGCGTTGGCTGCGAAGTTCTTATTTGTTTGTGCGAGTGCGAGGGACTGGCGCGTGGTCTCCTACTAGATTGATACCTTAGTTCTCAAAAACTGAGGGAAATACTTACGCTACTGTGCTGCATCTCCATTTCCTCTTAGATGGAATACAACGCAAGCTCAAGAGGTAGCAAACATCTTCTGGAACATCTTGATCTATCCATGTGAAGTACTTGCAAAGAGGAGGCGGTGACTCAATAGGAAAAACAAATTTGTTGTTAGCATTATGAGTTGAAGTTGGACAAAAATTGAGATAACTCACTGGTCCAGCGAGGCGTTATACAAACAGTTTTTAACCCCTTTCCGCGATGGCGTTTTGAACCGTCGCCAAGTGAGTGACTACGATAGAGGGGTCCTTCCCACACGATCCAAAAACCATCGTGGATAGGGAGCCTTGATGCATATACAGTACTCCCTACTTGTTTGTGCTCGCATTGCCATCGCATTCGGTATTCTGTGGTGCTAAGTTTACGAGGCGTGACCCATCACAAATAGTTTATGATTATAGAAGTAGACAATCTCACACATTTACTTTTACTCGACTATGAGCGATCCGATGTAAGACCGCACATAGTTGTCGCTATAAAACTGTATGCGAAGCTTGAATACATCCCACATGATTCATCCGTCGTACCCGCGTCGGGTGATCGACCTATCGCACGCGTTCTTCTATGACCAAATATTTGTGATACGCACAACATCACAAATAGTCCATAATTATGAAGCGTGTGTGATAAGATGACTATCGCAAACATTTAATAACAAAGAATGGTGTGCGATGATGTTATTAATTGCACACGTTTTTCCTTGGTTGATCGTGTGTGAAGTAGAGATTGATCGCACACGTAGTGGATCCTAGAAACGTGTCTGATCTCCATGTCTATCGCAGACGTTTCGCTTTTGCAAATTATGTGCAGTGTAATCCCTAATTTAAAAATCACATGTTTTGAATTTGAAAGTAGGCAATCACTTATTTCATATCCAACCATGTTTATTACAAATATAGGTTCAACCACGAATGCATAATTCGATGCACAGGTACATATACTGAAGAACTACAGAAGCACCAAGTAAAGAATGGTGAACCACAGTTGTACTAAAGACTGTAAAGAGAGAGGCGAAAGACATTCTCGTTGCTCGAGAATGTGAAGCGGAATGCCCATATTGTGCCCTCCTCCATGAGTAATGCGCTCATGACTCTAGGTCAACCCCTTGTGACGGTTGCCCGTCCATCCGTCACTGTCTTCATTAGGACTTCTCGATGGTCATTGTAGTCTGGATGAAGTAATTTAACCTTCATTGCGTGTCCATCAATCATGTACTTTGCGAGGTAATCTTGAGTGAACTGCTTCGGGAACCACTGCGAACGAAAAAGATTCAGACATTGTTGTCTAACAACTCATTATGGGCAGTAAAAAGAGAAGGCTGCAGAGTTTGTAGTTACCATCCTACAACTCATGTTGTGTTGGATAGAGCATAAACAAATAATTTGCTTACCACCATTCGTATATTTTTGCTAATAATCCTTATCATTTTTCTCACTTGATGCTTGTTCATGCATATCTCATTGCCCCATACACAAAAAGAGTCTATGTGTGGATCCTTTCCAAGGGCATATGTACCTACAAGCAACAAGTCAATATTAGAAGCTAAAAAGAGTACAGGCATGGATCTATATGCACTACATTATGGAACGTCGGGGGAAGTACAAGCCGAGGGATGAAACTAACCTCGGCGGAAAATAGTGGCCACTCTCGTTGTTTTCCTGCATAAGTAGTGGAAATGCATGATAAGTACAACAACCTTAACATCAAACAAATATAGCAAAGGCAAACAACATCATATCCAAATGATAGCTCGAATGTGTTGGTTTCAGCATGTTCTTAAAGAAGATATAAAATGGAAGGCAATGTTATCGACAATAGGCTTAACAGCCATCAAATATTGCAATTCAAACTGGTATTGTTCAAAATGAATAGAACGTAGGTAATGCTTAAACATCACACTGGATAAATGTGTAAAAATGAAATAAAGGGCATGTGTTGACTACACCAGGCTTAAGTGGAACCAAATAAAGCCATTGAAAACTGGACAGAGTCTCACTTCAACCAACCTAGCAAGCAAATACAGATAAACAGGGCATATGCTTGAAAACTGGACAAATGCTCACTGCAACCAACCTAACAAGCAAATACAGATAAACAAGGCATCTGCTTGAAAATTGGACAAATGCTCACTACAACCAACCTAACAACCGAACACAGATAAACAAGCCATCTGCTTGATAACTGGACAAATGCTCACTTCAACCAACCTAAGAACCAAATACATATAAACAAGGCATCTGCTCGATAACTGGAAAAATGCTCATTGCAAACGACCTAACAATCAAATACAGATAAACAAGGCATCTACTCACTATAAACAACCAAATATAGCCATTCATGAAACTGAAGTGGAAAATTCATACATAAACATCACATAGCCCTATTGAATAATATATTTTTGCATAACTGAAATAATTAAACACGACACAGTTAAAGCACCGCACGACAAATGCTACTACAGCAAAGGGTATGGGTTGGCAAGCTAGAAAAGGTAAGATTTTCTGATAGGATGTTGCCTCACATGTCATTGACGGGATCCTTCCAGTTGGAAGAGCACGGACCCATGGTGTGCTCTCTGATGTCACTGATGGGTTGTTTCACCTTGGAAGAACCTTTGTGGGTGCCCTCCTCGTGGTCGTGGTCGTGGTCGATGAGATCTGACTTGGCAATTAAGGATCCCAAGCCACCGACGTTGAACGTGTCCTTCAAAAATGATAAAATGGGCTCGATGGCGTACAAGGATTGCAAATCCTTGACCGCTTGGCGGAGGAGATCAACGGCAGGGCCATCGAAGAGATTGACGGCGGTCAAACCAAAGGGGTTGGGGATGGACCACTTAACCTGTGACATGGCCGGCGTGAAGGCGTCAATGTCGACAAGCTTGATGTCGTAGCCAGCTTTCCCGAGATACAGTAATACGCTAGCCCGCTGACATGAAGCCTTCAGCATGGCAACGTAGTCAACGTCTTCGCCGACTTCCACGGCGATGTGTTGCTCCGGGATCGACAAGTCGGGGCAAACGGCGGCCACCTCGCCAACGTCCGCCGGAGAGACCATGATAAACCTTTTCTTGGTCAAACGCTCGTCGGGCTCCTCGGGATACGTGGTCGAGTTTAGGCAGTGACATTCTGGAGCAGGGGATGTGGATCTTGTGGGGAGAGACACGGCAGGCCTCATCTAAAAACTTAGGGGAGTAGGGCGACGGTATGGGAATCGTTGGGGAACCTGAACTTTATTATCTAAGCTAGGAGGAATGGTCAGACCAGTAGGGGTTGGCGGCGGCACCGGCAGCGCCAGCGAGCTGGGGTTCGAGGGGGGCCGGGTGGGGGACTGTGGAGAGGGGTGTTTGAGGATACGTCACGGCTACTGAAATTTTTAGTAATGGTGGGTGGAGATGGTGGTGGACGAGGGAGGGCGAAGAATCAAATGCATCGGCTACTGCAATTTTACTATAAGGTTGGTGCTGGAGGAGTGTGGGTGACGGTTGAAGTGTGGCGGCTACTAAAATTTGGGTAAAGGAATTGATGCGGGGCGGGAGTACCCAAGATCGTGCACGGTCCAATAAGAATATGCGTGTATGATAATAAGGAAAAGTGGCAGAACTGCCGATTTTTGCAACGCTCAAGCAGGCAGTTTGTTTTTAGATTTGTAGCTAGCTGGTCTATCGCACGTGGTTCGTCCTAATTTTCAAACACAGACGTGGAATTCAATCTAAATAAACTACCGATGACAGGAGTGGCGGGAAACGGTAGCATGTTTGGATTTATAACAACATTAGTAAAGAAAACTTAGTACATAAGGAAGCGTTTGCTAGCACGACGGATGCGCACAATGATTACCCATATATTGCATGTGTTGTCGAAAGGGATGAGGATTGTCGTTCAATCTGGGAACATCCAAGGGTGCATACATACGACCCGTGGGGTTTGGATTCTGGCCAATCAGAACGCACGACTCAGATCGTGCGCGCAGCAGGGGGAGGGGGGCACCAGCCACGGTTTGGTGGGTACACAACTTTCGTGAGTGAACTGTGTGCTATTTGAAAACATTTCGTGAGAAGAATATCAGTTTTTAAATCCCCGTCAATCCAAGACTCACCCGAAAATCATGAAACTTGGCATGGTGTCATGACATGGCACATATATGTGGAGGAATTTTTTGTCCATTTTGGTGCAAGTTTTATTACAAGCCTCTTACAAACCAGAAATTCTCTCAAAGAAGCCTCATGGTTCCAATAGGGAAACGTGTCCCCCTTCTGGGCGAAACGATAACCGCTGCCTCTTTTTGGCTTGTATTTTCTTCTACGGGCAACATGGAACGATATGATATCCGTGCTGAAATTTAAACTTATTCAAGGTTCATTTGGCCTTTTAATACACTAATTGAGTATCCTAGGCATTTAATGTCCATAATTCAAATCTGAACTACAAATACATGCTCCAGTTCACCAAAATGGCTAGAAAAATTATACATGTGTCCTTGGGTGCATGTTTAGGTCCCATGCCAGGAATGGGAATGAATTACAACCGTCCCAGCGTCCTAACTCGTCCTCAAACATTTGAAATCTCGGTTTTTAAATCACCATAAATCCAAAACTCGCCAGAAAGTCATGAAAGTTGGCATGGTGTCAAGTCATGGCACATATATGTCATGGTAAAAACATTGTCCAATTTGGGCCAAGCTTTATTACAAACCTCTTACGAACCGGAGCTTCTCTTAAAGAAGCCTCGTGGTTCCTATAGGGAAACATGTTCCCCTTGTGGGCGAAACGATAATCATTGCCTCTTTTTGCCTTGTATTTTCTTATATGGGCAACATGGAACGATGGGATATATGTGCTGAAATTTAGACTTATTCAGGATTTGTTTGGCCTTATATACACTAATTGAGTTTCCTAGGCATTTAATGTCCATAATTTAAATCTGAACTACAAATACATGCTCCGGTTCACCAAAATGGCTAGAAAAATTATACATGTGTCCTTGGGTGCATGTTTAGGTCCCATGCCAGGAATGGGAATGAATTACAAGCATACCGGCGTCGTGGCTCATCCTCAAACATTTGGAATCTCGGTTTTTAAACACCCATAAATCCAAAACTCACCAGAAAGTCATCAAAGGTGGCATGGTGTCACGTCATGGCACATATATGTCGTGCTAAAAACATTGTCCAATTTGGGCCAAGCTTTATTACAAACCTATTACAAACCAGAGCCTGTCGCAAGAACCCTCGTGATTTGGATAGGGAAACGTGTCCCCTTGTGGGCGAAACGATAATCGCTCCCTCTTCTAGCCTTGTATTTTCTTCTACACGCAAGACATATGCGCACTGGACTTTGAAATAATTCAGGGTCCGTTTGACCTTCTTTATTCATTAATTGAGTTTTCTAGGCATTTAATGTCCGTAATTCAAATCCGAACTACAAATACATGCTCTAGTGCAGGTTAGAAAAAATGTCCGTCCCAAAATAAGTGACTCAAAAGTGACTCAACTTTGTACTAAAGTTACAAAGTTGAGTCACTTATTTTGGGACGGAGGGAGTAAATGTGTACTTGGGGTGCATGTTTAGGTCCCATGGAAGGAATGTCAATGAATTCAACCGTCTCGCCGTCCTGGCTTGGCAACAAACATTGCGAAACTTAGTTTTTAAATCCCCATAAATCCAAAATTCACCAGAAACTCATGAAACTTGGCATGGTGTCATTACATGGGACATATATGTCATGGTAAAACATTGTCCAATTTGGGTCAAGCAATATTACAAACCTCTTACAAACCGGCGCCTGTCGCACGAACCTTCGTGGTTTCGATAGGGAAACATGTTCCCTTGTGGGCGAAACAATAATCGCTCCCTCTTCTAGCCTTATATTTTCTTCTACACGCAACATGGAACAACAGGAGATTTGCACCGAACATTGAAATTATTCAGGGTTCGTTTGACCTTTTTTATTCATTAATTGAGTTTTCTAGGCATTTAATGTCCATAAATCAAATCCGAAATACAAAAACTATTGGGGAACATAGTATTTAAACAATTTCCTACGATCACGCAAGATCTATCTACTAGATGTATAGCAACGAGAGAGGAGAGTGTGTCTACGTACCCTCGTAGACCGAAAGCGGAAGCGTCTAGTGACGGGGTTGATGTAGTCGAACGTCTTCGTGATCCAACCGATCAAGCACCGAACGTACGGCTCCTCCGCGTTCAGCACACATTCAGCTCGATGACGTCCCACGAGCTCTTGATCCAGTTGAGCTTCACGGGAGAGTTTCGTCAATACGACGGCGTGGTGACACAGATGATGAAGCTACCGGTGCAGGGCTTCGCCTAAGCACTGCAACGATACGACCGAGGTGTGTTTCTGTGCAGGGGGGCACCACACACGGCTAAAAGATCAATGATCAACTTGTGTGTCTATGGGGTGCCCCCCACCCCCGTATATAAAGGAGTGGAGGAGGGGGAGGGCCGGCCCTCTACTACGGCGCGCCCTGGGGAGTCCTACTCCCATCGGGAGTAGGATTCCCCCTTTCCTAGTAGAACTAGGAGCCCTTCCAAGTAGTAGGAGTAGGAGAGAAGGAAAGGGAAAAGAGAAGAGAAGGAAGGAGGGGGCGCCACACCTCCCCCTAGTCCAATTCGGACTAAGCCTTGGGGGGCGCAGCCTCCCCTCTCTCTTTTCCCTAAAGCCCAATAAGGCTCATATACTCCCCGGCGAATTCCCGTAACTCTCCGGTACTCCGAAAAATACCCGAATCACTCGGAACCATTCCGATGTCCGAATATAGTCGTCCAATATATCGATGTTTATGTCTCGGACATTTCGAGACTCCTCGTCATGTCCGTGATCTGATCCGGAACTCCGAACTACCTTCGGTACATCAACACTCATAAACTCATAATACCGATCGTCATCAAACGTTAAGCGTGCGGACCCTACGGGTTCGAGAACTATGTAGACATGATTGAGACACATCTCCGGTCAATAACCAATAGCGGAACCTGGATGCTCATATTGGTTCCTACATATTCGACGAAGATCTTTATTGATCAAACCGCATGACAACATACGTTGTTCCCTTTGTCATCGGTATGTTACTTTGCCCGAGATTCGATCGACCGGCAAGTCTCTTTACTCGTTCCGTAATACATCATCTCGTGACTAACTCATTAGTCATTTGCTTGCAAGGCTTATTATGATGTGTATTACCAAGAGGGCCCAGAGATACCTCTCCGACACTCGGAGTGACAAATCATATTCTTGATCTATGCCAACACCACGAACACCTTCGGAGACACCTGTAGAGCATCTTTATAATCACCCAGTTACATTGTGACGTTTGAAAGCTGCTAGTTCTCGAGCTTGCGTTGTATTCCCTCGAAGAGGAAAGGGAGATGCAGCACAGTAGCGTAAGTATTTCCCTCAGTTTTTGAGAACCAAGGTATCATTCCAGTAGGAGACCACGTGTGAGTCCCTCGCACCTGCACAAACAAATAAGAACTTCGCAGCCAACGCGATAAGGGGTTGTCAATCCCATTACGGTCACTTACAAAAGTGAGATCTGATAGAGATGATAGTTTGTATTTTTGGTATTTTTGGTTTATAAGAATAGCAAATAAAAGCGATAAAAGTAAAGTAGATGTAGATTGATATGTTGAGAATAGACCCGGGGGCCATAGTTTTCTCTAGTGGCTTCTCTCATGATAGCGGTATTCTACGATGGGTAAACAAATTGCTGTCGAGCAATTGATAGAAAAGCGAATAATTATGAGATTATCTAGGCATGATCATTGTACATAGGCATCACGTCTGAGACAAGTAGACCGAAACGATTCTGCATCTACTACTATTACTCCACACATCGACCGCTATCCAGTATGCATCTAGTGTATTGAGTTCATAAGAACAGAGTAACGCCTTAAGCAAGATGACATGATGTAGAGGGATAAACTCAAGCAATATGATATAAACCCCATCTTTTTATCTTCGATGGCAACAATACAATACGTGCCTTGCTGCCCCTACTGTCACTGGGAAAGGACACCGCAAGATTGAACCCAAAGCCAAGCACTTCTCCCATTGCAAGAACTATAGATCTAGTAGGCCAAACCAAACCAATAATTCGAAGAGACTTGCAAGGATATTATGAGCACACATAAAAAGTTCAGAGAAGAACCAAATATCTTTCATAGATAACCTTGATCATAAACTCACAATTCATCGGATCTCGACAAACGCACCGCAAAAAGAGATTACATCGAATAGATCTCCTCGAGGACCCAGGAGAACTTTGTATTAAGATCCAGAGAGAGAGAAGAAGCCATCTAGATACTAGCTGTGGACCCGAAGGTCTGTGGTAAACTACTCACAACTCATGGTGAGGACGATGATGATGAACTCCGTGATGGATCCCCCTCCGGTGGAGCTCCGGAACAGGCTCCAAGATGGGATCTCACGGGAACAGAAGGTACGGCGGTGGAATTAGGGTTTTCTCTCTGTTCACGGAGGTTTTGTGGTACGTAGACTTATATAGGAAGAAGGAGGGCACCGGGGGACGCTCAAGGGGGCCACGAGGCAGGGGGCGCGCCCTGTGAAGGGGGTGCGCCCCCACCCTCGCGGGCCATGTCTTGATCCCCTGACGTGGTTCTCAAACTCCGTGTGCGTGATTTTCTCCAAAAATATCTCTCGCGAAGGTTTCATTTCGTTTGGACTCCGTTTGATATCCTTTTTCGGCAAAACCCTGAAACAGGCAAAAAACAGCAATCTAGACTGGGCCTTTCGGTTAGTAGGTGAGTCCAAAAAATGATATAAAAGTGAATGATAAAGCCCACTAAACATCCAAAACTTCATAAATAATAGCATGTAACAATCAAAAATTATAGATACGTTGGAGACGTATCAATAGCACACAAGGTGTTCCTCCGGTATTCGGGAGTTGCATAATCTCATAGTCATAGGAACATGTATAAGTCATGAAGAAAGCAATAGCAGTAAAACTAAACAATCATAGTGCTAAGCTAACGGATGGGTCTTGTCCATCACATCATTCTCCTAATGATGTGACCCCGTTGATCAAATGACAACTCATGTCTATGGCTAGGAAACATAACCATCTTTGATCAATGAGCTAGTCTAGTAGAGGCATACTAGGGGCACTCTGTTTTGTCTATGTATTCAATACAATTCTAGCATGAACAATAAACATTTATCATGATATAAGGAAATATAAATAACAACTTTATTATTTCCTCTAGGGCATATTTCCTTCAGTCTCCCACTTGCACTAGAGTCAATAATCTAGTTCACATCTCCATGTGATTTAATACCGATAGTTCACATTATTATGTGAATTAACACCCATAGTTCACATCGCCATGTGACCACTACCCAAAGGGTTTACTAGAGTCAACAATCTAGTTCACATCGTCATGTTATTAATCCCCAAAGAGTACTAAGGTGTGATCATGTTTTGCTTCGTGAGAGAAGTTTAGTCAGCGGGTCTGTTACATTCAGATCCATATGTATTTTTGCAAATTTCTATGTCTACAATGCTATGCGCGGAGCTACTTTAGCTAATTGCTCCCACTTTCAATATGTATCCAGATCGAAACTCAGAGACATCCAGATCAGTGTTAAAGCTTGCATCGACGTAACTCTTTACGACGAACTCTTTATCACCTCCATAACCGAGAAATATTTCCTTAGTCCTCTAAGGATAATTTTGACAGATGACCAGTGATCCACTCCTAGATAAAAAAATTGTACTCCCTTGCCAAAATCAGGGCAGGGCATACAATAGGTCTGGTATATAGCATGGCATACTTTATAGAACCTATGGCTGAGGCATAGGGAATGACTTTCATTCTATCTTCTGCAGTGGTCTGGCATTGGGTCTTACTCAACTTCACACCTTGCAACACAGGCAAGAACTCTTTCTTTGACTGTTCCATTTTGAACTACTTCAAAATCTTGTCAAGGTATGTACTCATTGAAAAAACTTATCGAGCGTCTTGATCTATCTCTATAGATCTTGATGCGCAATATGTAAGCAGCTTTACCGAGATTTTTCTTTGAAAAAAAACTCCTTTCAAACACTCCTTTTGTGCTTTCCAGAAAATTCTACATCATTTCTGATCGACAATATGTCATTTACATATACTTATTAGAAAGGTTGTAGTGCTCCCACTCACTTTCTTGTAAATACAGGCTTCACCCCAACTCTGTATAAAACTATATGCTTTGATCAACTTATCAAAGCGTATATTCCAACTCTGAGATGCTTGCACCAGTCCATAGATGGATTGCTGGAGCTTGCATAATTCGTTAGCACCTTTAGGATTGACAAAACCTTCTGGATGCATCATATACAACTCTTCTTTAATAAATCCATTAAAGAATGCAGTTTTGTTATCCATTTGCCAGATTTCATAAAATGCGGCAATTGCTAACATGATTCGGACAGACTTAAGCATCGCTACGGGTGAGAAAGTCTCATCGTAGTCAACTCCTTGAACTTGTCGAAAACCTTTGGCAACAAATCGAGCTTTGTAGACAGTAACATTACCGTCGGCGTCGGTCTTCCTCTTGAAGATCCATTTATTTTCAATGGCTTGCCGATCATCGGGAAAGTCAACCAAAGTCCACACTTTGTTCTCATACATGGATCCCATCTCAGATTTTATAGCCTCAAGCCATTTTGCGGAATCTGGGCTCATCATCGCTTCCTCATAGTTCGTATGTTCATCATGGTCTAGTAACAGGACTTCCAGAACTGGATTGCCGTACCACTCTGGCGCGGAACGTACTCTCGTTGATCTATGAAGTTCAACAGTAAATTGATCCGAAGTTTCATGATCATCATTATTACCTTCCTCACTAATTGGTGTAGGAATCACTGGAACTAGTTTATGTGATTTACTACTTTCCAATTTGGGAGAAGGTACAATTACCTCATCAAGTTCCACTTTCCTCCCACTCACTTCTTTTGAGAGAAACTCCTTCTCTAGAAAGTATCCATTTTTAGCAACGAATATCTTGCCTTTGGATCTATGATAGAAGCTGTACACAACAGTTTCATTTGGGTATCCTATGAAGACACATTTCTCCGATATGGGTTCGAGCTTATCAGGTTGAAACTTTTTCACATAAGCATCGCTGCCCCAAACTTTAAGAAACAACAACTTTGGTTTCTTGCCAGTCATAAGGCGTCGTCTCAACGGATTTAGATGGTGTCCTTATTTAACGTGAATGCAGCTGTCTCTAATGCATAACCCAAAACGATAGTGGTAAATCGGTAAGAGACATCATAGATCGCACCATGTCTAATAAAGTACAGTTACGACGTTCGGACATACCATTACACCGTGGTGTTTCGGGTGGCGTGAGCTGTGAAACTATTCCACATTGTTTTAAATGAAGAACAAACTCGTAACTCAAATATTCTCCTCCGTGATCAGATCGTAGAAACTTAATTTTCTTGTTACGATGATTCTCTACTTCACTCTGAAATTATTTGAACTTTTCAAATGTTTCAGACTTGTGTTTCATCAAGTATATATACCCATATCTTCTCAAATCATCAGTGAAGGTCAGAAAATAATGATACCCGCTGATACGTCCATTTTGCATCATGCTTATAAGTTGATATTTATTGCATTATGGGCTGTTCATACATGTTTTGTCACGATACTTATGCCTTTTCTCTCTTATTTTGCAAGGTTTACATGAAGAGGGAGAATGCCGGCAGCTGGAATTCTGGGCTGGAAAAGGAGGAAACTCTGGAAACCTATTCTGCACAACTTCAAAAGCCCTGAAACTCCACAGAACATTGTTTCGGAAAATATAAAAAATATCTGGCGAAAGAAACCCACGAGAGGGTCCACTGGCTGGCCTCGAGGATGGGGGCGCGCCCCCCTTCCCAGGGCGCGCCCCCTGCCTCGAGGGCTAGCCGGTGGGCCCTCGGTGCCCATCTTCTCCTGTATGAAGCGTTTTGACCTGGAAAAAAATAAAGAAGAGGCTTTCGGGACCAGACGCCGCCGTCTCGAGGCGGAGCCGAGGCAGAAACCAATCTTGGGCTCCGGCAGAGCTGTTCTGCCGGGGATACTTCCCTCCGGGAGGGGAAAATCGTCACCGCCGTCATCACCAACAACTCTCCCATCTTGGGGGGGGGGGCTATTTTTATCAACATCTTCACCAGCACCATCTCCTCTCAAACCCTAGTTCATCTCTTGTATTCCATCTTTGTATCCAAACCTCAGATTGGTACATGTGGGTTGCTAGTAGTGTTGATTACTCCTTGTAGTTGATGCTAGTTGGTTTGTTTGGTGGAAGATCATATGTTCAGATCCATTATGCATATTAATACCCCTCTGATCATGAACAATATCATGTCTTGTGAGTAGTTACTTTTGTTCCTGAGGACATGGGAGAAGTCTTCCTATTAGTAGTCATGTGAATTTGGTCTTCGTTCGATATTTTGATGAGATGTATGTTGTCTCTCCTCTAGTGGTGTCATGTGAACGTCGACTACATGACACTTCACCATTATTTGGGCCTAGAGGAAGGCATTGGGAAGTAATAAGTAGATGATGGGTTGCTAGAGTGACATAAGCTTAATCCCTAGTTTATGCATTGCTTCGTAAGGGGCTGATTTGGATCCATATGTTTCAGGCTATGGTTAGGTTTACCTTAATACTTCTTTTGTAGTTGCAGATGCTTGCATTAGAGGTTAATCATAAGTGGGAGGCTTGTCCAAGTAAGGGCAGCACCCAAGCACCGGTCCACCCACATACCAAATTATCAAAGTACCAAACGCGAATCAGATGATCGTGATGAAAACTAGCTTGACAATAATTCACATGTGTCCTCGGGAGCGCTTTACCTTGCATAAGAGTTTGTCCAGGCTTGTCCTTTTCTACACAAAGGATTGGGCCACCTTGCTGCACCTTATTTACTTTTACCGTTTGTCACTTGCTACCAATTATCTTATCCCAAAACTATCTGTTACCTATAATTTCAGTGCTTGCAGAAAATACCTTACTGAAAACTGCCTATCATTTCCTTCTGCTCCTCGTTGGGTTCGACACTCTTACTTATCGAAAGGACTACGATAGATCCCCTACACTTGTGGGTCATCAAGACTCTTTTCTGGCGCCGTTTCCGGGGAGTGAAGCGCCTTTGGTAAGTGGAATTTGGTAAAGAAAAATTTATATAGTGTGCTGAAATTTATTGTCACTTGTTACTATGGCTCAAAATCCTTTGAGGGGCTTGTTTGGGGTATCTTCACCCCGAGCAGAAGAGCAAAGAGTTTCTCCTCAACCTACTGCACCTATTGAAAATGTTTTCTTTGAGATTCCTTCGGGTATGATTGAGAAACTGCTTGAAAATCCCTATACAGGAGACGGAACACTTCAACCCGATTTACATCTAATCTATGTGGATGAAGTTTGTCGATTGTTTAAGCTTGCAGGTATGCCCGAGGATGTTATCAAGAAGAAGGTCTTCCCTTTATCTTTGAAGGGAGATGCATTGACATGGTTTAGGCTATGCCATGATATGGGATCTTGGAACTATAATCGTCTGAAGTTGGAATTTCATCAGAAGTTCTACCTATGCACCAGGTTCATCATGATCGTAATTATATTTATAACTTCTGGCCTCGCGAAGGAGAAAGCGTCGCTCAAGCTTGGGGGAGGCTTAAGTAAATGTTATATTCATGCCCCAATCATGAGCTTTCAAGAAAAATGATCATGCAAAAGTTTTATGCTCGTCTTTCTCTCAATAATCGCACCATGCTCGATAATTCTTGTTCTGGCTCTTTTATGATGAAGACTGTTGAATTCAAATGGGATCTAATGGAAAGAATTAAACACAACTCCGAAGATCGGGATCTTGACGAAGGTAAGGAGTCAGGTATGGTCCCTAAGTTTGATTGTGTTAAAGCTTTTATGGATACTGATGTTTTCCGTGAGTTTAGCACTAAATATGGACTTGACTCTGAGAAAGTAGCTTCTTTCTGTGAATCCTTTGCTACTCATGTTGATCTCCCCAAGGAGAAGTGGTTTAAATACCATCCCCCTATTGAAGTAAAAGTAGTTGAACCTATTAAAGTTGAAGAAAAGACTATCACTTATAATGTTGATCTTGTTATACCTACCACTTATATTGAAAACCCACCTCTCCCTATTAGGATAAAGGATCATGCTCAAGCTTCAACTATAGTTCGTAAGAGTAATACTAGAATGCCTACACCCTCTGAGAAAATTAAAGTTGAACCTAGTGTTGCTATGGTTAAAGATCTCTTGGTAGAAGACTTAGATGGACATGTTATTTATCTCCAAGAGGAGTCTGCTAGAATAGCCAAACCCAATGCTAGGAATAAACATAAGCTGTCGTAGGCCTGCCTGTCATTTCTGTTAAGATAGGAGATTATTGCTATCATGGTTTATGTGACGTAGGTGCTAGTGCGAGCATTATCCCCCTTGATTTGTATAACGAAATTACGCATGATATTGCACATGTTGAGTTAGAAGGGATTGATGTTACTATTAAGCTTGCTAATAGAGAAACTATTTCACCAGTTGGGATTGTTAGAGATATTGAAGTCTTGTGTGGGAAGGTTAAATACCCTGCTGACTTTCATGTCCTTAGTTCCCCACAAGATGCTTCTGTCCCATTATATTTGGTAGACCCTTCTTGAATACTGTTAATGCCAAGATAGACTGCGTGAAAGATATTGTCACTGTCAGATTAGGGGACATGTCTCATGATTTTAACTTTGCTAAATTCCGTAGACAACCCCTTGAAAAGGCACCACCCAGTAAGGATGAATTTATTGGTCTCGCTTCTATTGCCGTGCCAACTAATGATCCTTTAGAACAATACTTGCCAGATCATGAAAATGATGTGCATATGAATGAGAGAAGGGAAATAGATGAAATATTCCTTACACAGGGACCCGTATTGAAAAACAACTTGCCTGTTGAAATCCTAGGGAATCCTCCTCCACCCAAGGATGATCCTGTGTTTGAACTTAAACCTTTGCCTGATAATCTTAAGTATGTTTATCTTGATGAAAAGAAGATATATCCTATTATTATGAGTGCTAACCTTTCAAAGCAAGAAGAAGAAAGATTATTGAAAACCCTGAAGAAGCACCGAGCTGCTATCGGATATACTCTGGATGATCTTAAGGGCATTAGTCCCACTATATGTCAACACAAGATAAAATTGGAAGAAAATGCTAAACCGGTTATCGATCATCAGTGACGGTTAAATCCTAAGATGAAAGAAGTGGTAAGGAAGGAAATACTAAAGCTTCTAGAGGCATGTATTATCTATCCCATTGCTAATAGCCAGTGGGTAAGTCCCGTCCATTGTGTTCCTAAGAAAGGAGGTATGACTGTCTTCCCTAATGATAAGGATGAATTGATCCCGCAAAGAATAGTTACAGGTTATAGGATGGTAATTGATTTACCGTAAGTTAAATAAAGCTACTAAGAAAGATCATTGCCCCTTGCCACTTATTGATCAAATGCTAGAAAGGTTATCCAAACATACTCATTTCTGCTTTCTAGACGATTATTCTGGTTTCTCTCAAATACCTGTGTCAAAAGGGGATCAAGAAAAGACCACCTTTACTTGTCCTTTCGGTACCTTTGCTTATAGACGTATGCCTTTTGGTTTATGTAATGCACATGCTACCTTTCAAAGATGAATGATGGCTATATTCTCTGATTTTTGTGAAAAGATTGTTGAGGTATTCATGGATGATTTCTCCGTCTATGGAACCTCTTTTGATGATTGCTTAAGCAACTCTTGATCGAGTTTTGCAGAGATGTGAAGACACTAACCTTGTCTTGAATTGGGAGAAGTGCCACTTTATGGTTAATGAAGGCACTGTCTTGGGACATAAAATTTCTGAAAGAGGTATTGAAGTTGACAAGGCTAAAGTGGATGATATTCAAAAGATGCCATGCCCTAAGGATATCAAAGGTATACAAAGTTTCCTTGGTCATGCCGGGTTTTATAGGAGGTTCATTAAGGACTTCTCCAAAATCTCCGGGCCTCTGACTAATCTTTTACAGAAAGATATTCCTTTTGTCTTTGATGATGATTGTCTAGAAGCATTTGAAATACTTAAGAAAGCATTGATCTCTGCACCTATTGTCTAGCCTCCTGACTGGAATTTACCCTTTGAGATTATGTGCGATGCTAGTGATTATGCTGTAGGAGTTGTTCTATGGCAAAGGGTTGATAAGAAATTAAATGTTATCATGTAAGCTAGTAAAACTCTAGATGGTGCCCAAAGAAATTATGCTACCACTGAGAAAGAATTTTTAGCAGTTGTGTTTGCTTGTGATAAGTTTTGACCCTATATCGTTGATTCTAAAGTAACTATTCACACTGATCATGCTGCTATCAAATACCTTATGGAAAAGAAAGATGCTAAACCTAGACTTATTAGATGGGTTCTCTTGCTGCAAGAATTTGACTTGCATATTATTGATAGAAAGGGAGCTAAGAACCCCGTACCGGATAACTTGTCTAGGTTAGAGAATATACTTGATGACCCACAACCTATTGATGATAGCTTTCCTGATGAACAACTAGCTGTCATAAGTACTTCTCGTACTACTCCCTAGTATGCTGATTATGCTAATTACATTGTTGCTAAGTTTATACCTCCTAGCTTCACATACCAGCAAAAGAAAAAGTTCTTCTATGATTTGAGGCATTACTTATGGGATGACCCACATATTTATAAAAAAGGAGTAGATGGTATTATTAGATGTTGTGTGCCTGAGCATGAACAGGAACAGATCCTACGCAAGTGCCACTCCGAAGCTTACGGAGGACAGCATGCGGGAGACAGAACTGCACACAAGGTATTGCAATCCGGTTTTTATTGTCCTACTCTCTTCAAGGATGCTCGTAAGTTTGTCTTATCATGTGATGAATGTCAAAGAATTGGTAATATTAGTAGACGTCAATAAATGCCTATGAATTATTCACTTGTTATTGAACCTTTTGATGTTTGGGGCTTTGATTATATGGGACCTTTTCCTGCCTCTAATGGGTACACACATATCCTAGTTGCTGTTGATTACGTTACTAAGTGGGTAGAAGCTATTCCAACTAGTAGTGCTGATCATAACACCTCTATTAAGATGCTTAAAGAAGTTATATTTCCGAGGTTTGGATTCCCTAGATATCTAATGACTGATGGTGGTTCACACTTTATCCATGGTGCTTTCCGTAAGATGCTTGCTAAGTATGATGTCAACCATAGAATTGCATCACCTTATCACCCACAGACTAGTGGTCAAGTAGAACTAAGTAATAGGGCGTTGAAATTAATCTTGCAAAAGACAGTTAATAGGTCTAGAAAGAATTGGTCCAAGAAACTAGATGATGCATTATGGGCCTATAGAACTGCATACAAAAATCCTATGGGTATGTCTCCATATAAGATGGTATATGAAAAACCTTATCACTTACCTCTTGAACTAGAACATAAGGCATATTGGGCTATCAAAGCGCTCAATTATGATTTCAAACTTGCCGGTGAAAAGAGGCTATTTGATATTAGCTATCTAGATGAATGGAGAACCCAGGCCTACGAGAATGCCAAGTTATTTAAAGAAAAAGTTAAAAGATGGCATGACAAAAGGATACAAAAGCATGAGTTTAACGTAGGTGATTATGTTTTGCTATACAACTCTCGTTTAAGATTTTTTGCAGGAAAACTTCTCTCCAAGTGGGAAGGACCTTACGTTATCGAGGAGGTCTATCATTCCGGTGCCATAAAAATCAACAACTTCGAATGCACAAATCCGAAGGTGGTGAATGGTTAAAGGGTCAAACATTATATCTCAGGTAATCCTGTAAATGTTGAAACTAATATTATTGAAACCATAACCACGTAGGAATACATAAGGGACACTTTCCAGAATGATTCACCCTCCAAAAAGGAAGGGGTACGTGATACGGTAAGTAAACCAACTCCAAAATAGCTCTAAAGGCAATTTTTCTCCGTTTTGGAATATTTAGAAAAATAGAAAAATAAACCGCAGTCCAGAGGAGACACGGGGCCTCCTCGAGGGTAGGGGGCGTGCCCCCCTTCCCAGGGCGCGCCCCCTGCCTCGAGGGCACCCTGTGTGTCCCCTGGACTCCGTTTTCTTGTGGGTTACTCCTTTTGTTTGGGAAAAATTCATTATATATACTCCCGAAGGTTTTGACCTCTGTATCACGCAGAAATCCTCTGTTTTCGTTTCGAGTTGTTTATGTGGCAGATAAGATCAAGATGTCTTCTCATGAGTCTAATGGAGAGAGTCGGGTGTCTCATCCAACACTTGACCCAAGAGCAAACAGCGATGCCAACCACTTTGGTCCATCAATGGGGGAAGAGATGGAGCTTGACATGAAGAGAATAGATGCCATGGAGGAAGATCAAGAAGTTACCTCTCGATTTCAAGCTGGATTCACATTAGGGGAATTACAGAGCTCAGCTATTCCAAACTCAGTCCTCCCTACCAATGTCAGGTTTCTTTCTTATGAAAATATGAAAAAGAGTGTTACTTGTTCTCCCACAGCTATGCAGCATCCTTGGGTGAAAGAAGCTTTAGCCGTTACGGGCAAGCTCCGCAAGGAAATTATGGACCTTAAATGACAAGTTAACAAGCTCGAGTAGGAGAATCGTAGCCTGAGGGGTATCATCTCCAAGAATATTACATCACCAACCCCGAAGAAGGAGACATAATCATATGGGTATGGGCACTCCCCTTGGCAACTGCCAAGCTTGGGGGAGTGACCCCGGTATTGTATCACCATCACTCCTATCTTTACCGTTTTACTTAGTTCGATCCTTTTTGTAGTATCTTGATCTATTAGAATAAAGTTAGCATGATCGAGTCTGTGAGCTATATAATAAAGATTAGTGTTGAGTCAAGGGCTTGATTTCCTCACTTGGGTCATGATAAAAAGAAAGAAAACATAAAGAATATCAAAGAGATCATATCGATCTTATGGGAAGTAATGACTTCACATACAAGAGTATGATAAATAAAAGTTGTTGGGGTGACAAACATAGTTTTGGTCATCGTTGCAATTAATAAGAATTAATAAAAGAAGAGAGGCTTCACATACAAATATACTATCTTGGACATCTTTTATAATTGTGAGCACTCATTAAAGTATGACATGCTAAAGAGTTGATGTTGGACAAGAAAGACAACATAACGGGTTATGTCTTCTTATATCCGACATAAAGTATATTGTCATGGATCTTCCAACATGTTGAGCTTGCCTTTCTCCCTCATGCTAGCCAAAACTCCTCGCACTAAGTAGAGATACTACTTGTGCTTCCATATATCCTTAAACCCAGTTTTGCCATGAGAGTCCACCATACCTACCTATGGATTGAGAAAGATCCTTCCAAGTAAGTTGTCATGTTGCAAACCCGCTAAAATATGTATGATTTATTAGTGTGGGAGAAATTAGGTTTATACGAGCTTGTGATATGGAAGTAATAAAAGCGATGGACTGCATAATAAAGGTCCTTATCACAAGTGGCAATATAAAGCGAAGTTCTTCTATGCTAAGTCTTTGTGCATCCAACCATAAAAACACATGACAACCTCTTCTTCCCTCTGCGAAGGGCCTATCTTTTATTCTTGGCTTATAAGTGTCAAGGTGAATTCCACCTTTCCTTTTTACATTTTATCCTTTGGTAAGCACATTGTGTTGGAAAGATCCTGACATATATACTCACTTGGATGTAAGTCTTCATGATCTATTACTGTTGACATTACCCTTGAGGTAAAAGGTTGGGAGGCAACACCATAAGCCCCTATCTTTCTCTGTGTCCGATTAAAACTCCATAAACATAAGTATTGCGTGAGTGTGAGCAATTGTGAAATACTATATGATAGTTGAGTATGTATGCTTGCTGAAAAGCTCTTATATTGACTCTTTCCGATGTTACGATAAATTACAATTGCTTCAATGACCGAGATCAAAGTTTGTTAGTTTCTAATGAAGTTTATGATCCATACTTGATATTGTGGATGAATTGTTACTTTAGCATAATGATCATATGACTATATTTATATAAGTTGCTGTTATGAGAATGATCATGATGCCCTCATGTCCGTATTCTGTTTTTATCGCCACCTCTATCTCTAAACTTGTGGACATATTTTTCGATATCAGCTCTCGCTTGAGGACAAGCGAGATCTAAGCTTCGGGGAGTTGATATGTCCATTTTGCATCATGCTTATAAGTTGATATTTATTGCATTATGGGTTGTTCATACATGTTTTGTCACAATACTTATGCCTTTTCTCTCATATTTTGCAAGGTTTACATGAAGAGGGAGAATGCCGGCAGCTGGAATTCTGGGCTGGAAAAGGAGCAAACTCTGGAAACCTATTCTGCACAACTCCAAAAGCCCTGAAACTCCACAGAACATTCTTTCGGAAAATATAAAAAATATCTGGCGAAAGAAACCCACGAGAGGGGCCACTGGCTGGCCTCGAGGGTGGGGCGCGCCCCCCTTCCCAGGGCGCGCCCCCCTGCCTCGAGGGCCAGCCGGTGGGCCCCCGGTGCCCATCTTCTCCTATATGAAGTGTTTTGACCTGGAAAAAATAAAGAAGAGGCTTTCGGGACCAGACGCCGCCGTCTCGATGCGGAACCGAGGCGGAAACCAATCTAGGGCTCCTGCAGAGCTGTTCTCCTGGGGATACTTCCCTCCGGGAGGGGGAAATCGTCACCGCCGTCATCACCAACAACTCTCCCATCTTGGGGAGGGCTATCTTCATCAACATCTTCACCAGCACCATCTCCTCTCAAACCCTAGTTCATCTCTTGTATTCCATCTTTGTATCCAAACCTCAGATTGGTACCTGTGGGTTGCTAGTAGTGTTGATTACTCCTTGTAGTTGATGCTAGTTGGTTTATTTGGTGGAAGATCATATGTTCAGATCCATTATGCATATTAATACCCCTCTTATCATGAACAATATTATGTCTTGTGACTAGTTACTTTTGTTCCTGGGGACATGGGAGAAGTCTTCCTATTAGTAGTCATGTGAATTTGGTCTTCATTTGATATTTTGATGAGATGTATGTTGTCTCTCCTCTAGCGGTGTCATGTGAACGTCAACTACATGACACTTCACCATTATTTGGGCCTAGAGGAAGGCATTGGGAAGTAATAAGTAGATGATGGGTTGCTAGAGTGACAGAAGCTTAAACCCTAGTTTATGCGTTGCTTCGTAAGGGGCTGATTTGGATCCATATGTTTCACGCTATGGTTAGGTTTACCTTAATACTTCTTTTGTAGTTGTGGATGCTAGCATTAGAGGTTAATCATAAGTGGGAGGCTTGTCCATGTAAGGGCAGCACCCAAGCACCGGTCCACCCACATACCAAATTATCAAAGTACCGAACGTGAATCAGATGATCGTGATGAAAACTAGCTTGACGATAATTCCCATGTGTCCTCGGGAGCGCATTACCTTGCATAAGAGTTTATCCAGGCTTGTCCTTTGCTACACAAAGGATTAGGCCACCTTTCTGCACCTTATTTACTTTTACCGTTTGTCACTTGCTACCAATTATCTTATCACAAAGCTATTTGTTACCTATAATTTCAGTGCTTGCAGAAAATACCTTACTGAAAACTGCCTATCATTTCCTTCTGCTCCTCATTGGGTTCGACACTCTTACTTATCGAAAGGACTATGATGGATCCCTACATTTGTGGGTCATCACCCGCCGCGAGCTTCAACACTCATCGGTCCACATACATCAGTATGTATGATTTCCAACAAATCTGTTGCTCGCTCCGTTGTTCTGGAGAACGGAGTTTTAGTCATCTTGCCCATGAGGCATGGTTCGCAAGCACCAAGTGATTCATAATCAAGTGATTCAAAAAGTCCATCACTATGGAGTTTCTTCATGCGCTTTACACCAATATGACCTAAACGGCAATGCCACAAATAACTTGCACTATCATTATTAACCTGGCATCTTTTGGCTTCAATATTATGAATATGTGTATCACTACGATCAAGATCCAACAAACTATTTTCATTGGGTGTATGACCATCGAAGGATTTATTCATGTAAAAAAAATAACAATTATTCTATGACTTTAAATGAATAACCGTATTGCAACAAACATGATCAAATCATATTCATGCTCAAGGCAAATGCCAAATAACATTTATTTAGGTTCTACACTAATCCCGAAAGTATAGGGAGTGTGCGATGATGATCATATCAATCTTGGATCCACTTCCAACACACATCGTCACTTCACCTTTAACTAGTCTCTGTTCATTCTGCAACTCTCATTTCGAGTTACTAATTTTAGCAACTGAACTGGTATCAAATACCCAGGGGTTGCTATGAACACTAGTAAAATACACATCAATAATCTGTATATCAAATATACCTTTGTTCACTTTGCCAACATTCTTATCCGCCAAGTATCTAGGACAGTTCCACTTCCAGTGACCATTTCCTTTGCAGTAGAAGCACTTAGTTTCAGGCTTGAGTTTAGCTTTGGGTTTCTTCATGGGAGTGACGACTTGCTTGTCATTCTTCTTGAAGTTCCCCTTCTATACCTTTGCCCTTTACTTGAAACAAGTGGTCTTGTTAACCATCAACACTTGATGCTCCTTCTTGATTTCTACCTTCGTCGATTTCAGCATCGCGAAGAGCTCGGGAATTACTTTCGTCATCCCTTGCATATTATAGTTCATCACGAAGTTCTACTAACTTGGTGATAGTGACTAGAGAACTTTGCCAATTACTATCTTATCTGGAAGATTAACTCCCACTTGATTCAAGTAATTGTAGTACCCAGACAATCTGAGCACATGCTCACTGGTTGAGCTATTCTCCTCCATCTTGTAGGCGAAGTACTGGCAGAGGTCTCATACCTCTTGATACGGGCATGAGTATGAAATACCAATTTCAACTCTTAGGAACATCTTATATGCTCCGTGGCATTCAAAACATTTTTGAAGCCCCGGTTCTAAGCCGTAAAGCATGGTGCACTAAACTATCAAGTAGTCATCATACCGAGCTTTTGTCAAAACGTTCATAACATCTGCATCTGCTCCTGCAATAGGTCTGTCACCTAGCGGTGCATCAAGGACATAATTCTTCTGCGCAGCAATGAGGAAAATCCTCAGATCACGGAACAAGTCTGCATCATTGCTACTAACATCTTTCAACTTAGTTTTCTCTAGGAACATATAAAAAGAAATGGGGAGCTACATGGTGAGCCATTGATCTACAACATAGATATGCTAATACTACCAGGACTAAGTTCATGATAAATTAAAGTTCAATTAATCATATTATTTAAGAACTCCCACTTAGATAGACATCCCTCTAGTCATCTAAATGATCACGTGATCCAAATCAACTAAACCATGTCTGATCATCACATGAGATGGAGTAGTTTTCAATGGTGAACATCTTATGTTGACCATATCTACTATATGATTCATGCTCGACCTTTCGGTCTCCAGTGTTCTGAGGCCATGTCTGTACATGCTAGGCTCGTCAAGTTTAACCTGAGTATTTTGCATGTGCAAAACTGACTTACACCCATTGTATTTGAACGTAGAGCTTATCACACCCGATCATTGATGTCTACTACACGCTTCTATTCCTGTAGACAGTGTTGGGCCTCCAAGAGCAGAGGTTCGTAGGACAGCAGCAAATTTCCCTTAAGTGAGTAACCCAAGGTTTATCGAACTCAGGGAAGTGGAGGTTGAACGTACCCCTTTCAAGCAACCCTTGCAATCAAGATACAAGAAGTCTCTTGTGTCCCCAACACACCTTATACAACTAGGAGTTGTATAGGTGCACTAGTTCGGCGAAGAGATGGTAAAATATGGATGATAGGAGTGGCAAAGCAAAGTAATATAAATCTGTAATAAAAAGTGCAGCAAGCAAACAAGTGGTAAACGTGAGCACAAATGGTATTGCAATGGTGGAAACAAGGCCTAGGCTTCATACTTTCACTAGTGGCAACTCCCAACAACATTAACATAATCGAATCACATGATATTTCCCATAAAACATGCAAGGGGGACGCACTCGGAGGTCATTCCTTTGTGGTCAAGAGAGGATGAGAATTATGTAGGGCTACAAAAGCACACCTCAAAGTTCGTAGTTCTCAATCTATGGATTTCCCAATGTCACTGCGGCCATCCAAAGAGAGTACCACAATCACCACAACATATCTCAAGGATAGTCAAAGACAAGCACCAAGAGACTCTCAATCTTCAATCAACACACAAAAGAGGAAATCACTCATGAAAATATTCTTCTAATCCATGTCCAATAGACCGCTGTCACCTTGGATACGAAGATTATACTAGATAAAGACAAGTGAGTACATCAATCCAATACATAGAGGAAGGGGAAATATCATGGGATCACCCTAGATTAACATAGCCTATGATCACAACGAAGATCACATCATGGGAGAGAGAATTGACCACATAGCTACTGGTAAGAACCTCAGCCCCGAGGAGGAACTACTCCCGCATCATGGAGGGAGGAAACAACGTCGATGGAGATGAACCGGGGGCACTTCCCCGTCCCGGCAGGATGCCGGCACAGGAATTCTGGTCCCCCAAAACTTGGTGGCGATGGCGGTGGAGATCGGAATTGTGTCTGGAGAAAAGGGGTCTGGAATCAGGGTTTCCGCGACGGGTGTTAAATATATGCCAAAGGGGATCGCCAGGGGAGCTAAGGGGGGCCCAGGCGGCCTGGCGCCGTGGCCAGGAGGGGGGCCGCGCCCTCTGGGCGCCTGGAGCCCCTGTGGCCCCCCTCCGGCCCTACTTTGGCCGCATGGAAGCTTCCGGAATGCTGATTTTTTTATATATTTTTCCCGGAATTTTTTTGGCAATTTACGTAATGGGAAAACCAGAAATACAAAAACAGCAGAAAACAGAAACTGGCACTGGGGTGCACTGAGTTAATAGGTTAGTCCGAATATGATCAAAAGTGTATGGAAGTGCATAAATATCATAGCAATATCACACAAAAGAGGCATGGAGCAAGCAGAAATTATAGATACGTTTTGGACGTATCAACATCCCCAAGCTTAATTCCTGCTCGTCCTCGAGTAGGTAAATGATAACAAGCATAATTTTTGTGGTGGCATGGTATTAACCATATAAGAACTTTTCACAGTCACATGACAAAGGCTTACTGAGATAATGAATCTGTAGTAATTAAGTTGCCTCATGAGAATATCACAAAGAACTGAAAGTTTTACAATATGATACTGAAACACTCAATAGATTTGTAGTGAGCATGGTGTGCAAACATGACAAAGTGGTACCTCGCTTGCCCCTTTAGTGAAGCAAAACATAAATGCAGGGGCACCTCCAAAGTTTAAGTGACGACTAGATACAATGATTTCAAAATAAACGATATCATAATCATGCAGAAGACAATGGTACTTTGGGACAATGCACATTACACTCAGAATGACAATCATGCTCTCAATAGTTGGCGCTTTAAAGAAAGAAGGTGGAGACTCTCGAACCGTGGCTTTTGATGGCAAGGTTGAAAACCCGTGGTCGAAAAGAAAAACTAAACATGTACCAGAGCTCTTGGTTTTTAAAAACAAAGGTAAAAATTATTTTTGGGATATGCATATTTCGTCAACGAATGCTAGTAGATAACTCAATTACTTCTCGAGCTGGACAAGTTTCGAGGAACGGCTCCCGCACGAGGACGATCACATCCTCTTAATCTCCTTTGTTTATCACTGCCAAAGTTTTCTGATTTCTCATGAACAAAGCGTGAAGGAGGGTTTGTTTGTTGTATATTTTTTAATGAGCCGGGCGCACTCTTTGCCAGTTCCTTCTTGTATTAGGGGTTTGCACATTAGACATGCAATCCCGGGGTGAAGCTTGTCCAACTTAAAAAGATCATGAATTAACTACTACTTCCTCATGAGCTAAAACAGAGGCACAAAAGAGAAATGCTTTTTTGATTAATTTCGAGATGGTACAAGATAGTCTTCGTTAGGAGTGGCAAGTAAATACCATGTATAGGAAGGTATGGTGGACTCATATGGCATAACTGGTTTAAAGGATTTTGGATGCACAAGCAGTCAGTCCGCTTAGTACAGGCGAAGGTTAGCAAAAGACTGGGAGCGACCAACTAAGAGAGCAATGACGGCCATAATCATGCAGAGCGACAAAGCAACATTGAATCGGGCATGGAAGTTATATCGCTACTCAGAAATTAAAGATCATCAAGGCTTGATGGACTTTCTTTATAGTCTTAAATATGCGTGAGCATATGCCAAATCAATCAAAATAAATTCTTGGAGGAAGATATCACTAAACCATACCACATCATAGGCAAACAAATCATGCTGGTACTTCAATAACATATTGGGAACCTCCCAGCTATTTGAGACTAACCATAAGAAAACATGAACTACTAAGCACCATTATGCACATAGCATTTTTATCATAGACATATCAACCAGTGTTACAGAAGCCAACTCTCTTAACAAGATAAGCATGATAACTCAAGAGAGTTCCATAAGCAACCAACTAAGCAAAAGCTCTTTAAAAAGAAAAGCATGAAAACTAAGAGCTAACATGACAGTAGCTATTGAAGAACAAAGAACATACATAGCAAAGATAAACATGAAAAATCCCATGTTGTGTTCTAGGTTGAAGTGGAGCGTGTTTCTCTCCCACACAAAGAAAGTTGGGTTCTAACTCGTTATGAAAAGCAAGCAAAGCTAAAGAAAACTAAAAAGGAAACTAAAAGCAAGACGCTCCAAGCATAGCACATAACACATGAAGTGATTAAAATATAGTGGAACGAAAGACGAACTGATAATTGTTGATGGAGAAGGGGATGAACGAGGGCATCCCCAAGCTTAGACGCTTGAGTCTTCTTGAATATTTCTTGGGGGTGCACGGCGGCATCCCCAAGCTTGAGCGTTTGACCCTCCTGAATCTTTTTATCATCTTCCCTCGCACACTTGAAAACTCCCTTCATACATAACTCATCATAATCTGATTAGCGAGGTTAGTACCCATAATAAAATAATTTTTCCTTGCTGGAAATAAAGATAATCTTGAAGGTCTACTGTTTCTCAAGATTGCCAAAAGGTTTTTGCAAATAAAAAGCAAGCTCAAGGTTTGCAAAACGAAGAAAAGGCAAAACAGGACAGAATCTATGAAAAACAGACCAGCAGGTAGTAAATAATTTTTTCGGGGCACTTCTGCCACTCAAATCAAAAAACTCAAAACAGACGCCCGAAAGCCAATTGTATAGATCACGCTGTCGAAAAAATTCAGACCAAAAAGATGATCTGGTGATTTTATACGAATTTTTCTGTCCAAGGACAGAATCTGTTTCCTGGACAGCACGTCACAACTTTTGAACTTTCTTGCAATCGGAGGCTAAACTTGGCACAAAGCTGAAAAATAAAGATACAATGATGTTGCTACAGTAGTAACAAATATCAAGACCACTAAAAACTGAAAGAACAAACTGAAAGCAAAGATAACAAGGGTTGTCTCCCTAGAGCTCTTTCTTTATAGCCATAAAGATAGGCTTAAGACTTTAATGATGCTTTCGTAGGAATAAGAGTTGAAGAACAAAAGAGAGCATCAAGAAGCAAATACCAAATACATTTAAACGTAACATACTTCCTATGCATAGGAATATTGCAATATAATAATTCATTGAAGCACAAAGCAATAAGCATAGGAAGACAAAACATGTGCAGCTTCAAAACTTTCAACATAAAGAGAGGGAACTTAATATTATTGAAATATCTATAAGCATATGTTCCCTTCTCATAATAATTTTCAGTGGGATCACGAATAAACTCAACAATATAAGCATCACATAAAGCATTGTTATCATGATCCACATGCAAAAAGGTACTCTTACTCTCCACATAAGCATAATCTTTCTCATTGGCAATAGTGGGAGTAGGACTACCATAAACAACTTGAACACTATAGATTAATTGTGTATTAGGAAGATGGTGTTCAACAAGGGAGTAATTCCCTCCATGATTATGACAAGTTTCATAAGGATAATTTCTCCTTATGTCATAGGTACCTTTATAATCACTATAGATTGGAGTTATAACATCATCATAGTAAAGAAGAGCATTATCATTGCTAGCAACTATATTTGTAAACATGTTGTCTTTATTCTTACTAGCAAAAGAATTATCAATTGTCACATCACTAGTGGGTAAAGGATTTGCAATCCTATCATCCCCAAGCTTAGAGATTTCCATATCATCACTTTCAGAGTTGGTACCAAGAAGATTTTCAAGATCATAAGTAGCATTATCATCATTTTCCCAATCACAATAAGTAACATGCATATCATAATCAAAATCATCTTCAATAGTACCTACGGACGTATCATCAAGATGATAATTGAGGCAATAAACTTCACCTTCTTCTTTAAACTTACAACCGTTAGGATAAAAGTTGATGGGAGGAATATGCTCAGGCCAGGTTGATACCCATTCTTCTTCCTTCTTGCTCCTATTCCTCCTCCTCTTCTTTTTCTTCTTCTTCACCTTAGGAGGGAGTGGTTGGAGATGAAGCTTCTCCACATATCCTGGTTTATCATTAGAAACAATAGGGGAAACTTGGGAGAAACTCTCCTTTTTATTAGCAGAAATATAAGAGACATTTTTATACCTTGGTAAAGTTCCCTCCTTTCTAATCTTACTTATGTACTCATTTTTATGGCAATTAACAACACAATAGAGATGGCAATTTTGCAAAGTGTTTTTTATTCCTATGGCATTAACATCTAGCCAAGAAGCCTTTTCTGATAACTCTTCACACATCAAAAATAACATAAGCTCATCATAAAGATCAGGGGTGATCATGTTATCACACAACTGGTTAACAGTTATGTTTTGAAAGTGCATGCATTGAAAATTAAAGCGACCCTCTATACAGCAAAGTTCACAAGTAAAAGGATAAAGGTCACACAATTCTCTAGCAATTTCATTTAAATCTTTGACCCAAGTGATTGTTCTTTCATGCTTATGTTGCTTACAATACTTCTCTTCTTCAATCATAGGCCTTTCACAATGTCTATCCACTCCACAAAAATTAACATGCTTATATAAAACTTCATTTTTAGGAATTAGATCATGCATGTTGCAATCATCATGAACAAATTCATTTTCTTTGCAAATCTCTTTAAAAGGTTCATGATGCTTGATCCAATCCTCCTTAGGCATATTAAGATGTGAAGCAAAAGATTTGAGGAAATCAACAAGGAGTTGAGAATCAAGCCCAAACTTAGCACTAAACTTATTAAAACTTGTAGTTTCAACAAAGGACTTAATGCAATCATACTCATAAATTATACCTGACTCTTTACCTTTGTCGATCTCCCAATCTTCAGTGTTGCGTTGAATTCTTTCAAGGAGTTCCCATTTAGCATCAATCTTTTCATTTGTGAAAGAACCCATAGAGGAAGCATAGAGCAAATCTTTATCCTGTCGAGAGAGCCTCGCATAGAAATTAGTAATAATCATATCTTTGGGGAGCCCATGGTTAGGACTGAAGGAAATATGCCCTAGAGGCAATAATAAAGTTCTTATTTATATTTCCTTATATCATGATAAATGTTTATTATTCATGCTAGAATTGTATTAACCGGAAACTTAGTACATGTGTGAATACATAGACAAAACAGAGTGTCCCTAGTATGCCTCTACTAGACTAGCTCATTGATCAAAGATGGTTATGTTTCCTAACCATAGACATGAGTTGTCATTTGATCAACGGGATCACATCATTAGGAGAATGATGTGATGGACAAGACCCATCCGTTAGCATAGCACTATGATCGTTTAGTTTTACTGCTATTGCTTTCTTCATGACTTATACATGTTCCTATGACTATGAGATTATGCAACTCCCGAATACCGTAGGATCACCTTGTGTGCTATCAAACGTCACAACGTAACTGGGTGATCATAAAGATGCTCTATAGGTGTCTCCGAAAGTATTCGTGGTGTTGGCATAGATCAAGATTAGGATTTGTCGCTCCAAGTGTCGGAGAGGTATCTCTGGGCCCTCTCGGTAACACACATCATAATAAGCCTTGCAAGCAAAAGACTAATGAGTTAGTCACGAGATGATGTGTTACGGAACGAGTAAAGAGACTTGCCGGTAACGAGATTGAACTAGGTATAGAGATACCGACGATCGAATCTCGGGCAAGTAACATACCGATGACAAAAGGAACAACGTATGTTGTTATGCGGTTTTGACCGATAAAAGATCTTCATAGAATATGTAGGAGCCAATATGAACATCCAGGTTCCGCTATTGGTTATTGACCGGAGATGAGTCTCAGTCATGTCTACATAGTTCTCGAACCCGTAGGGTCCGCACGCTTAACCTTTGATGACGATCGATATTATGAGTTTATGAGTTTTGATGTACCGAAGGTAGTTCGGAGTCCCGGATGAGATCATGAACATGACGAGGAGTCTCGGAATGTCCGAGACATAAAGATTGATATATTGGACGACTATATTCGGACACCGGAAGTGTTCCGGAAAAGTTTCGGATTTAACGGGATTGCCGGAGGGGGTTACCGGAACCCCCTACGAAGGGGGATGGTCTATAGTGGGCCTTAAGGGAAAGAGAGAGGCAGCCCATAGGGCTGGCCGGCGCCCCACCTAGGATTCCTAGTTGGACTAGGATTGGGGGGGCGCCACCTCTCCCTCTTTTCCTTTCCCTCTCTTCCTTCTTTGGTGATTCCTACTAGGAATAGGATTGCAATCCTATTCCTAGTAGGATTCCACCCCTAGCCGCACCAAACAAGGGTCGGCCGGCCTCCCCCCTTGCTCCTTTATATACGGGGGCAGGGGGCACCCAAAGACACACAAGTTGAATTGTTTTAGCCGTGTGCGGTGCCCCCCTCCACAGAAACACACCTCGATCATACCGTTGCAGTGCTTAGGCGAAGCCCTGCGCCGGTGAATACATCATATCCGTCACCACGCCGTCGTGCTGACGAAACTCTCCCGTGAAGCTCAACTGGATCAAGAGCTCGTGGGACGTCATCAAGATGTACGTGTGCTGAACGCGGAGGTGCCGTACGTTCGGTGCTTGATCGGTTGGATCGCGAAGAAGTTCGACAACATCAACCGCGTCACTTGACGCTTCCGCTCCCGGTCTACGAGGGTACGTAGACACACTCTTCCCCCTCGTTGCTATGCATCTAGTAGATAGATCTTGCGTGATCATAGGAAAATTTTAAAATACTACGTTCCCCAACAGTGGCATCATGAGCCAGGTCTATACGTAGATGATATGCACGAGTAGAACACAATGAGTTATGGGCGATACTAGTCATACTGCTTACCAGCATGTCATACTTTGCTTCGGCGGTATTGTGAGATGAAGCGGCCCGGACCGACATTACGCGTACGCTTACGTGAGACTGGTTTCACCGTTACGAGCACTCGTTGCTTAAAGGTGACTGGTGGTTGTCTGTCTCTCTCACTTCATCTGAATCAAGTGTGGCTACGCCCGGTCCTTGTGAAGGTTAAAACGGCACATACTTGACGAAACATCGTTGTGGTTTTGTATGCGTAGGTAAGAACGGTTCTTGCTAAGCCCGTAGCAGCCACGTAAAACTTGCAACAACAAAGTAGAGAACGTCTAACTTGTTTTTGCAGGGCATGTTGTGATGTGATATGGTCAAGACATGATGAGTTATACGGTTTTGTATGAGATGATCATGTTTTGTAATGTTATCGGCAACTGGCAGGAGCCATATGGTTGTCGCTTTATTGTATGAAATGCAATAGCCATGTAATTGCTTTACTTTATCACTAAGCGGTAGCGATAGTCGTAGAAGCAATAGTTGGCGAGACGACAACGATGCTACGATGGAGATCAAGGTGTCGCGCCGGTGACGAAGGTGATCATGAAGGTGCTTTGGAGATGGAGATCAAAAGCACAAGATGATGATTGCCATATCATGTCACATATTTTGATTGCATGTGATGTTTATCTTATTATGCTTCTTATTTTGCTTAGAACGACGGTAGCATTATAAGATGATCCCTTACTAAATTTCAAGGTATAAGTGTTCTCCCTGAGTATGCACCGTTGCGAAAGTTCGTCGTGCCGAGACACCACGTGATGATCGGGTGTGATAAGCTCTACGTTCAAATACAACGGGTGTAAGCCAGTTTTGCACACGCAGAATACTCGGGTTAAACTTGACGAGCCTAGCATATGCAGATATGGCCTCGGAACACTGGAGACCGAAAGGTCGAGCGTGAATCATATAGTAGATATGATCGACATAAGATGTTCACCATTGAAACTACTCCATCTCACGTGATGATCGGACATGGTTTAGTTGATTTGGATCACGTGATCATTTAGATGACCGGAGGGATGTCTATCTAAGTGGGAGTTCTTAAGTAATATGATTAAATTGAACTTTAATTTATCATGAAGTTAGTCCTGGTAGTATTAGCATATCTATGTTGTAGATCAATAGCTCGCGATGTTGCTCCCCGTTTATTTTTCATATGTTCCTAGAGAAATCCAAGTTGAAAGATGTTAGTAGCAATGATGCGGAATTGTTCTGTGATCTGAGGATTATCCTCATTGCTGCACAGAAGAATTATGTCCTTGATGCACCGCTAGGTGACAGACCTATTGCAGGAGCAGATGTAGACGTTATGAATGTTTTGACAAAAGCTCGATATGATGACTACTTGATAGTTTAGTGCACCATGCTTTACGGCTTATAACCGGGACTTCAAAAACGTTTTGAAACGCCACGGAGCATATGAGATGTTCCAAGAGTTGAAATTAGTATTTCATACTCATGCCCGTGTCGAGAGGTATAAGACCTCTGACAGTACTTTGCCTACAAGATGGAGGAGAATAGCTCAACCAGTGAGCATGTCCTCAGATTGTCTGGGTAGTACAATTTCTTGAATCAAGTGGGAGTTAATCTTCCAGATAAGATAGTAATTGACAAAGTTCTCTAGACACTATCACCAAGTTAGTAGAACTTCGTGATGAACTATAATATGCAAGGGATGACGAAAGTAATTCCTGAGCTCTTCACGATGCTGAAATCGGCGAAGGTAGAAATCAAGAAAGAGCATCAAGTGTTGATGGTTAACCAGACCACTTGTTTCAAGTAAAGGGCAAAGGGATAAAAGGGGAACTTCAAGAAGAATGACAAGCAAGTTGTCACTCCCGTGAAGAAACCCAAAGCTAAACTCAAGCCTGAAACAAGTGCTTCTACTACAAAGGAAATGGTCACTAGAAGTGGAACTGCCCTAGATATTTGGCGGATAAGAAGGATGGCAAAGTGAACAAAGGTATATTTGATATACAGATTATTGATGTGTATTTTACTAGTGTTCATAGCAACCCCTCGGTATTTGATATTGGTTCAGTTGCCAAAGAGTAGTAACTCGAAATGGGAGTTGCATAATGAACAGAAACTAGTTAAAGGATGAAGTGACGATGTGTATTGGAAGTAGTTCCAAGATTGATATGATAATCATCGCACACTCCCTATACTTTCGGGATTAGTGTTGAACCTAAATAAGTGTTATTTGGTGTTGAGCATGAATATGATTTGATCATGTTTATTGCAATACGGTTATTCATGTAAGTTAGAGAATAATTGTTGTTCTGTTTACATGAATAAAACCTTCTATGGTCATACACCCAATGGAAATGGTTTGTTGGATCTCGATCGTGGTGATACACATATTCATAATATTGAAGCCAAAAGATGCAAGGTTAATAGTGATAGTGCAACTTATTTGTGGCACTGCCGTTTAGGTCATATTGGTGTAAAGCGCATGAAGAAACACCATAGTGATGGACTTTTGGAATCATTTGATTATGAATCACTTGGTGCTTGCGAACCATGCCTCATGGGCAAGATGACTAAAACTCTGTTCTCCGGAACTGTGGAGCGAGCAACCGATTTGTTGGAGATCATACATACAGATGTATGTGGACCAATGAGTGTTGAAGCTCGCGGCGGGTATCGTTATTTTCTGACCTTCACTGATGATTTGAGCAGATATGGGTATATCTACTTAATGAAGCACAAGTCTGAAACATTTGAAAAGTTCAAAGAATTTCAGAGTGAATTGGAGAATCATCATAACAAGAAAATAAGAGTTTATACGATATGATCGTAGAGGTAAAATATTTGAGTTAGCGAGTTTGGCCTTCAGTAAAAACAATGTGAAATAGTTTCACTACTCACGCCATCTGGAACACCATAGTGTAATGGTGTGTCCGAACATCATAACCGTACTTTATTAGATATGGTGCGATCGATGATGTCTCTTACCGATCTACTACTATCGCTTTTGGGGTTATGCATTAGAGACAGCTACATTCACGTTAAATAGGGCACCATCTAAATCCGTGGAGATGACACCGTATGAACTGTGGTTTGACGAGAAACCTAAGCTGTCATTTTTTTAAGTTTGGCACTGCGATGCTTATGTGAAAAAGTTTCAACATGATAAGCTCGAACCCAAATCGGAGAAGTAAATCTTCATAGGATACCCAAAAAGAAACTGTTGGGTACACCTTCTATCACAGATCCTAAGGCAAGGTCTTTGTTGCTAAGAGTGGATCCTTTCTAGAGAAGGAGTTTCTCTCGAAAGAAGTGAGTGGGAGGAAAGTAGAACTTGATGAGGTAATTGTACCTTCTCCTGAATTAGAAAGGTAGTACATCACAGAAACTCGTTCCAGTGATTCCTACACCAATAAGTGAGGAAGCTAATGATGATGATCATGAAACTTCAGATCAAGTTTCTGCTGAACTTGGTAGATCGACCAGAGTTCGTTCCGCACCAGAGTGGTACGGCAACCCAGTTCTGAAAGTCATGTTACTAGACCATGATGAACCTACGAACTATGAGGAATTGATGATGAGCCCAGATTCCACAAAATGGCTTGAGACCATGAAATCTGAGATGGGATCCATGTATTAGAACAAAGTATGGACTTTGGTTGACTTGCCCGATGATCGGCAAGCCATCGAAAATAAATGGATCTTCAAGAGGAAGACCGACGCAAACGGTAATGTTATTGTTTACAAAGCTCGACTTGTTGCGAAAAGGTTTCGACAAGTTCAAGGAGTTGACTACGATGAGACTTTCTCACCCGTAGTGATGCTTAAGTCTGTCCGAATCATGTTAGTAATTGCCGCATTTTATGAAATCTGGCAAATGGATAACAAAACTGCATTCTTTAATGGATTTATTAAAGAAGACTTGTATATGATGCAACCAGAAGGTTTTGTTAATCCTAAAGGTGCTAACAAAATGTGCAAGCTCCAGCGATCCATCTATGGACTGGTGCAAGCATCTCGGAGTTGGAATATACGCTTTGATAAGTTGATCGAAGCATATAGATTTATACAGACTTGCGGTGAAGCCTGTATTTACAAGAAGTGAGTGGGAGCACTACAACCTTTCTGATAAGTATATGTGAATGACATATTGTCGATCGGAAATGATGTAGAATTTTTCTGGAAAGCATAAAGGAGTGTTTGAAAGGAGTTTTTCAAAGAAAGACCTTGGTGAAGTTGCTTACATATTGGGCATCAAGATCTATAGAGATAGATCAAGACGCTTGATAAGACTTTCGATGAGTAAATACCTTGATAAGATTTTGAAGTAGTTAAAAATGGATCAGTCAAAGAAGGAGTTCTTGCCTGACTTGTAAGGTGTGAAGTTGAGTAAGACTCAAAGCCAGACCACGGCAGAAAAATATAGAGAGAATGAAAGTCATTCCCTATGCCTCAGCCATAGGTTCTATAAAGTATGCCATGCTGTGTACAAAACACGTTGTGTACCTTGCCATGAGTTTGACAGGGAGGTACAATAGTGATCCAGGAGTAGATCACTGTACAGTGGTCAAAATTATCCTTAGTAATTGGATGACTAAGGAAATGTTTCTCGATTATGGAGGTGATAAAGAGTTCGTCGTAAAGGGTTACGCCGATGCAAGCTTTGACACTAAATCCAGATGACTCTAAGTATAAATCTGGATGCATATTGAAAGTGGGAGCAATTAGCTAGAGTAGCTCCATGCAGAGCATTGTAGACATAGAAATTTGCGAAATACATACGGATCTGAATGTGACAGACCCGTTGACTAAACTTCTCTCACAAGCAAAACATGATCACACGTTATTACTCTTGGGTATTAATCACATAGCGATGTGAACTAGATTATTGACTCTAGTAAACCCTTTGGGTGTTGGTCACATGGTGATGTGAACTATGGGTGTTATTCACATAACGATGTGAACTATCGGTATTAAATCACATGGCGATGTGAGCTAGATTATTGACTCTAGTGCAAGTGGGAGACTGAAGGAAATATGCCCTAGAGGCAATAATAAAGTTGTTATTTATATTTCCTTATATCATGATAAATGTTTATTATTCATACTAGAATTGTATTAACCGGAAACTTAGTACATGTGTGAATACATAGACAAAACAGAGTGTCCCTAGTATGCCTCTACTAGACTAGCTCATTAATCAAAGATGGTTATGTTTCCTAACCATAGACATGAGTTGTCATTTGATCAACGGGATCACATCATTAGGAGAATGATGTGATGGACAAGACCCATCCGTTAGCATAGCACTATGATCGTTTAGTTTTACTGCTATTGCTTTCTTCATGACTTATCCATGTTCCTATGACTATGAGATTATGCAACTCCCAAATACCGTAGGATCACCTTGTGTGCTATCAAACGTCACAACGTAACTGGGTGATCATAAAGATGCTCTACAGGTGTCTCCGAAAGTATTCGTGGTGTTGGCATAGATCAAGATTAGGATTTGTCGCTCCGAGTGTCGGAGAGGTATCTCTGGGCCCTCTCGGTAACACACATCATAATAAGCCTTGCAAGCAAAAGACTAATGAGTTAGTCACGAGATGATGTGTTACGGAACGAGTAAAGAGACATGCCGGTAACGAGATTGAACTAGGTATAGAGATACCGACGATCGAATCTCGGGCAAGTAACATACCGATGACAAAAGGAACAACGTATGTTGTTATGCGGTTTTGACCGATAAAAGATCTTCGTAGAATATGTAGGAGCCAATATGAGCATCCAGGTTCCGCTATTGGTTATTGACCGGAGATGAGTCTTGGTCATGTCTACATAGTTCTCGAACCCGTAGGGTCCGCACGCTTAACGTTTGATGACGATCGGTATTATGAGTTTATGAGTTTTGATGTACCGAAGGTAGTTCGGAGTCCCGGATGAGATCACGGACATGACAAGGAGTCTCGGAATGTCCGGGACATAAAGATTGATATATTGGACGACTATATTCGGACACCGGAAGTGTTCCGGAAAAGTTTCGGATTTAACGGGATTGCCGGAGGGGGTTACCGGAACCCCCTACGAAGGGGGATGGTCCATAGTGGGCCTTAAGGGAAAGAGAGAGGCAGCCCATAGGGCTGGCCGGCGCCCCACCTAGGATTCCTAGTTGGACTAGGATTGGGGGGCGCCACCTCTCCCTCTTTTCCTTTCCCTCTCTTCCTTCTTTGGTGCAATCCTATTCCTAGTAGGATTCCACCCCTAGCCGCACCAAACAAGGGCCGGCCGGCCTCCCCCCTTGCTCCTTTATATACGGGGGCAGGGGGCACCCAAAGACACACAAGTTGAATTGTTTTAGCCGTGTGCGGTGCCCCCCCCCCCACAGAAACACACCTCGATCATACCGTTGCAGTGCTTAGGCGAAGCCCTGCGCTGGTGAATACATCATATCCGTCACCACGCCGTCGTGCTAACGAAACTCTCCCGTGAAGCTCAACTGGATCAAGAGCTCGTGGGACGTCATCAAGCTGAACGTGTGCTGAACGCGGAGGTGCCGTACGTTCGGTGCTTGATCGGTTGGATCGCGAAGAAGTTCGACAACATCAACCGCGTCACTTGACGCTTCCGCTCCCGGTCTACGAGGGTACGTAGACACACTCTTCCCCCTCGTTGCTATGCATCTAGTAGATAGATCTTGCGTGATCGTTGGAAAATTTTAAAATACTACGTTCCCCAACAAGGACATTTTAGCATTAACGTTTTCAGTCTCCCCCAAGCTTGAGCTATGCTCTCTCCGTCATGAGGATAGAAATTATAAACATAATTCCTATTCTCATGGGCTTCATGAAGAGGATAAAACTTGGAGTAAAAGAGAGACTGGATCTCTTCCCAATCCAGCAGGTGAGAGTCATCTAGTAGCCTATACCATTCCAATGCTTTTCCTTTCAGGGACAAGGCAAATAATTTCCTCATGACTCCATCCCTTGTCAAACCTGAAATCTTAAACAACTCACAAAGTTCTATAAGTTTCAACAAATGAACACTAGGATTGACTGTCCCATCATAACGATCATTCATAATTATTTCAATTATCCCAAGTGGTATTTGGAACGAGATACATTCAGTAGGTGGACGAGACTTCTCTACCACGGGTGTGGTAAAGCGGCCTTCCCCAAGCAGCGAACTAATAGTGCGATTTTCCATAAACATAACTAGTGAAACTAAAAACAAGAAACGAAAAGACTTAGTTGCAAGATCTAAAGATATACCTTCAAGCACTTACTTCCCCGGCAATGGCGCCAGAAATAGCTTGATGTCTACTACACGCTTCTATTCCTGTAGACAGTGTTGGGCCTCCAAGAGCAGAGGTTTGTAGGATAGCAGCAAATTTCCCTTAAGTGAGTAACCCAAGGTTTATCGAACTCAGGGAAGTGGAGGTTGAACGTACCCCTTTCAAGCAACCCTGCAATCAAGATACAAGAAGTATCTTGTGTCCCCAACACACCTAATACAACTAGGAGTTGTATAGGTGCACTAGTTCGGCGAAGAGATGGTAAAATATGGATGATAGGAGTGGCAAAGCAAAGTAATATAAATCTGTAATAAAAAGTGCAGCAAGCAAACAAGTGGTAAACGTGAGCACAAATGGTATTGCAATGGTGGAAACAAGGCCTAGGATTCATACTTTCACTAGTGGCAACTCCCAACAACATTAACATAATCGAATCACATGATATTTCCCATAAAACATGCAAGGGGGACGCACTCGGAGGTCATTCCTTTGTGGTCAAGAGAGGACGAGAATTATGTAGGGCTACAAAAGCACACCTCAAAGTTCGTAGTTCTCAATCTATGGATTTCCCAATGTCACTGCGGCCATCCAAAGAGAGTACCACAATCACCACAACATATCTCAAGGATAGTCAAAGACAAGCACCAAGAGACTCTCAATCTTCAATCAACACACAAAAGAGGAAATCACTCATGAAAATATTCTTCTAATCCATGTCCAATAGACCGCTGTCACCTTGGTCTCGGAGATTATACTAGATAAAGACAAGTGAGTACATCAATCCAATACATAGAGGAAGGGGAAATATCATGGGATCACCCTAGATTAACATAGCCTATGATCACAATGAAGATCACATCATGGGAGAGAGAATTGACCACATAGCTACTGGTAAGAACCTCAGCCCCGAGGAGGAACTACTCCCGCATCATGGAGGGAGGAGGCAACGTCGATGGAGATGAATCCGGGGGCACTTCCCCGACCCGGCAGGATGCCGGCACAGGAATTCTGGTCCCTCGAAACTTGGTGGCGATGGCGGCGGAGATCGGAATTGCGTCTGGAGAAAAGGGGTCTGGAATCAGGGTTTCCGCGACGGGTGTTAAATATATGCCAAAGGGGGTCGCCAGGGGAGCTAAGGGGGCCCAGGCGGCCTGGCGCCGCGGCCAGGAGGGGGGCCGCGCCCTCTGGGCGCCTGGAGCCCCTGTGGCCCCCCTCCAGCCCTACTTTGGCCGCATGGAAGCTTCCGGAACGCTGATTTTTTATATATTTTTCCCGGAATTTTTCTGGCAATTTACGTAATGGGAAAACCTGAAATACAAAAACAGCAGAAAACAGAAACTGGCACTGGGGTGCAATGAGTTAATAGGTTAGTCCAAATATGATCAAAAGTGTATGGAAGTGCATAAATATCATAGCAATATCACACAAAAGAGGCATGGAGCAAGCAGAAATTATAGATACGTTTTGGACGTATCAATCATCACGTGGTGTCTCGGCACGACGAACTTTCCCAACGGTGCATACTCAGGGAGAACACTTGTTCCTTGAAATTTTGTAAGGGGTCATCTTATAATGCTATCGTCGTTCTAAGAAAAATAAGAAGTATAATAAGATAAACATCACATGCCATCAAAATATGTGACATGATATGGCCATCATTATCTTGTGCTTTTGATCTCCATCTTCAAGGCACCGTCATGATCACCAACGTCACCGGCGCGACACCTTGATCTCCATCTAGCATCATTATCATCTCGCCAACTATTGCTTCCACGACTATCGCTACCGCTTAGTGATAAAGTAAAGCAATTACATGGCAATTGTATTTCATACAATAAAGCGACAACTATATGGCTCCTGCCAGTTGTCGATAACTTTACAAAACATGATCATCTCATACAATAACGTATAACTCATCATGTCTTGACCATATCACATCACAGCATGCCCTACAAAAACAAGTTAGACGTCCTCTACTTTGTTGTTGCAAGTTTTACGTGGCTGCTACAGGCTTAGCAAGAACCGTTTTTACCTACGCATACAAAACCACAACGATTTTTCGTCAAGTATGTGTTGTTTTAACCTTCACAAGGACCAGGCGTAACCACACTTGATTCAACTAAAGTTGGAGAAACTGACACCCGCCAGCCACCTGTGTGTGAAGCACGTCGGTAGAACCAGTCTCGCGTAAGCGTACGCGTAATGTCGGTCCGGGCCGCTTCATCCAACAATACCTCCGAATCAAAGTATGACAAGCTGGTAAGCAGTATGACTAGTATCATCCACAACTCACTTGTGTTCTACTCGTGCATATCATCTATGCATAAACCTGGCTCCGACACCACTGTTGGGGAGTGTAGTATTTCAAAACTTTCCTATGATCACGCAAGATCTATCTACTAGATGTATAGAAACGAGAGGGGAGAGTGTGTCTACGTACCCTCATAGACCGAAAGCGGTAGCGTCTAATGACGCGGTTGATGTAGTCGAACGTCTTCGCGATCCAACCGACCAAGCACCAAACGTACGGCACCTCCGCGTTCAGCACACATTCAGCTCGATGACGTCCCACGAGCTCTTGATCCAGTTGAGCTTCACGGAAGAGTTTCGTCAGCACGACGGTGTGGTGACGGAGATGATGAAGCTACCAGCGCAGGGCTTCGCCTAAGCACTACAACGGTACGACCGAGGTGTGTTTCTGTGGAGGGGGGCACCGCACACGGCTAAAAGATCAATGATCAACTTGTGTGTCTATGGGGTGCTCCCCACCCCCGTATATAAAGGAGTGGAGGAGGGGGAGGGCCGACCCTCTACTATGGCGCGCCCTAGGGAGTCCTACTCCCACCGGGAGTAGGATTCCCCCTTTACTAGTAGAACTAGGAGCCCTTCCAAGTAGTAGGAGTAGGAGAGAAGGAAAGGGAAAAGAGAAGAGTAGGAAGGAGGGGGCGCCGCCCCTCCCCCTAGTCCAATTCGGACTAAGCCTTGGGGGGCGCAGCCTCCCCTCTCTCTTTTCCCTAAAGCCCAATAAGGGCCATATACTCCCCGGCGAATTCCCGTAACTCTCCGGTACTCCGGAAAATACCTGAATCACTCGGAACCTTTCCGATGTCCGAATATAGTCGTCCAATATATCGATCTTTACATCTTGGACATTCCGAGACTCCTCGTCATGTCCGTGATCTTATCCGGGACTCCGAACTACCTTCTGTACATCAACACTCATAAACTCATAATATCAATCGTCATCAAACGTTAAGCGTGCGGACCCTACGGGTTCGAGAACTATGTAGACATGATTGAGACACATCTCCGGTCAATAACCAATAGCGGGACCTATATGCTCATATTGGTTCCTACATATTCAACGAAGATCTTTATCGGTCAAACCGCATAACAACATACGTTGTTCCCTTTGTCATCGGTATGTTACTTTGCCCGACATTCGATCGTCGGTATCACCATACCTAGTTAATCTCGTACCAGCAAGTCTCTTTACTCGTTCCGTAATACATCATCTCATGACTAACTCATTAGTCATTTGCTTGCAAGGCTTATTATGATGTGTATTACCGAGAGGGCCCAGAGATACCTCTCCGGCACTCGGAGTGACAAATCATATTCTTGATCTATGCCAACACCACGAACACCTTTGGAGACACATGTAGAGCATCTTTATAATCACCCAGTTACGTTGTGAATTTTGATAGCACACAAGGTGTTCCTCCGATATTCGGGAGTTGCATAATCTCATAGTCATAGGAACAAGTATAATCATGAAGAAAGCAATAGCAGTGAAACTAAACGATCATAGTGGTAAGCTAACGGATGGGTCTTGTCCATCACATCATTCTCCTAATGATGTGACCCCGTTGATCAAATGACAACTCATGTCTATGGCTAGGAAACATAACCATCTTTGATCAATGAGCTAGTCTAGTAGATGCATACTAGGGACACTCTGTTTTGTCTATGTATTCACACATGTACTAAGTTTCCGATTAATACAATTCTAGCATGAATAATAAACATTTATCATGATATAAGGAAATATAAATAACAACTTTATTATTGCCTCTAGGGCATATTTCCTTCAAAAACATGCTCCAGTGCACCAAAATGGCTAGAAAACACGTACATGTGTCCTTGGGATGCATGTTTAGGTCCCATGGAAGGAATGGGAATGAATTCAACCATCTCGGCGTCTTGGCTTGGCCACAAACATTGTGAATCTCGGTTTTTAAATCCCCATAAATCCAAAACTTACCAGAAAGTCATGAAACTTGGCATGGTGTCACTACATGGCACATATATGTCGTGGTAAAATAATTGTCCAATTTGGGTCAAGCTATATTACAAGCCTCTTACAAACCGAAGCTTCTCGCAACCAAAACAATAATCGCTACCTCTTCTCGCCTTGAACTTTGTTTTCTAGATGCAACATAGAATAATAGGAGTGATGTGCTGAAATTTGAAACTATTCAGGGTTTGTTTGGTCATTTTATATATTAATTAAGTTTTCTAGGCATTTAATGTAATCCATAATTCAAATTTGAACTATAAGCACATGATCCAGTGAAGCAAAATGGGTGGGAAATTGCACGTGTGTCATTGGCTGCATGCTTAGGTCTCATTGAAGGAATGGGAATGAATTACAAACTTCTCGTCGTTCTGAAACATTGATAATCTCGGTTTTTAAATCCCAGTAAATCGAAAACTCACCCAAAAAATATGAAACTTGGCATGGTTTCATGACATGGCACATATATGCCATGGTAAAAAAATCGCCCAGTTTGAGACAAGGCGCACGCATTAATAGCCGATGAAGTCCTTTTGAAACAAATACTCCCTCCGTCCGAAAATACTTGTCATCAAAATGAATAAAAGTGGATCTATCTAGGTGTATTTTAGTTCTAGATACATCCCTTTTTGTTTATTTTGATGACAAGTATTTTCGGACGGAGGGACTAGCTAACACGTTAATATCGTAAATGGTTGTATTATATGAACTGTGTGTTCCTATAACCATTTAAGTGCAGCCACGCATCCCTCTTTTCTTATGGGTTAGTACTACCTCCGTCCTCGTTCATTGGTCATCATTGTATTTAGTGCCAAAATTTAACCATACTCGGTGGCGTGCGTGTAGTTGTTTGATTAGACAGGACGTGCGCGAGAAGTCTGTCGTGCAAGCTCGACGGGATGCGTGTGAGCGGTCCGCCGTGCAGGCTCGATGGGACACGTGCATCCTGTCCACCTCACTGGCTCGACGGGACATGTGCGAGTAGAAAGGCTGCCCATGCTCATCGGAAAGCGAGCTCTTTGACCTCCATCCACCAGCCGCCTGCCTCGCTCACAAATTCTCCATTAATGGCGGCCGAGCCGCTGTTTAACACGCGGTTAATTAAAGCACATGGATGGAGGGTGTTTGCTTGTGATCCCATGGCCCCGCTCAACATTAGCATTTGCTTTATTTGTGTTTTCAACTCGTATTCGATCTAATTTAAAATGCCACAAAGGGCAACGGATAATACGACGACAAATAAAATGGCAACGGATAATACGACGACAAATTTACAATGGCGCAGATAATAATTGTCTTACATATTTTTGGATAAATTTAAATGCCACATGCGGTAAGAGAAGAAGGAAATCGCAGACAACGATCTGGGTCGCTACTATCTCTACTCATCGATAGATCGTCGGGCAACGACATCCTCCAGCTCCTTCAATTCCTCATGACTTTGCTTGAAAGCAGCCACGGATTCCTCCACCTCCTGCTCGCACATGATCCGAAGCTTCCTCAATCACCCATCAGTTCCTCGACGACCGCTGTCAACGTCATCCCCGAGGCACTGCTCTGCTCATGCAGCATCTTCCAGCCGGCGGCCTCCTCCTCCTTCTCGACGAGCGCCCTGAGGAGATTCTCATTGTCACCCATGATTTGCTCGACGAGGCCTGTCGCCTTGTCAACCGAGGCATCGCTGATATTGAGTAGCTTCATCAAGTCGTCGACCAGCTCCTTTTACTTAATGAGGCCAGCGAGAATGTCGGCGTTGCCGGCCAAGGACTTCAGCAACGCCAGCTTGTCGCGATCGCCGACACGGCGAGTGCGCTTGTGAAAACCCTCGCGTGCCCGTGAGAGCTTGTTCGAGGGCTCCGCGACGCATCGGGACATCTCTGCTACGGCTGTCGCTTTGCGGCGGGACCTCTCTAGTGCTTCCGCGGCCTTGGTCTTTGCTGCGTGGTTATATGTCCACCCGAAACTCCTCCTACCGGTCATGGCGGAACGACTTGACAGGAAATACCAGTTTTGTGGGTGATGAGGAGAGGAAATGTGAAGTAATTTTCGAGTGGTTAGTTTTTATTAGCCCGATGCTAAGTGTGAACACATATTAGTTTGGTTGGTGTTAACACATATTAGTTTGATCGGTGTGAATAGATTTGCAATTACTTATTGTGTTGCAATTTGACGAGAAACAAGGTCAAAATTTATTGATGGTTCTAGGCCTATAAATCCCATTTCTGTTGTTCTGGTTCATTGCACATAGTTCTTTTGGATCAACCGTATGCCACGCATCGGAAGCCCGAAACGTGGGCCCATATTCTCGGATGTACGTGTACGTGTCTGCCCATTATCATACACGGTCAAGATATCACCATCGTTTCCGATGTATGCGCCGTCATGCCTCCCACGGGGTGCCAGAAGGTTGACCACGTGGTTGCTCGCCGTTGAGGAGGCCGCGGCGCGCTCTGCTCGCATCCGTCCGCGCGTTTTGCTCGTGATTGAGGCGGCCGAAGGAAGACTAAATGGAGCACACACACAACCCGAATACCGTATGTGGTGCCATGTGTTATTTATCACACACGTGGTCACATAAGGAAATGTATGTCTAACTTACTAATCATCGCACACGAGTACTCGTAGACGCTTCGTGTGCGATACTCCTAGCCATCGCAAGCAACTAGTTTCCATTTTTCAAAAAAAAATGTACAAACAGAATCGCACACGAACTAACTATAGTAACCATATGTGTTATAATTTCTCATCGCAAACAGTTCATCTGAGTGGGCTGTTTGCTGCGTATCACACACATCTTGTTTACACGAATCGTTTGTGTTCTTTTGGCTCATCGAAAATAGTTCATCTTTGTGAACTGTATGCCACATATCACACACATCTTGTTAAGTTGAACCGTTTTTGTTCTTTTCCCTAATCAAAAACAGTTTGTCCGAGTGAACCGTATGCCGTATATCACACACACCTTGATCTAGCTGACCATTTCTGTCGCATTCCCTAATAGCAAATAGTTCATTCGAGCGAACTGTATGCCGTATATCGCACACACATTGATATGGTTGCCTGTTTCTGTTGTTCTATCTAATCGCAAATAGTTCATATGGATCAACTGTATGCCCAGCATCGCACACGTAACTAAAATCTGAACCGTGTTTGATGTATGTGCCATCTTAAAAGTTTTGCATCTTTTTTTGACGATTTTTACATCCCCGTTTGTGATTAATGCATCGCACACAGTTTCGTCGAAGGGTCTCTGGTCGTAGTGTCGCGTTAGCAGCATGCTGCAATAGTGACTCTTTGACCATACCGGTGGTACATCATAGGCGTTTGTTGGAAGCATCCGATCATGTGCATGGTTGGGACACACACAAAATCTTCTCCCTTCCTTCCATGACTTCTTGCGATCGGTGGACACCTTCACCTTGCAAACATCTCCACACCAACATGATGGGGTTTTCACATCTTTTTCCTTCACCTCGTCCAATTTGGCGGCCGGGATGTTTTCACGGTCAGCACACGACGGCCTCGTCATGGAACCGGATGAAGCCATGCCTACAAAAATAAGAGTGGTTGTTAGTGAAAGATGTCAACATATTAAATAGAGAGAAATGAAATAAGAGTGATTACACAAAACAACAAGTACTATTCATATTATTTCAACCATATGGATTAAGAAAAACGTCAATAGGCCTTCCTCTGTTGATCCTTTGCCTCCTAGTAACACCGGAAGCACGACCACCCCCACCGGCATGTCTAAGACTCGCCCGTCCTCCATGCCCGTCAATAGTAGTGCCACCTCGTGCACTACCTCTAAGACTAGTGTGTCCTCCACGGCCACCACTCCTACCTCCTCGTGTCCCACCGGAACCTCCTCTACGAACACCCTTTTGGCTAGAGCTCATGTTGGCATCAGTCCTTGGATTTTTGGTGCATCCTAACATTGTGTCATGGATCGTCACATTGTCCATAGTTGTTGTTGTCCGGTGGCTCCATGAAATGACCGCTACCAAATTTTTTCATTCTAGTGTATCCATCTAGATCATCCATGTCACTCCTAAACCTCTTTTTTCTTCTTCTTCCCTTTGTAGGCACCATGAGTTCAGGGCCAGGCATGATATGTGGGCCATCATACTCAGGCCACTGTTACTAGAGACGGAAAGGATGAAATTGAGGCGCCCATGTCAACCTCGTGGCTTCCAATGTGAACTCATGCAACCGCATGGTCCTCCCATCAGAAATAGGCAAGTTTCTCACCTTGGCCGCCGTCATCACATGCGAGCACGGCCAGTGATACTTATGAGGCCTCTCACACTGACACCACCGGTTCTTGAGGTGCACCTCATACGCAACACCGCTGTAAGACACACCGTCTCATGTTGTGCCACCTGGCTCGTCACTTGGTAGATCATTTCTTTGTCGTTGAATCTAATGATTTGTTGATGCGAGGACTTGCCTGCTTGAGAACTCAACCAATCATCAACCTTGTCGGGATACTCTTTTTTCTCACCTATCCATTTGGCGGTGGTTTGGGAATACCTAAGAAAATACTTGTTCAACTTTAAGAAGGTGTATTTCGGTATTGCAGTCACCGGCAAAGAACGGACACCCTTAAGCACATTGTTGAAGCATTCAACCATGTTGCTTGTCATGTCACCGTATCTCCAACCTCCTTCATCATAAGCGCGTGACCACTTATGCTTCTCCCCAAAATTCCTTTCCAAGAATGCTCTTCCCCCTTTGTTCTTTGTCAACGCCATGAATAGTTTATAATAACGGATTTTGAATCCATCGATGGTGAATGCCACACAAACATGGGTAAGGTCTTTGCAAAACTCCTTGCTCTTGCATGCCCAGTAAAAGTTTTCCACGAAATGCCTCATGCACCATTGGTGATAAAGCTTTTGAAGCCTGGGAATGGAAACTTCTATGGCCTTGAGAATTCCATGGTGCTGGTCGGATATGATGCATACCTCCCTCTTCCCAATCACCTTGGTCCTCACATGCCCCGTGAACCACTCCCAATTGCCGTCATGCTCTGAAGGAACTACAGCAAAGGCCACCGGCAACACATTATCATTGGACGAATGAGCCATTGCCACCATTAGTGTGCCCTTGTATTTTCCTCAAGAAAGTGCCATCTATAGACAAGATCGGACGACAATGCTTAAATGCCTCGATGCATTGCCCAAAATTCCAGAAGGCACGATGAAACACTCCCTCAATTTCCTCAACCCCATGCCGCATGCATGGGTTCTTATGTGCAATGGCTCCCAACATCCTCGAAAGAATATTGTTTGTGGCCGCATAATCACCATGCAACATCGTAATAGCATTTGCCTTGGCCTTCCATACCTTGCCATAATTGACCTTTGTATCCGTACATTTTTTCAACAATACTCATGAGAAACTTCACCTTCGCGGTTGGGTCATGTGATATCTCATTCAACAATTTGTAGCCGGGGGACTCTAACGTGAGTTGATGGTGGCCCTTGCTTCGGTCAGCTTTGTCTAGCGGTATGCACTCGTGAGTAGCTACACCACTTTTCAACTCCCATTGCCCCGTTTCATGAATTTTCTTCCACGAACCTTCCATGGGCAACCTTCTTTGTCACACTTCACGGTGTAACGCACCTCTTGTTTGGAATGACCAACAACAAATGGCCTATGGTTCCGAATGGCGTAGTCACTCAACCACATCTTCAACTCTTGGAAGCACCCAAACTTGATGCCTTTTTTCAAATGAGCATTCTTGTCCTCAACCTTTGGCCTTGGATCACGGACTCTCGGGCACGGTATTGGTTCAACCAACCCTAGTGGGGAGGCTACGATCCATGTCTTGTTGATGGACAATGACATCCAAGTTACCAACTGGATTGTAATGAATCTCTTCTTCTTCCGCATAAGCATCATCATCATCATGACCAATAGCATCATCATCAACATGAGCCATAGCATGCATCTTCGGGTCCTGAATTACTATGCATCTATCATTCATCGCTGCTTCATTTGATGGGCTACTTGGTGGCTGGCTATAAGAATTGGGGACATGCACCTCGACTCTACCATCATGTATTGGGGAGGAGGCATGCCGGTTCAAGTCAATTTGTAGCAGAGGAGCATCAACCTTGGTGGCAAATAATTCAAGTGAGTTGTCTTGCGATTGCTCAACTTTACCATTGTACACCTTCCAATGCAATTCCGAGGTGATCGATATACTCTTCAACCGAGTCCTCACCCCACTCCAACATCTACCTTCCAATAAGTTTAAACTCCTCATTTGGGTCCATCCAATGTAACACACTTCTCACTTTCACAACTACATCCTCATAGGTTGGGCTGGAGTAAAAAACCATGGGTTATTCCCCTTCATCATCATGAACGTTCATAAATGTCTCCTTATCCAAATAATGAAGGTTAACGAGACTACCCATCTAAATAAATTTGATAATAAGTCAACGATAGGCCGGCAACATAATATAGATCAAATATCTACTATGCATCCCATAGATCAAGAAAATTTCTATGCAAATACATTCAAGAAACAAAACAAATAAGAACTTAAGAACAAAATATCACTGGTTGAACCATTACAAGTAAACAATGACTTTGCTTAACCCTAACCCTACAATAACCCAAACAATGGAACAATGACTTTTCTTAACCCTGACCCTAACCCTAAGCCTACAATAACCCAAACACATGGTCAATCACACATATACAACCCTATATCTAGATCTAGCATCCATCAAATCCATTGATTTCACACAAAAATGAGCACAACTAGGGTTTGCATAAAAGTAATCTATAATCAAATAAGTTGATTCCAACCAACCAAAACGAAGAGAGTCAGTGAGGTACCTTGAGTAATGAAAATGGTCTCAATCCACCAGAGAAAACTCAAGCAATGGAGATGAATTTGATCGAGCCTTGGATGGGGGAGTGGGGGGAGAGGGGTTGATGTAGGGTGGAACCCTAATCAGCAGATCTTTCACGAAAGGAGGATATCCCACGATGAACACGGAGAACACAAGGAGGATACGGAGGAAAACACGAGGGGAAACACTCAAATCAACACAAATATGATCACACAAGTGCTAGATCCACGATACACATCAAGATACACGATCCGTAGTCAACAACGGTGGTACAAAGATAGTCTTCTCCCGGAGGAGGTCTTGGGTATCCCTTGGGATCTTCTCCGATGTGGAGGCCTTGAATCCGAGGTGGATCTTCTCCGAAGAGGCCGCGGTCTTGTAGGAGAGGAACCACAAGGTCAATGATGAGCCATCCAAAAGCTAACCCTAAATGATGTGGGGAAAGGAGTATATATAGTGTACGGGGCAAAAGGGTACACGGGCCACGGCCCAAAGGGATGCGCGCAGACATTCAGGGGCCGGACGTCCGGGCGACGGGCCGGATGTCCAGGGCTTCACGGGTCGCCGGATGTCCGGGGGGAAGGGCCGGATGTCTGGGCTGGAGGGGTCGAGTCTCGGGTGTCTTCTGTGGAGTAGCGCCGGATTTCCAGGCCCGAGGCCGAATGTCTGGGCCTTGCCTGGCCGGATGTCCGGGGCCTGGCCGGATGTCCGGGCCCTGTAGCCTCGACCGCTGGTGGCCTTCTGTAGATGTTTGTCCAGGGGCCGGATGTCCGGGCCAGGGGGGCGGATGTCCGGGGCCTGGAGTCTTCTTCAGCCCTTTTCGATGCGAAACCTCGTCTGTGAACTTGGGGACTTGTCCATCTTCATGCACATCTCCAATGTGGTCTTCTTCACACCTGAGCACACAAAACACATCCGTCTGAGGTAGCAACCATGTCTCGCAAGATTCGTATGGAAGTAGAGCTAGGAGTGACGTCACCTCGGTCTCGAGAGCTCTAGCACGAGCACGTGTCATTGGTCCTTGAGGCACTTGGCGAGGTGATGGAGGGTCCATGGGGATGACCTCGAGATGCTCCGCATCATCTCCCCTCCCTTGGGAAAGATCCGACCTCGGATCGAAATCTTTATCACCATGGAAAGGAGATAGATCCTTGATGTTGAAAGTATCGCTCACGGAGTACTTGTCTCGTGGAATGTCGATCTTGTAGGTGTTGTTGTTGTAGCGTGCTAGCACCTTGAAGGGTCCGTCGGCGCGAGGTAGTAGTTTGGACTTGCGCTCGTGTGGAAACGGTCCTTGCAAAGATGTAGCCAAACAAGATCTCCCGGTTGGAACACCATTGGTGCCTTGCTGATGTTGATCTTGGTGGCGAGACGATGTACTTGTCGCTCGATCATTGCTCTTGTATCTTCGTGCACCTTCTTGAGATAGCTTGCTCGTGCACTTGCGTCCATGTTCGTGCGCTCTTGGAGAGGTAGAGGTAGGATGTCCAATGGGGACAACGGGTTGAAGCCGTAGACGACCTCGAAGGGGGACTTGCCGGTGGTCGAATGTCTTGCGCGGTTGTAGGCGTACTCAGCGATGGGCAAGCATTGCTCCCATTCCTTGATGTTCTTCTTGATCAACACACGAAGAAGTGTCGAAAGCGTGCGGTTCGTCACCTCCATTTGGCCGTCGGTTTGTGGATGGTACGCCGAAGAGAATAGTAGCTTGATTCCGAGTTTGGCGCATAGTGTTTTCCAAAAGTAGCTCAAGAACTTGACGTCCCGGTCCGACACGATCGTCTTGGGCACGCCGTGTAGACGAATGACCTCCCTACAAAAGAGATTTGCAACATGTGAAGCATCGTCTATCTTGTTACAAGGAATGAAATGAGCCATTTTAGAGAATCTATCCACGACAACTAGCACGGAATCTTTGCCATTTTGAGTCCTAGGCAATCCAAGTACAAAATCCATGCTTATGTCTTCCCATGGATGGTATGGAATAGGAAGAGGCATGTAAGGACCATGAGATTGAGCTTTGGACTTAGCTTTGCGGCATGTAGAACATCGGTTGGTGAGGCGTGAGACGTCACGGAGCATCTTGAGGCAAAATTAGTTCTTTGAGAGCATAGCAAATGTCTTGTCGCGTCCAAAGTGTCCCATGAGTCCTCCTCCATGAGATTCCTGCAAAAGGAGCAAACGAAGCGAAGACTCGGGAATGCAAAGTTTGTTAGCTCTCATAAGATATCCATCCTTTAGGTAGTAACGTTCCCAAGAAGTGTGAGTCAAGCACTTAGCATAAGCATTTGCAAAGAAAGGATCATGCTCATATAAATCTTTTATGTGCTCATAGCCAATCACATTCAACTCAAGTTGTGTTACAAGCATGCATTTGCGTGAAAGCGCATCCGCCACAACATTTTCTTTGCCTTTGATGTATTTGAGGACATAGGGAAAAGACTCAATGAACTCACTCCACTTAGCATGACGCTTGTTCAACTTAGTTTGACCCTTGAGATACTTGAGAGTCTCATGGTCCGTATGAAGAATGAATTCATGAGGTCTATGATAATGTTCCCAAACACGTAAAACTCTCACCAAGGCATAAAGCTCTTTGTCGTAAATGGGGTAGTTAAGTTGCGCTCCGGATAGCTTCTCGCTAAAGTACGCAATTGGGCGCTTTTCTTGCATTAGCACGCCACCTATGCCAGTACCACTAGCGTCACAATGAATCTCAAATGGTTTATCAAAGTTTGGTAGGGCTAGAAGTGGTGCATGTGTAAGAAAGCTCTTAAGCTCATTGAACGCGGTGTCTTGCGAAGGACCCCAAATGAAGGGTGCGTTCTTCTTGCTCAAGGCGTGTAGAGGCATAGCAATAGTGCTAAAGTCCTTCACAAAACGTCGGTAGAAACCGGCTAGACCAAGGAAACTACGCACTTGCATGAGATTCGTTGGTTGAGGCCAAGTTTTAATTGCTTCAATTTTAGTTTCATCAACGTGAACACCTTGTGAAGAAACGACAAATCCTAGAAAGGCTACCTTGTCAACGCCAAAAGTGCATTTCTCCATATTAGCATATAAGTGCTCTTTCCGAAGGGTTTGTAAAACCATACAGATGTGTGTCACATGGTCCTCTAGCGTCTTGCTAAAAACGAGGATGTCGTCAAAGTAAACCACTACGAAGACGCCTATGTAGGGTCGAAGACAAAAATGCATAAGACGCATAAATGAACCAGGTGCTTCAGATAAACCCATTGGCATAACAAGCCACTCATATAACCCAAATTTGGTTTTGAAAGCCGTTTTCCACTCATCACCCTCTTGAATGCGAATTTGGTAGTAACCATTTTTAAGATCAATTTTCGAAAAGATGGTGGCACCACATAATTCATCAAGCATGTCGTCTAAGCGTGGGATAGGATAACGGTATCTAACGGTGATAGCATTAATAGGTCGACAATTGGAGCACATGCAAAAACTTCCATCTTTCTTAGGCACGAGAATAATTGGAACGGCACAAGGGCTTAAGCTTTCACGTACATGACCTTTGTCGATGAGCTGCTGCACTTGCCATTGTATCTCCTTGGTTTCCTCGGGGTTGACGCGATAAGGAGCCTTGTTTGGAAGTGGTGCGCCGGGTATGAGGTCGATGCGGTGTTCGATTCCGCGAAGTGGAGGTAGACTGGGAGGTAGTTCATCGGGAAAGACGTCCGAGAATTCCTGCAACAATTGAGACAACACTGAAGGTAGAGGTGGTGAAGTGTTAGTAGGTTTGGCTTCCCCTTTGCATAAAAGCACAAGGTGATAGACACTCGATGGGTTCTCACACACTTCTCTCATCTCACTTTTGGTGGCAAATAGCACTAGTTGCTTCTTGTCGCTCATCGTGGAGTCGCTCATATTTGGCTTGTGGCTCTCACTCTCCTTTTGGTGGATCACTCTCTCACCATCCTCTCCATGATGGTTGGTAGGTAAGTTTTTGTCGGCAGCTACTTGACTTGGAGACATTGGTCGTAGCACGAATTCCTTGCCCTTCATCTTGAAGCTATAGTGATTTGTCCGTCCATTGTGTGTGACTCCACGATCATATTGCCATGGACGTCCAAGAATAAGGTGGCACACAAACATGGGGATCACATCACATTCAAGAGTGTCCTTGTAGGCGCCTATCTTGAAAGAGACTTGCACGGTGTGCTCGACTCGAAGAATTCCGGCGTCGTTGAGCCATTGGACCTTGTAGGGGTGAGGATGCTTCGTCTTGACCAATTGAAGCTTGTCACATAGCTCTTCGCTTGCCAAGTTATGACAACTTCCTCCATCGATGATAACCTTGACGGAACATCCATTGATGCCGGCCTTGGTATGGAAGATATGACATCGTTGGTCGTCATCTTGTTGGTGTTGGAGTGTCAAGACCTTGGAGACAACAAGATTGGGACTTAAGTCATTGTCGCAAAACACTTGATGGTCTTCATCTTCGTTCACTTGGCGGTGCATAGCTACATGCTCAAGGGATTCCATCTCATCATCGCTCATTGAGTCATAAGATCCGTCATCGTTGATGATCATGGTGCGAACGGTCTTGCACTCAAATGATTTGTGGCCTCGCCCTTGGCACTTGAAGCATTTGATGGAACTCGTCTTGGAGTTGTCTTCGGTTGGAGTTATAGTTGATGAAGCTCTTGGCTTGAAGTTGTTGGTAGAAGGTGGACGACTCGATGTAGTCGCATTCTTGTAGCTTGAATTGTCACCGAAGTTTGTAGATGGCTTGGTAGAGGTAGGAGTAGGAGCCGAAGTCGTTGAAGCTTGGTTGTAGGAGCCGAGGTTCTTGGAGTTGAACTTGGAGTACTTGTAGTCCTCTTGAACTTGTCACTCCGCTTTGGTTGCTTGATGTACTAGCTCGAGGAGATTGTTGTATGGTTGGAAGTCCGCAATCTTCTTGATGGGATAGTTGAGTCCATTCAAGAATCTCGCCATTGATTGCTCTTCATCTTCCGTGATGTTGCCTCTTATCATGGCAATCTCCATCTCCTTGTAGTACTCTTCAACGGACTTGGTACCTTGCTTGAGGAGTTGTAGCTTCTTGAACAAGTCACGGTTGTAGTGTGTAGGCACAAAGTGTGCTCTCATGACTTCCTTCATTTGAGCCCAAGTGGTGATAGGAGGTTCGCCTTTTGCTTCTCTTCTCTCTATGATTTGCTCCCACCATATTAGAACGTAGTCTTGGAACTCAAGGGATGCCATTGCGATCTTCTTCTCTTCATCGAAGTTGTGAAGTCGAAAGATCTTGTCAACCTTCAATGCCCATGATAGATAGTCTTCGGGATCAATGCTTCCGGAAAACTTTTGCATGGTGAACTTTAGCTTGTCGTAGCGATGCTCTTCATTCTTTCCTTGCCTATAGGGAGGGCGGTCTTGATTGTGACGATTGACAATCTCATGTTGCTCTTGGCGTAGTAGATGTTCATTGTCATTGTGTATTTGCCGAGCTTGTGGTTAGTGTTGAGGTTGATGCTCTTGTCGCGCTTGAGGAGGAGCTTCTTCTTGCATTCTTGCTTGGTGGCGTCTCTCTTGCATCTCATCGCGAAGGAAATCCTCTTCTTGACGAGTGTGTCGAGTGTGAGCTGCCACATTGCGATGTGCATCACGTAATGCTCGTTGCGCCTAAAGAGCTTGAGCTTCGCGTCGTGGTTGTGCTAGACGATTAGCTTCGGCATCTTGTTCTTCTTGGTATTGACGCGCTCGCTCTTGTTGTAGTTGGCGTAGTCGTTGTCGTTCTTGTGCTTGCTCAAGTGTAGCTTGGTTTTGACGACGTCGACTTTCTTGCTCTTCAAATAGCTCTTGTGAACTCTTGTCATGAAGTGGATTCCGATTGTCATATCGAGCTTGACGTGCGGCTTGACGAAGAGTGTTGGATGTAGGGGTACTTGAGCCATGCGTGGAGTCGGTATGTCGGCTTGAGCGGCTTCGTCTTTGAGATGATGTGGAAGAAGAACGTCGATTGACTATCAAAGTCCATAGTTCGTCAAATTGGGTAGACATGTTGGAGTTGATGGTGTCGAATTGCTATTTTGTTCTTGCTTCAAATTGGCGCGCGTCCTCGGCGACTTGCCCAATGTACTCGCGCATAGCTTCACTTTCTTGATGGAGAGCTCGTTGGACACCGAAGAGATGTAGTTTGGTGACGTAGTTGTTCACTTCTTGTGGATCGTCGAAAGGCAGGTTCGTAGATGTACTTGGCCTATCCATCATCACAAGCAAGTATGTGAGTGGGAGAAAGGAGAAGACAATACCAAATGTACCTTAACCGAAGTTGAAAATGGATCAATGATCACTCAATAATGTAACCCGGAAATAGCACTATTGGTACCACTTCGTGTCGATTCTCACACCTACACAAGTAAAGCTTTGAGAGGAGCTTGGTTAGGATGGTGGCATAAATTCAATGCAAACGTAAAAGTGACTCAAAGATGTTGAAAATGGTTCACAATTTGCTCATGCAACAAGTAGATCACTAGCAAAGTAGCACACGGAACACATGCACGGATAGATAAATGTGGTTGTGCAACCAAGGGTGAGAGAAAATGTGGAAACCACGGAAAATGCTCGTGTTGCATAACACTAGAGAGACGCTAACCGATTGCTTAATAGGCGAATACGCACTTGTGCACGACCTATAAGAGGCAAAATGTAACGACTATCTATCACAAGTAAGCTATGAGTGTATGATGTGCCGATGCTTGAGCACAAGATGATGTATTGCTATCTCATATGATCTCTTTTGATGCAAGGCGTATGATGCTATTTTCCTTTAGCTTATAAGCTTTGGGTGGCTCTTTTGCTTAAAAGCTTGTGAGCTCTTTCTTTGGGCACTTATGCATGCTTCTCGGATCAAGGTAGCTATTGTGTATGCGGGACACTCTTGTGTCACACGGAGATATGATGATATGGTATGTAGTATCTATGACTATCACTAATGTGCACAAGTGTCGTGGCCCTGCAATACTCAGATGGCTAGTCTCAATGGGAAAGCTACGCAAAGATGGTCCATAGGGTAACAATGCAATTGCAAGTTAGAATGAACAAGGTGTCGTCGATGTTACCGTCCTTGCCGAAGTTGAGCGGTGGTGTTGTCGAAGTCTTGCCATTCCAAGGTAGCCTAAACATCCAAGGAAATGGTGAAACCACAACTCAAGTATCCAAGGCAAAGGGAGACAAACTTTTCAAACTCGGAGCGGTTAAGCGATGGTGTTTGCGGAAATGGTGGTGGTATGCGGAAGGTTTGGTGGGATACCGAACGAAAATGGCGGTGGAGAATGCAAGGTGGGGAGGATCGGGAGTTTTGTGGCTGCGGGAGGCCGGATGTCCGGGCCAGGGACCGGATGTCCGGGCCAGGCCGGATGTCCGGGGTGCCCGAGGCCGCGATGAACTCCTTGCACACGGTAACTTTGGGGCCAAAATTCGTCGGAATTTGCGGAGAAAAATTGGGAAAAAGTGGAGGAAAAGCGAGATCCACTCGTGGCACAGCAAATCCATGGAACAAAGTCAACAAAATCTTGCCAAATCAACAGATCACAAAAAAATTTGGGGCTCTTTTTGTGGGGAATTTTCGAAATTGGGAAGAACGCAACAAAAACAAGCTAGAAAACAGGGAGTGGGGCTCCAAATTCATGATCAACCTATGCTCATGATACCATAATATGATGTAGGGTGGAACCCTAATCAGCAGATCTTTCACGAAAGGAGGATATCCCACGATGAACACGGAGAACACAAGGAGGATACGGAGGAAAACACGAGGGGAAACACTCAAATCAACACAAATATGATCACACAAGTGCTAGATCCACGATACACATCAAGATACACGATCCATAGTCAACAACGGTGGTACAAAGATAGTCTTCTCCCGGAGGAGGTCTTGGGTATCCCTTGGGATCTTCTCCGATGTGGAGGCCTTGAATCCGAGGTGAATCTTCTCCGAAGAGGCCGCGGTCTCGTAGGAAAGGAACCACAAGGTCTATGATGAGCTATCCAAAAGCTAACCCTAAACAATGTGGGGAAAGGAGTATATATAGTGTACGGGGCGAAAGGGTACACGGGCTACGGCCCAAAGGGATGCGCGCAGGCATTCAGGGGGCGGACGTCCGGGCGACGGGCTGGATGTCCGGGGCTTCGCGGGTCGCCGGATGTCCGGGGGAAAGGGCCGGATGTCCGGGCTAGAGGGGTCGAGTCTCGGGTGTCTTCTGTGGAGCCGAGGCCGGATGTCCGGGCCTTGCCTGGCCGGATGTCCGGGGCCTGGCCGGATGTCCGGGGCCCTATAGCCTCGACCGCTGGTGGCCTTCTGTAGATGTTTGTCCAGGGGTCGGATGTTCGGGCCAGGGGGGCGGATGTCCGGGGCCTGGAGCCTTCTTCAGCCCTTCTCGATGCGAAACCTCGTCCGTGAACTTGGGGACTTGTCCATCTTCACGCACATCTCCAATGTGGTCTTCTTCACACCTGAGCACACAAAACACATCCGTTTGAGGTAGCAACCATGTCTCGCAAGATTCGTATGGAAGTAGGGCTAGGAGTGACGTCACCTCGATCTCGAGAGCTCTAGCACGAGCATGTGTCATTGGTCCTTGAGGCACTTGGCGAGATGATGGAGGGTCCATGGGGATGACCTCGGGATGCTCCGCATCAGGGGCTGATCTCGGATGAAGAAAGAATTCGGGGGCGAGTGGATGGCTTGTGGGGCCCACCCAAGCCACCAGCCACTGGTTTTGAGCACTCAGCACCCTACCGCCACCAGCGATAGGGAGCCACACTAGCGGTAGGGACTTATCCACGTCAGTGCGACAGACGGCGCTATCTACATTGACCCGGTCCCTACCGCCAGCGCCTGTGACGGTAGCACGTTCTAACCTACCGCCGGATCGGGTAGCGGTAGCAAAAAGGTCAGATCCCGAAAAAATCCCGGAGAAGGTCAAATCAGGCTAAAAAAACTCCAAAATTGTCAAAAAAGTGAATTTGGCCCTGTTGCTGCATGTTGCAGGAGTTAAATTCACCCGCGGTCACTGTATTTGATCACAAAGTTCACTTTGGTCACTGGATTACGGAATACCCAGATTACGGTGCTTATCATTACATTTGTTAATAGCGCAGGTCACCGCGTACGCTGCGTCGCCATATTTGTCCCACGTGGTGTACTGTTTGACTGTTTGACCAGCCACGCAAGCGAGGCGGGGTTTCTTTTGCACTAGCGAGTTGACTTGGGGGACTATTTTGCAAATTTCGCGTCTTGGCTGCCTCTGTTTTGCATAAAGCTCCTCCCCTGCTCTGTTTTCTTGTTAGTTGCGGTCGAGGCAGGGAGATGCTTGGTTTTCCTCTCGTCAGGAGGTGGTGATCGGCGGCGGAGGTGACCGGCGACTGCTCATCTCGTCGGAAGCGAGGCTTCAGGAGGTCGCGCCGTCGTCTGGTCGCAGGAGATCGGAAGGCAGTGTCGCGCATCTGCTCTGGCGATGGCCCCTGTTCGTCGCCCGGAGCACAGACCGCCGCTGCATTATGGTAAGAACCCGCGAGCCTCTCCCGCACCAGCTTTTATTCACGTGTTTTCGTTCATATTCGATCGTCGACAGCCGTTCTAAAGGTCAAAATTTTATGGGGAAAGGGGTTAGCGCTAGGGTTTTGATAGGGTCTTGGCAGGTTTTTTTGGGGGAATCTGGGTTGGGTTTTCGGTCGGTGTGGGTGGCATTGACTAGGATCTGGACTGATTTAGGCGTTTGTAGATACTATGCGATATGTTGACGAGAGCTAGGGTTTGTAGTGAATTGAGTAGGGTTAGTACTAATTTGGGGGAGGAGTTTGTAATGAAAGCATGCTCTTTTTGTTGGAGTTGCTTCCAATGCAGGCAATGATTTATGCAATCTTTTATAACATTGTCTTTTTCTATTATGAATTGATTGGTGCATATGCCAAGTTGTTTAAATTCTGATATAATTTGTTGAAGTAGTTCAAATTGAGGCACATTCAGGTACATTCAGATAAGTTTGACATTATGGAGAAATGCATGTTTAAATTCAGAAACTTGTGGTCACAATCAGTGTTCATTTTTTAGGACAGAAACTTGTGGTCACAATTAGTTACATTTCGATCATTTGGCATGTGGTCAACCTATGATTGAAAATGTTATTCTGATCAACTCCACTTATTGATTGCAGGTGATGATGATCCTATGTTTTCTGTTCAAATATGGCATGGAGGTTTTTTCAAGGGCCAAGGCAGAAGCAAAAAATACTATGGAGGGCAAAGCATCTGGTTTGATAACATAGACAAGAACACATGGTCACCCCCAGATGTGGATGATCTCATAGAGCAGATAGGGTATGAGAAGGAAGGAAGGATGACAGTGTACTACTGCATGCCAGGTCTTCAAGTCAACACAAATGGGCTTAGAGTGATCAATGGAGAGGATGCCACATATAACATGAGAGCTTTTGTGACATTTGGGCATCATTTCATGGATATTTTTTTGGGACATGATGATTCTATCAGGGATCTTGATGATGTAGTTAGGTTCCCAATTCAAGATCTCCCAAAAGTCATCAGCCCAATGAAGCCATTGAATGTGAGCAGACCTGAATCAGGGGAAGGTTTCAGGACAGCAACTGAAGTACTAAAGGAGATAGGCAAGTCAGTGATCAATAGTGTTGCAGATGATGTTCATGATAATGATTCAAGTGGAGGATCAACAGATTCAGAAGAAGAGGGTAGTGACATTGATTATTTGCCTGAAATTGCAGATAGTGACTATGCCATATCAGAGGGAGATGATGACTTGTATGTCAACAATTGCTTTGATGCTGTAGAGGAGAATAGGATTGAGGAACAATTGGATGTGTCAGAAGATGATGAGTTAAGAAGGCCAGATTCTGATGATGAAGGAAGAATTGAGATGAACTTCAAGACATTTAGGGATGAAGATTTGATATGCCCTAAGTTTCATGTGGGGCAAGTTTTCCAGAATGTGCAGCTGCTTAGGAAGGCTATAAAAGAATACTCATGCAGGAACAGGGTCAACCTGAAGATGCCAACTAATGACAAGATGAGGGTTTGTGCAAAATGTGAGGAGGGGTGCCCTTGGTATCTATGGGCATCCAATGACAATAGGACAAAGGCATTCATGGTTAAGAAGCTTGTGAACAAACGCACATGCAGCAAGAAATGGCAAGTGAAAGCTTCACAGCTCCATACATGGCAGAGAAGTATTTGGACTCATTTAGGGCAGATGAAAACATGAGCATGAAGAACTTCTCTAGGGTGGTGCAGGAACAATGGAATATGAAGCCTACAAGGAGTAAGCTTAGGAGAGAAAAAAGGTTGGCTCTTAATGTTGTCCATGGAGATGAGGAGAAACAGTACAACAAGCTTTGGGACTATGCAAATGAATGGAGAAGGTCAAATCCAGGGAGCACATTTTATTTAGGAGCAGATACAGATGGTACTTTCCTACACTGCTATTTCTGTTTGGAGCCATGCAAGAGAGGGTTCATGCAGGCTTGCAGGCCAGTAATCTTCCTAGATGGATGCCATTTGAAGACCAGATATGGAGGTGTTCTTCTCACTGCAGTTGGACTAGATCCAAATGATTGCATCTATCCAATTGCTTGTGCTATTGTTGACATTGAGAACACTGACACCTGGAAGTGGTTCTTATCCTCTCTGAAACAAGACCTAGTCAGTACTGAAACTGATCTATGGACTATTATGTCTGACAAGCAGAAGGTACTTTCATAACTTTGTCTTTCATTTCCATGCTTCAAAGTTTCTGCTTCCACAATTGTTTTCTCATGATGCTGACATTGTCTTTCACATTTCTTTTAGGGTTTGATCAAAGCTATCAGAGATTACTTTCCACATGCAGAGCACAGGTTCTGTGTCAGGCACTTGTGGCAAAACTACCAACAGCAGATTAGGGGTGAAGTCCTCAAGAACCAGCTGTGGAAATGTGCTAGGAGCACAACTCCTTCTGATTTTGAACAGAACATGGAAGAGCTTAAAGTGATAAACTTTGAAGCATGGAAATGGCTGGCAGGGATGGACCCCAACACTTGGGTTAGGGCATTTCAACAAGAGTTCCCCAAGTGTGATATTCTTCTCAATAATGCTTGTGAAGTGTTTAACAAGTAAGTTACATCATTGTTTGTGTTTTTCATCACATGAAGCATTCAACAGGTAGGTCTCCATCATTTTGCCAACATATCTTGTTACATATCTTGTGATGATCATCTTTGGCATTCTTATCATTTTGCCAACATTTTCTGATTTGTCACTTACCACTTATCATTATGTCAGATGACAATATAGTAATGCAAACAACATTTTCTGATTGATCAACAACATACTTTAATTACATTACCATTACCAACCCTACATACTTTCATTACATAACCAAAAGGGACACTTGGATCACTTCTTCATCACCAGCATCACTACACTACATAGTTCCATTACATTACTAGCTTACTAGCATCTTCATACTACCAACAATTCAACAGGTCACACACAGCACACACACAAGCACACCTACTGCCACAGCTATCTTCAACATCATCACACATAGAGTTCAGTCCTCAGCAGCATCAGACACGACACTTGCATCACTTCATCAGCAGCATCACACACATCACACACACAAGCACACCTACTGCCACAACTATCTTCAACAGAAGAACAATCTGCCTGCCAACCTGCAACAAAGATTCACTCCTCCTCTCCTCACAGCATGAACCCCTGAATCCTACTGCCATCATCCCTCTAGCTCTTCTCTGTTCATTGCGCCGCTCCAGCTCTTCTCTCCTGTCTTCAGACCACCCAATTGCATCCATAGCATTATCTCCGGTGAGAAACATCTTCTCCACCAAGTAAGCAACATACTCCCTCTCCCAAGTGGCAAAATCAATGCTTTTCAAGACCAAATGTCAGAGAACTTACACCATGGCCGGGGCAGCGGTAGTACACCCATCCAGGGTGATCCTCAGTGCCGGAAACATGCTTCTTCACCATGGAACCACACCCCCACGGGCACTCAATGAGGGGGATGAATGGATCGTCGCCGCGGCGAGAAGAGCGGCAGCAGCTCGATCCAGACATGCTTCACGGGAAGAACAACTCGTTGCAGAAGCGGCGACGCCGGCGGTGAGCGGTGCTGGCGGGGAGTGGGCGACGGCAGGACGACACCGGCTAGGGATTTGGGGGCCGACGGCGAAAGAGGAAAATGGCTAGGGATTTGGAGGACGATGGGGGAGGGGGGTTTAATACAACACGAAATTTGCAAAATAGCCCCCCAAGTCAACTCGCCAGTGCAAAAGAAACCCCGCCTCGCTTGCTTGGCTGGTCAAACAGTCAAACAGTACGCCACGTGGGACAAATACGGCGACGCAGCGTACGCGGTGACCTGCGCTGTTAACAAATGTAATGATAAGCACCGTAATTTAGGTATTCCGTAATCCAGTGACCAAAGTGAACTTTGTGATCAAATACAGTGACCGCGGGTGAATTTAACTCCATGTTGCAGCCATAGCTACCCTGGGCGATTTCCTGACCGGCGTATTCCTTTTTTTTAATGACAAATCCTCTAATTAGTGTACTGTTATGTGTTAGATTTTGGGCAAACTAACTAATAACGTTATTAAAAGTATTGCTCATTAGGCATCACGCACGAAGCACTAGATCCTCTCTTTCCCACTTAATAATGATACAATTAGCGGTAGGTCCCCTCTCTTTTGTTTTCGAACGACTAAAACACAGTCGACTGATTTCTTTACGAAGTCCCAGTCAACCCGTGATTGATTTTTTTTATGCTAGTTGCTTGTCACATTTAATCGGCCTGCTAGGATGACACAGTCGGCCTGTTTTTCTTTTGTCTGTTGGGTTGCGGATGGAAATAGACTGTGCAAAGTGCAAACAGTGAGTGTGTTGTCTTGTTTTTTCATAGATCAAGCGTGTGTCCTATATCCCCCTATATCTTTTAGCATGTCATAATCAATACACACTTTTATTAAATTTTACCATGTTTTTTTCCCTCCATGTTGTGGGCCAAGGTTTGCTCATATAAAAGATTTGGTAATGCAACAAATCACTTAATCTATGCGCCAATATTATGCAAATTTGTGCTGCATTTCCCTTTTTCCGGTCAAAACATTGGGTAATATTTTTTCAAAACGGAATGAGCCAATTCATTTTGGATTTCTAGGGTAGTTTTTGTTTGTTCCTTTTAAATTATTAGCTATTTCCATTCTTCTCATTCTTTTCTTGTTCTCATCGGATGAAGAGGCCGGAAGAAAAACATGCCGCTTCTTCCTGACGATATTACCTGTCCTCACGTTTATATGTGCTTATGTAATTCTCCTTTGTAATCGGTCAAACAATGGATTGCAAACTTGAGAAATATATTCAGGTGTGGAGCTCCGCCCTGATTTTTTTTTAAGAAAGACCTAGGATCTTTAAGTAATCATCGTAATTAGAGTGCCAATAACCCAGGATTTTAAGTAATCTCCCCCATCCATGACAAGGAAGACTCTTCTTCATCAATCGTTTGGACAGTGAAAACCTGCAAACATGCAGGAAAAAGTGATGCCCATCAAATCACTAGTCCCACCGCCCACAGACAATTGCCCAGATTAGACGTTGATTGTGAGCCTCTCCATGTGAAAAATACAACATTGCGTTTGGTGGTTACAATTAAAATACGTCTGACAACACAGACCGTGATGCTTAAATGCAAATTCAATAAAAAATAAGCTATTTGTTGAAATAGAGCGGCCAGCCGGTCACGCTCGACACATATGGGTCGACGCATTGGACGCGCTGCCGACCCATATCTAAGTCAGGACGAACGCCGGGCAAGGAGCCGACCCAAACAGACAAAAAACGAATGAAATCATCGTTCGTTTGGGTCGGTCCATTGGAATTGCTGTGACAACACATATCCTGATGCTGGTTCGGCGTGGTTGATTCCGAACTGACTGCAGACCGGCCTCTGCATCGTTTCTTCGCTGAATGATACTCCTATACACTTTTCGACCGTTGTTATTGTTTTACCCTGGCGGAAGTTTGTCGGATTTGGACCTTTAATTGATGTTCCTATAGGTCTGTCTCTGTCCCCTAATTTCTCCCACCTACCACCTTAATTTCCTTCCGCAGCTTGATCCCGTTCCTTCCTCTCGTCCCCATATATATCCGTTACCGATCAATCTCCTGTAAACCCGCACTACCGCAGTGCGACTGCCAAGAGCCCACGACTCGCACGGAACCACCCACCTTCATAGTCTCTCCTATCCCAAGCACTTCGCCATTTGTACCAGCAAGACACCATCAGAAAGGCAAGTTGGTGAAGCTTGCACAGATACAGTTGTCCGTACGGACATAGGAAACAGGAGATGGTGTTCCACGCCATCCTCCCCAAGATAGCAGTCCACTGGCTCATCAACTTGTACCGCGCGGCCAGGAAGCTCCGCAGCAATGCGTTCCAGTACTGCCGTAACTCCACCACCAGCACCAAGCCGTCCACCGAAGCCATCTCCAGCTCCGAGCACACCATGCCGTCAGCTGCTGATAGGACGGTGGTGTGCGACTTCCATGGCGGGCTACTGAGGTCCACCGGCATCTTCCCCTACTTCATGCTCGTCGCCTTCGAGGGCGGTAGCCTGCTCCGGGCGCTGGTCCTGCTCGGGTTCTTTCCACTTGTATGGATACTCGGCGAGCACTCGGACGCCGGCGTCCGGATCATGACGTTCGTCACCTTCGTCGGGCTCAGGCCACGGGACACGGACCTCGTGGCCCGCGCCATCCTGCCAAAGTTCTACATGGAGAGGCTCCACGCGCAGGTGTACGACCACCTGTGGATGCCGGCGAAGAGGAAGGTGGCGTTGACGAGCGCGCCGAGGGTAATGGCGGAGTGGTTCCTCAAAGAGTACATGGCCGCCAACGTGGTTGTCGGGCACGAACTCCAGATGGCTGAGGTAGGGCGCGTGTCGTACTTCACCGGGCTGCTGTGCGGGACAGGATCAGGCCCGGGCTTGAGGCAGAAGGCGCTGAGGGAGGCGTTCGAAGCGGACGGCAACATGGCCGACATTGGCGTCGTCGGGGGCTCCAACCCACTCGACCACCTCTGTACTCCCTGCTGCAAGGTGCATTCGTTCGCGCTTTTTCTCTTTACTATAGTAGTACTTCCTCCGTCTTAAAATAAATGTCTCAATTTTATATTAACTTTAGTTCAAAGTTGTATTACGCTTGAGACATTTATTTTAAAACGGAGGTAGTACGATTGTCTTGAGTTCATCACTACCTTGCGTAGTCCCAACGTTCCGAACTGCTGACTTCTTCTTTTCCAACGTTCGGAGTATGGCGTTTTGCATTGTCTTGTGTGCAAGGTTGTCAGAATCGCGATTTTGAATCGGATCGGAGCCCTGATTGTAGGATCGCAAATCGTGGAATCTTCACTATCAGGATTGTAGAAACGTAGATTCTATGAACTAAAGTCGTAGAATCAGAGGGGTTAGTTTGGATCGTAAAGTCGTAGAATCGTACAACAGAATCGCGATTCTGACAACCTTGCTTGTGTGCTTAAATTCATCATGGTGCCCTATAGTTATGTTCTGTTATTTTTATGAAAAAGTTATGGCCGGATCTCAGTCGACTGAGATTTAGTTAATGATAGGGCATATAAAAAAGAAGAAAGAAAAAAAATTGGTCATGGATCTACACGTAACATCTCATGAGTATAGTGTCGGAATTCCGTATAGCGTCAACCTCGTTATAAAAATACGTTAGAACACCTTGTATTTATAAACGGATTGAGTAGTATTTGCCCAAGCATATAGGACACAATTACACATCCAAATATGCTTTGTTGCCACCCGAGAAATCGCATCCTCCTTTTTAAAAGAATACGCAATGTAAATGGCATCCTAGAAAATGCGTCAACAATTGGATTTGCCTCTATGAAGTTAAGGGAGTGGTCATGTCCTTCTCGTCGTCAGCTTGCCAGCGTTGAGCCGCTGTGATCCAGCCTGCGGGCAAGTCTTTTGCTTTTATCTCCGTTGTTCGGATAGTTGAACTTATGAATCCATAAGGGCCTCAGTTTAAGGCCGGGTAAGCGCCTCTTTTCTCAAAAATTGATCATTTTTCATCCTTATAATTATTATGCCAAGACATGAAACATCATGTAAAGATGGAGCGGAGAGGAGTATGTGTAGCCATTTGCACCAACGTATTTATCGACGGTTCCAACGACTAAGGGCATAGTAACCTCCTTGATCTGCGGAGTGATTCAGGCATCCGTGTTTCGACAAACCAAAACAAACATGGAAGAGTTATACCGATGGTGTCATCCCCTTGACCAACAAAAGGCAAGCATGTGGCCCTCCTTTTCTTCCTAATCGCACGAATAAAGATTAGTTTACGAAAAAGGTTGGATGACTCTCTGTCTCTCTTGCATCATATTCACGGACCACGTCCAAACATAAAAATATCATATAGAAGCTATTCGACAGTCTCCCTGAAAATGAATGAGATATACATACTTTTGAGTGTATACATACTTTTGAGTGCAAGGAGATGAGTCACATATGTACCTTTTTTTTAATCATTTTCACCTATCGCGTTCCCAACTGTCTGCATTAATATTTAGAGAAAAACGACGTGACCGTACTGTGCGGACAGAACTCCCTATCTTGTACGTGGCAGCATGATATGTGTATGGTCGGGAATAAAAAATAGTGGAAGGGATGTACTGCTCCTACTGAATAATAACACCATGATGGGGCGACACTAGGCAACTCAAATTTACATCTAGATTTTAGCTGCAACCTTTTTGGTACTCTGGAGGCGGAATGGATACACCTTTTCTTTTACTGGATAGAAGAGATGGATAAACTTGGCGAGACACTGGGTGTGTCCGATCTCAGATCCAATCTGTGGTGTGGTCGGTACATGGGAACCTTTAGTATGTTTGGTGACAGTTAAAACCTCCCAAGGCACCTCCCGCAAGTGCCAGTGCAGCGGCAAACATGGGCACGGCAGGACGAGGCATTAACTAGGAAATTGTATTGAACCTTTCATCTTGTATTGAAGTGGCAGCATAGCAGGGAGGAGAAAATATCAGGTGCTTCTATCCTTGATATTTCTCAATGTACATTTCGAGTTTGGACCTAAAAATGTTAGGGGTTGTAGTCACATTCATTGTGAGCATTCAGATTTTTTTTCTTAGAAGCATTTAAAATTGATGTTTTGAAGTTGGAGCGGGGGAGCACCTAAGGGCATGTACAATGGTTCTATCTTAAGTGTGCCACGTAGGATAAATGATGAGGTGGATGAGAGAGAAATCATAAGAGAAGGCTTGTCTTCTCTTATTTAAGAAAAGCTAAGAGTTGATCTCTTAGCATAATTTTTCTCACCATGTTTTTAGGAACAACTAATTATTGAAGATAAGGTTAAGAGGTGACTCATTGTAGACATTTTTTTTGTCATACTAATTTACATGCAAAACTTAAGATAAGACTATCTTATCAACCATTGTACATGCCCTAAGGATAGGATAGGAGCACCTGCTATTTTCCCCAGGGAGGAGTGAGGAGAATGGATTTTGCGCGCTCGTGGCAGAACATGCTCCCTTTAGTTAAGAAATTTTGAAAACTATGTTGAACGCTTTGAAAAGAAGAACAAAAAAGAATTGGTATGTAAATATGAGGTGAATCATGTGCCAGTAATTTATTATGAAATAGTAATTTATTCCAGAGGTATGAAAAAAAAGGTGGTGACCTAGAATAGCCCTGTTTCTTGTACAAGTGTCTGACTTTGTTTTTTTTTTTCACAACTCACAAACAGGCTAGAAAGCATAAGGCCCCATCTTAAATCGACCCATGAATCTAGAATCAAGTGAGGAGCGCCACTTTGACAAATTTGGTAAGAAGAAAAAGTTAGATTATATGTTTTTTAGTTGGTGATGGCTACACAATCAATTGAGCTTTTCTCGACCCATATTGACAAATTTGGTAAGAAGAAAAAGTTATATTATATGTTTTTTAGTTGGTGATGGCAACACAATCAATTGAGCTTTTGTCGACCCAGGCCAGACTTGATTTCCATGTGGGTCCGGATCCCATGAGATGTTTTACCAACCAAGGCCAAAGAAAGATGATGGAGAGTTGCCTGAAATGCTGGCTCATAAAGAAACTTGAGTAATGCAAATGAAATTATGCCATTTACATATGAGATTAATTTTGATAATTTTTAATGGGTGGAAAACAATTTTTTTTTAGGAACCGAGCATTGCCTTTTCTTTATAGAAGGAAAGCGAGAAACGCGATGTACAAAGGGGCGCACATTTTTAGGAAATGCGGCATAAACCATCAGAACACGGTACTAACCCAAAGCTAAATTAGCCAATCCCCTCGGTTGGCCTGGATCCGGCAAACGCCAATTTGCGTTGTTTAATTGCCTCCAAGGCCAGCATGGCAACCTCCGTATGCGTCGAACGAATACCGGTAAAAACTCGCCTGTTTCGCTCCTTCCATACTGAAGGTGTAGATGATCCTCCCGCTGCGTCGCCGACGCACTTGCTTTGATTGGTTTGCAAGCAAAGTATCCCACCAAGCTGAAACGCTTCCGGGCTCAGGTAGGAACCCCGATATCGGCAAGCCCTCGTTTGTCCATGTGTTCACTTGGTTCCATACCGCGACTGCAAAGGGGCAGTCCTTGCAGAGATGGCTTGCAGTTTCTGGCTCCTGAAGGGAGAGCTGGCATCTGGGGTCATGCGGCCAGCCACGCAATGCCAACCTGTCCGCAGTCAAAATCCTCCCATGGAGGGCCAGCCAGGCGAAGAATTTGCACTTGGGTTCGGCATGAGCGGAGCAGACCTTGGAGGGGTTAAACCTGGGATGAGAGCCATAGAATTGTGCCCCATATACCGACGCAGAGGAGTAAGCCCCGTTGGTAGTCAGGTTCCAGGAAACGTGGTCCTCGTTGGTCGGTAACAGGGTGGTCTGGCTGATCCACTCCCATACAGACACGAATTCCCCTAGCTGGTGCATGGACCGAAGGCTAGAGACCGCCCTGATCCAACTCTCATTCGATAATTCTTCATGCACCGTTCTGTTTTTCCTGGAGGCTATCTTGAAAAGTTCAAGTGCAATAAGCTTGAGGGGCCTATTACCACTCCAGTTGTCATGCCAGAAGAGGGCCTTTCTCCCATTGCCCAACGAGATGGTAGTGCAGGCGCGAAATAGGTTCAGGTCAGCTTGGTGGCAGGGTAGCTCGGAACCCACCCAAGGCCTGTCTGGGTCAGTCCATTGAAGCCAAGGCCAACGGAGGCGAAGCGCCCGGCCAAATCTCTCAAGGTCCATGGTCCCAAGACCGCCTAGATGCTTGGGGCGACAGACCGTCTTCCAGCTAACCAAGGCGTGCCCACTAGATGTCTGAGTTTGGTCCTCTTTTTGCCAGACGAAGTCACGTATTATTTTGTCAACCTTGCGCAGGGTCCCCTTAGGTATTCTTAGGGCGGTGATGTGAAAAGTTGCCATGGCCGTAAGGACCGACTGAGCCAGGGCGACCCGGCCGATCTTGTTGAAAAGCTTGCCCTTCCATCCCGGTAGCCTGCCCGCAATCTTGTCGATGAAGGGTTGCAGGTCAATCCCGCGCAACCGGCGAAAGTGCAAGGGTAGTCCGAGGTAGCGGCCCGGGAAGGCAATGATCTTGAATGGGAAGTCAGCCAGCACGTCCTGAAGGTCAATGTTGCCACACCTGATCGGAAAAACCTCAGTCTTGGACAGGTTTGTGATGAGGCCGCTAGCCCTCCCAAAGGCTGAGAGGATAGCAGAAATGGCCCGGAGCTCGTCCTTATCCGGATTCGCAAAAATGCCAGCATCATCCGCGTAGAGTGAAATTCTACATCTTGCAAAGCGTGCTCTGATGAGCTTAAGAATGCTGTTCTGGGTGGCGAGCCGGAGAAGCTGCTGCAACGGGTCGATGGCCAGGATGAACAACATCGGTGATAGAGGGTCTCCCTGATGAAGACCCTTTGCATGCCAGAAATTCATGCCCAGGTTTCCATTGAGAAGGACTCTAGAAGACGAAGTAGACAGAGACAGGCAGATCCAGTCGCGCCAACGCTGGCCGAACCCCAGACGTTGGAGAACCTCCAGCAGGAATACCCAATTGACAGAGTCGAAAGCCTTTGAAATATCAAGCTTGAGGAAGAGGCCCGGGATGTTTCGGCGGTGTAGGTCTTTGATGAGGTTCTCAACATGCATGAAGTTATCGTGAATTGAGCGCTTTTGCACGAAAGCACTCTGGCAATTGGAAACGAGGGTGGGCAGAATGGGAGCCAGCTTGTTTGCTAGCAACTTGGAGAAAATCTTGGAAAGGCTATGAATGAGGATGATTGGTCTGTAGTCCCCAATGACCCTAGCGTCGACCTTCTTGGGTAGGAGAATGATGTTGGCCGAATTGACGAGGGAGGCGCATTCACCACGTAGGCTGGCAAGCTGCAAAATAGCTTCCACGATGTCCTGCATGATGATCTCCCAACATGACTTGAAGAAGGCTCCAATGAAACCATCCGGACCTGGCGCTTTTACAGAGGGCAGTGAAAAAACCGCATCTTTGATCTCGGCCTCGCCGAAGGGAGCATCCAGCTCAGAAAGGTCATGCGGCGTCATCTCGATGTTGTCCCAGATAAGACTCGTGGTTCGGGGCATCGGCGTTCCGAGGTGATCGCGAAAATGAGAGAGGAGGACCCGCTCCTTGTCCTCGGCCGTGATAGCAAAACCCTGGGCCGTGTGAAGCGTCTGAATGTAGTTTTTTCGCCGGCGGCCATTTAGCTTCGCATGAAAGAATTTTGAGTTGACGTCCCCAAGTCTGATCCCAGTGAGGCGAGAATGCTGGCGAAGCTTCACCTTTTGGAAAGACAACAGGCCGAGGTACGACTTCCTCAATCTGCGTCGAAGCTCTAGCTCGGCAAGGGAGAGGGATCTCCCCTCCTCGGCAAGATCAAGCCTCCAGATCACCTCCTTTGCAATGTCAATCTGGGTTTTAAGGACCCCAACACTTTCGTTGCCATTTCTTCAGAGCCTTTGCGGTGCGCGCTAACTTCATATGGATTCTGCGGATGGCATTTAGTGCCCGAACAGGCTTCCCCCAGGCCGCAGCCACCGTGTCTTTGAAGCCTAGAAGCCGAAGCCAGAACTCTTTGAACTTGAAGGAAGGCATGCGCCACACCTCAGTGTCCCCTTGCAGGAAAAGAGCGGCATGATCCGAACATGCGGATGAGATGGCCTGGAGGTGCGCATTGGGGAACAACATGTCCCAATCGTCGGTGTGGAAGAAGTGGTCTATTTTAGTCAGCACCGGGTTTTCCTGAGCATTTGACCATGTGAACTTCCGACCGGATAGCCGGATCTCCTTTAGCTGCAGGTGGTTTAGCGCAGTCCAGAAGCGTTCGATGAGGCGCTTGTTTATGTTCTGATTGTTCTTGTCAGCCGCCTTGGTGATTAGGTTGAAGTCACCGAGGATGAGTCACCGAGGCTTCACGACGCTCTTCAGTCCCCTAAGCTCATCAATGAAGAGTTTCTTTTCTTGCTCCCCTTGAGGGCCATATACACAAGATAGTGTCCAGACCAGGCCCTCGGCAAGCATGGTGATTGTGGCCGAAATCGATCCAGGCGTGATGTGGAAATCAGACATCTTGAAGAAAGCGTCTGAGACGGCCATGATCATACCACCCTGGTGCCCGCAACGGGGAGTGCCAAATAGTTCGCAATGAAGGAGGGCCCAAGCATACTTTTAATTAACGCGTCATCGACGATGGCCAGCTTAGTCTCTTGGAGACACACGATGGAGGCTTTGCAGTCTCGGACGATATCCCGCACCGCGTCGCGGCGGGCAAGCATGTTTAGGCCACGCACGTTCCAACAGACGATCTTGACGTCAGGTTGCGCCATATGGGAAAACTACGAACACGCAGGGGCAACAAAAAACTTCGGGTCGAGGCCGATGATGGGCGCGGGGAAGCCGTTTTTTGATTGCAGGGACGAAGACTTGCACTCGGAGTCTTGATGAAATGCGGTTACAGGAAGGAAAAACAACACAACAGCGGACGGCAGACACAAGCACTAACAGACTGCATGCAGGAGAACTAAACATCAGCAACAGTTTGAACACTCTTGGGGGCCTGCTTCTTCTTTCCGGCCTTGACGTGCTTGGCAAGGGCTTCAATCGCCTGGATCACCGGCGCGGCCATGGGCGTGTTGAAGAGAGCCCCATAGGCGTTCTTCACGCCCTCATTCATCACCTCGTCAGGCCCAAGCAGGCCGCAAGCCCGGGCCAGCAGCTCCTGCACCGTCGAGCTGCCCTGGAGGCTCTGCTTGGTCTTCTTTTGGGCCAAACGACCACTTCTCCGAGGCGAGGACAGATCGATGCCCTTGGCCCTGGGCGGCTTTTGCACCGGAGTCGGCAGCAGGGGGGCCGGCGGGGGGCCGACGACCGTGCCCAGGAACAAGTCCAGAGCCCCCAAGGTAGGCAGGGCAGCATCTCCACAGATAACATCAGTGCCCAGCGCCGCGGCCGCAACCCTGGGGAAAGGCCCCAGCAGCGCGGAAGCAGGCAGGGGCGTAGCCTCCGGGGTGCGGACGGGGGACGCAGGGGTGCAGGGGGAGGCCACCGCGGCCTGGACGGGGGTGGTCGGGGTGGCGCACTGCACAATCGCAGCCGGCAAGGGGTGGTCAGGGGACACGCAGATGTCCGCAGCAGCAGGGCGAGACGAGGATGGCCCGTGCATGGCCGAGCCAAATCCCGGAGGGGGGGAGCCGAGGGAGAGCGCCCCCAGCCCGCATGCCAGCCCCGCGCCCGCGTCGGAATCGTCCCAGGCTTATACAAAAAATCCATGAGTCTGAAAAGGAGCAACCGAGTCTGAGCTCCAGTGAGCACTTATACAAAAAATCCATGACACACATGTCAAAATATTCTGAAAACATTTTCCATGTACATAAGGATGTATTCGATATATTTGTATAATTTTATTAGGAAATACATAACCATGTGATCGAGCTATACAAAAAGGAAGAACTCATAGATTTATAATAGTAAAGATTGTGTGTGTGTGTGTACTATTTGGCACATTAAAATCTAGGTATTTGTTCTGTTCATATGTACAATAACATATATTTTTATTATAGTTGATAGATAAATTGAACCTCGCTATACGTACACATAAAAAAAGGAATTATTATTATTATTTTTAACTTTTTTAAAACATCCAAGTAATTGGAGGTCAAAATCCAGAAGAATTTTAATATTCGACATCGCCCACACCGTGGGATGACCCAGGGCTTCCATTTGTTGCCATAACAAACTCTCAATTTGTCTGGCTTTATTTTCCTCTAGACTTAAGACCATTGCGGAATTGTGTTTTTAGCTTTGAGTTTTCGCATTTATTTCTTACCTGATGCATTGGAAAGTATCAAGTGCTCGCAACACTCCCATGTTCCAATATTTAAAAATCATATTAAATGTTTGAAAAAATAATGTGAACGTCATAGGACATGTGTCTACAACACCTAAAAAGTTCAAATCCGAATTTGAAATACACATAAAAAAAAAAAGCTAACTCCACATTAATAGTGCCAGGAAAAAAACATGACACTATTCACATCTTGATTTCTATCCTTATCTATGTGTCTTCCAGTTTTGGATTTGAATGTGTTAGGGGTCGTAGAACATGCTGACTTGTTTTAGAATATTTTAAAATAATCAAGATTTTATTAACATGGGAGCATGTGAGTGCTGGGAGGCGGGCGACTAGCAGGGGCTGTAGCGAGCAAGGGAGGCGGCTGATTGTGACTAGGGTGGTGTTTGGACAACGAGTCGTTCTTGACTCGGGAGAGCAAACGAGGCCACGAGGGGAGACATGGGGTTCACTCGGTGTGAGGGGTGTGGGCGGGAACCGATGGGTTGGCCTTCGCGGCCGGACTGGTGCATGCTTATCTATGTACGACCTTCGGAGTCTTCTTGTCTCAGCATGGCTACCGCCCTTCTTTCATCATATGAGCATAGCCGAGGAAAGTACATATACCCATCCAAATAACCGAAGTGTGCTGAGGGGAACTTTTGACCTCGTAGATCCTTCATGCACCCTACAAAATACACCCTAATATAACCCGCCCCCCTATGCATGTACGGTGAACAATGTTGCATGTAAGAGGCATGTCCTTGTTGTTATTACCTAGTACTCTCTTCGTTCTCTTCGTTTCTAAACACAGTGCATATTAGTTTCGTTCAAATCAAACTATATAGTATTTGACCAAATTTATATTATAAATTATCAACATCCACAGTACCAAATGAACATAATATGAAAATATATTTCATGTTGGATCTAATGACACTGATTTTGTGTTATGAATTTTCATAAGTTTTTTTATAAACTTAGCCGAACTTAAGAAGTTTGATTTTACACAAACCAAATATATGATGCATTTTGAAACAAAGGAAGTACTAGACGGCTCATAAATGGCAGAGTGCGTGGATGTTTTCCATTTCGTAGTTAAAAATGTAATGTGATATGCTTAACCTTTTTTCATATTTGATCGATCAGCTGAAATTTGAGATAAGGAGTTAGCTGAAAGGAGGGAGGCACGAAAGGGTATGTCTGTAGGTTGTATAGACTAATTTTAGGAAAAAATAATAGTGATCAAAAGCTACATGGATCGTTATTTTTATGCAAACCCTACTTGGACGAGGAGATCAAGGCTGCTCTTTTCCAAATGAGACAAACAAAAGCGGCAGGCTCGGATGGTTTTCCTGCTCTATTTTAATAGACCCACTAGATCATTGATGGCGTGCATTGCCACGCCCGTCCATTTTGAATGTTGTTTGATAGTGTTAGAAATTTATGTAAAACATGGAGTTCATGTTTATTTTGAAATCAGAGTACATGATGTAAGTTCCATCGAGTCTCATTGGCCTGGTTGTGGGCCTTACTTGTTTCTATTGCACAAGGACCACAGTACAAACCTGAATGGCAAGCGTTTTCTCATCCATTTATCCTATAGAATAGTGTGTATTTATCTTCAGTATTAAATTGACCAAGAAACAAAATTAAATAGGCATTACAGGATGACAACTTCATGGCATTGCCCTTGGCAGATTTGTGAAAAAATGTAGTTTTGCATGCAAATAAAACTATGAATCAAATATATACAGTATATATTTAGAGTTTTGTCTAAGTGAGATATAAGCATCAGGCTAAATTAATCTTCCTTCAAGAGTAATTACAGAGGGAGAGGCGTTAGAAATGTATCAGAACAATAGCATGTAGACCAATAGGGAATGCTAGTGTGGTCCCAAACGATTATCCTAGTTCCATGGTTCCTCCAACAGATGGTGACTATGCCTGGGTTGTGAAAGTGTATGAAATTTTGCCAACAAAGAACATAACAGTTAATCAAGAATAACTGAAATTTGCTGCATGCAAATATAGTTTTTTTTTTTTGAAAAGAAGGCGTACCCTCGGCCTCTGCATCTCTTGACAAAGATTAAAAAATGCCATTGGTATTTAAGAGACATGGGACAAAAACCACTCCATAGATTGTTAGAACTATACAATACATCAGCGACACCAGTTATTTTTCTTCCAATACAAGCACAAACAAGGGTGTATCTTACTTACATGGCACAGTTATTGCAGAAAAACAGTAGCATCTCATCCATTTATGAAGCATCCTCTCTAGTGAAAATAGCATAAATAGCCATCATAAAAGAATTTAACGCGTTTTGGCAGGAAATTCAAGGTCCTGACAATTATTAGCAGTGCCATGTCAATGATGATTCATTACAGGACTGGCGGCTATATTAATTATTATTAGAAATTATTAGCAATAGCAAAGAGTGAGACTGACAAACCGGAACCAGCATTTGTCTTATTTCTGATTTAGTAATGTTCGTGCCAAGCTTTAGTAGACAGACCCTAATATCTTCAAGTTCAAATGTCCCGATGTGGTCAGTACATAAGCATTTGAATAATTTTCATTAGCACATGGTCTATTTATTTGACAAGCTCTCTAGAATAATATTTGATTATGGCAGAAGAAATGAGAAGATACTGCAGTCAAGCAAAAAGAAAAATGAGCCACAAGTTAAGATTATCTGAGTATCTTCAAGGCTGCCCTTGCTAATATACATTTCCAGAAGACCATTGGCAAGTCCTTCGCGAAACAAAATAAATGAAATGAATATCAGAGTATCAGGGACACCATAACAATAACTGGAATGCAAAGGACAAATAAACAATTTAAGGAAATAAAGAAGAGTGTACCTGTAACTGTAAGTCTAACCAAGGACAACAAATATTGTTCCGGCTCAAATTCTGAAATAGTACACGAAAGTAAGCATCACACGTCTGTTACAGAAGATACACATTGTCAGTGTGTCTCTTCTTTTGGTTATGAGAACACGGCCATGCAAAATCAAATAAATAGATCACCAAGCTCAAAGATCTGCTGAAGTCAGTTCACCACAGCCAGAATGAACATCACATGTATGTAATTTTTTGAAATAAGAGAACATGAGGACAAGGCAATTGCTTAGTGGAAAAACTGGTCATCGCCGCCACCGTCTTCCTCCTCCTCGGCGGTGCGGAGGTACTCGCGCTCGATGCTGCTCAGCCACTCGCCCACACAGTCACTCAGGGAGTTCTCAGCGCAGAAGGCCACCCACTGGTTTGGGACCTGCAGCAGCAGTGGCAGCTCCTCCATGATTGCGCCTTCTTGTTCCTGCGGTCAGCCGGCTCCTCGTGCGTGTTCACCGTATACCTGCCGCCAGGGTGCCTTCATCGCTTGTCGAGAATTTAAGAAAGTAAAATCTCTGCACGAGAGGATTAGTCTTTGCCTAAAATAGAGCAACGGTAAACTCCTAACTCTGAAATTACATTAACCAAGGGATAACAACATTTACATCCCCAAACAAAGTGTGTCATTCATGGGCTATATGTTCTACATAATTTTATAAAATTTAACAAAGTAAAATCTCTACATGAGAGTATTAGAACACAATGCACATGAGGGAAAATTATGGCTATATTGTACATGGTCTTCTCCCTTACTCCGACCTCCGCATGTTACACAAAGAAGGCTTCTTCCTAAACTGCAAGACAAGTTGCAGCCATGACAGTGAGGGGAAAGGAGATGAGAGGTTGTGGATGCATCATGCATCTCCCTGAAGGGCCTCCTCCTGATCTGGATCCCGCTACACACCCCGTGGGAAGGTAAGAGAAGATGGATTGCGACGCTGGCTGGGTAAAGATGATGGAAGCGCCGTCTTCCATGCATCCAAAGGGACCCATTTCTCCTCTTGCGCTCATATGCCGCCACCGCACCCTACCACGTGGCGCCGCCACATCATACAGGATGCACGCAAGAACCGAGAGTAGCTGGGTTACGGGGGAAGGGGTTGTTTTGAGCTCGTCGCAACGGTGAAGGGGAAGGAGTAGCTAGCCGGAGGTCAGCACTCCCAAGGACTCCAGGTGCTGTGTAGGAAAAATCAGGTACTGGCTCCCGTGGTGTGGTGCCGCAACCGGCCTGAGGTGGAGCTCGTCGCCGTCACGAGAGAAGACAGGAAAAGGAGAGGGCGGCCGAGGACTGAGGCACGAGGAGCTGCGAGCCAAAGGGGAAGGACAACGGTGGCGGCGGAACATGTGCGGTGGGCGAGAGAGGAGGGATCTGGAGGGGGAATCGAACGAGAGAGGCGAGAGGTCGAGGTCGTGGTAAAGAAACGAGTGGGCTTTCATTTTGTTTCGAGAATAGCGGCCCGTGCATATTAACCCCAGAGCAGCCCACGCGCGAGAGGAGGGGGGTTGGATGGAGGCCAATTTTGTTTAGGGAGCATCTGCCCAGCCCGTGTAGCGCTTTCAGCGGGATTGAAGTTGCATCCAACGGCTAGAAACGCTGAGAATTGTAGATCCGACGGTCAAAATGCTGATGGCCTGAGAGGGCTCGATTAGTGTTCAGTTTTAATTTATCTAAATTGGGAATTTCTAAAGGATGAGATATGCAACGTCATTTGTTGTTTTTTGGACGAGAGGTCAATTCTTAGGCGACATGAGATGTATCGCGGCGACGCGAGCTAGGAGCGAGAACTATATTCCATCTTCAGAGATCCGCCACTTCCTCGCCTTACTGAGTAAGAGACAGAAACCCTAAACAGACTAGAAAACGAATAAAAACGCAAGAGCCCTCCTCTCAGCAAGGACCAGGATCCACAACATGTCCATCGGCTTAAGGGAACAAAAACGAGGCAGCTCAGCGGTGGCTCCAATAGGAGGCGTGGATACCTCAGACGCGGGAGTCGTGCTCGCTACTGTGGGTGGCTGTTTAGTTTCCCCTCTATCTGTCCCTTCTGCATACTTTTTATTTTTTTTTGCCAAAACGAATGGATGAGTGGTGGTTCATGGTATGTTTTGTCTTATAGTTGTGGCTCGGTCTTGCTCCTTATTATCCGACCATGAACGATGCAATTTATGTGCACATTGCGTTTGGCTGCGCCACCATCGTATAAATACCTAAATTGTCGTCTAACAAATTAGAAATGGTATCCTTACTTTCTTGTGGGAATTAGTTAGAATTATTTTAATGATATTTTTTATATGAAATGTTTGTATTTGTGCTATTAATATAATAATTGAAACCAAAATACATATAACTTATTGTATTTCATTTCTCTTTATATAATATATGTTCCCCTCTCTCTCTCTCTCTCTATCTATCTATCAATCTATGTATCTATGTATCTATCTATTTCCTGCTCCCCTTTTTGATTTTTTTCCTTAGCAGAAAAGAAAAAGAAACCCTACCTTTTCAGACCGGTTTTCCCTGAAAACCGCTTAAGCCGGACCACCTCTTATTTACTTATCAATTAAATTTTGTTTTTAGTTAGCAAATAAATGCTTACCAAACAATTTTTACATAATGAAAAAAAAATCACACTATCTAATTAATATGGTCAACACATGGGCAATTATGTAGTTATTATATAGTATTAAAACATTATTGAATATAAGTACCATGTATGGTGCATGTTAATGTAGTTCTTTTTTCATGCAAGGTGACATGTTAAGTTGGTATAATTGCTTGTTGAGAGGATCAAAAGTAGTAGGGATCAAATATTTAGGTACAAATTATTCTACAAAAAATTGAATACGTTTAATGATTTTCTAAACCATGCGTCAAATAAAAAAGGCTAACATGTGGGGCTAGGAGAAGCATGCACACCTATATCCTTGCCATTTTAATTAGTTTGGAAAACCTACTAGATGACTGTCATCACTAAGACTAATCACTGATCGAATTTTAAATCACACTAGAGAATAACACACACTTTGTCTCGCCATTATTTAGTTTTGGTATTAATTATTTTCCGCCCAAGTGTTATTACAGCAATTCATATTTATGAATATATTTTGAAATTCATGAGCATAATTTAAATTTTCAAACATTTTTTCAAAGTAAAAAATGTTTTCTTAAAAAATGCGAACATTTCATGAAAGGGAAAACTTTGTTTTTGCAACTCTAGCTTTTCCCTACCTTGCTTATGCCACTCTAGAATTTGACATATCATTTTTGCCACTCTTAGTTTTTGACAATATATCACAAATGCCATTCCATGGAAAAAGCAATAACTTTTCATTTCACTTTTCCCACTCTTAGATTTTGACAATGTATCACAATTGCCACTCTAAAATATTGCTTTTGCTACGGAATGGCAATTTTGATGTATTGTCAAAAACGAAGAGTGGCAAAAGTGAAATGTCAAATTCTAGAGTGGCATAAGCAAAGTGGTCAAAAGCTAGAGTGGCAAAAACTAAGTTTTCCCTTGTTGAAATACATCAAGATTTATTCATATCTGCTAACTTTTTTAGGTTTACAGATATCTTTAAATCCTTGAACATTTTTTTAAAGTATTGTTGGGTATACCGACATGAGTGTGGTGAGGGGGAGCAGAGGTTTGGTTGCGGCGGAGAGGGCGTGGACGCGAGAGATGTTTTTGCATGGAACTGTACAGGGTGTCTGACGCGTATGTGGTGGCGGCCCGCAAAGCTCCCCTGGTTTGCATCCAGTTTGCGGGATTTCAGATAACCGGACACATCCGTGGACTGATATGGTACCGAGTTGGAAGGGTCGGGATGTTTGCGAACGTTTTAAGTGTCCGAGTTGGATACCCTCGCGTTTTTTTGGGATAAAAGACACTTCTCTGTCTCTTTTCATGCCCTTTGATAAAAAAAGACTTTCCATGAAAAGGCATGCCCTTTAACAAAATAATGTCTATTCATCCCAAAATATATATGAAAATAAGGAAAACAAGCATAATTACTATTAGGTTAACGTGTTAGAAAATTCATATTGTAACTTACATAAATGCGACGACCACTGAAATTGGCTTAATGTGCCTAGAGAATTAATGTATCAAAATGGTAACATTTCAATTTGCTTCTATATTTTATTTTATTTAAATTTTATAATACAACCTTTGCAAACAAATGTAAATGTAAGAATGTTCAGGTCACTCAAAATCTGACGGTACCCAATAATAAATCCAGGCGTGTAAATGGACGGGTCACGCAGTTAGTGCTAGTTACTGATAGAAGACTTAAAGGACAACTGCAGTGATAATTGATTTTTTTTTTGAAAAACAGTGATAATTCACTGATCTACTAGTTCTTCGCTTTGTTGGACTCCAGCTGGGGCTTCTACATTTATCCTGTACGTACGTGAATCAATTGATTTTCAAACGACTAGTAATACCCAACAACAACAAAATAACGGGATTACTAGTAATACCCAGTCGACCGAGATCAAGCCACACCCAAAAATTTATCCTTCGCTTCTTTTTCATTTTCTTCCGAAGACCATTTTCTCCCACTGTTACTGAGTCTTGATCGGTGGCCTGGTTTAACGCAGGAGCTTTACGTCGTCAGCTGGGAGAGTGGCAAGACCGCCCGTCTGCCGCGAGAGAGGTACCCGAAGCCGCTCATCTTCCACGACGGACGTCTCGCCTTTCTGCCCACCGCCCCCGCCATGATCGCCTTCTTCCTATTTTTGCCGCTCGGTTTTATACTCTCCGTCATCCGCATCTCCATTGGCATCGTCCTGCCCTACAACATCAGCTTTGCAGCCAGCGCGTTCACCGGAGTCTGCTTCCGCACCTCCGGCCGCCGCATCCCCGAGGCCGGCGGCAAGCGCAGGGGCGTCCTGTTCGTGTGCACGCACCGGACGCTGGTCGACCCGATCATGCTAACCGCGGCGCTGCAGAAGGCCGTGCCAGCCGTGACGTACAGCCTCAGCCGGCTCTCCGAGATCATCGCGCCCATCAAGACGGTGCGGCTGACGCGCGACCGCGACCACGACGCCGCGATGATGTCGCGGCTGCTGGAGCAGGGAGACCTCGCGGTCTGCCCCGAGGGCACCACCTGCCGCGAGCCCTACCTGCTGCGGTTCAGCCCGCTGTTCGCCGAGCTGGCCGACGACATGGAGCCCGTGGCGCTGGACGCGCAGGTGACGTCGCTGTATGGCACGACGGCCAGCGGCCACAAGTGGCTCGACCCCGTGGCGTTCTTCGCCAACCCGGTGCCCGCGTACCGGGTAGAGTTCCTGGGCGCCGTGCCACGGGATCAGACGCGCGCAGGTGGGAGGACCAGCGCCGAGGTAGCCAACTGGGTCCAGCGGCGGCTCGGCGAGGCGCTTGGGTTCGAATGCACCGGGCTTAGTCGCCGTGACAAGTACATTATGCTCGCCGGGAACGACGGTGTGGTCCGCAAGTAGAGGACTCGCGCAGCAGCTGAGCGTGTTCTACAGATACACGCGTCCTGAAAATAAAAATTCGGCAATATTAGTTACTCCTGTTTGGATGTAGTGGATCTATTGTGAGTTTTTCTCTTCTCGTGTGTTGAGAAGAACTGGTTTGCTGCCGGAGTCGATAAACAAACGATTGCACTGAAATCTAATCAAAGTACCGTTGAAGTATAATATCCGGCTCTCTCCAATCGTTTGGACCGATAGATAAACTGGTTAGGTGCATAAACTTACAACTAAAAGGCTTAGGGTTTAAAACCCAGTAAAGTACGACGTCTGGTCGTTGACAGAGATACACTGTTGGAATGTCTCAGGTCTGTGCGACATGGTTCGCGACTCCGATGCCTTCATTATGTGCATCCACGAAGCTCCTGCGATGATGCACTGAATCTCCATGCGATTTTATTATATTAGAGGTGTTTGTACAAAAGATGAGTAAGACAAAGGTGCAATGTGGTCCAACTAACAGTGTGTCAGACGGATCGTCCGGATTCCCCCGAAATTCCCATAATTTGAAGCCAGTTTGAGGAATTCGGATTGTCCGGGCCGCTTGGCCCACTGTCCGCGGACATTTGATGATTAGCGTTGGATGACTAAAAGTATCTGGACCGTCGGTCCACACATTTGCGGTCAATTAGGTGATTCATGTTGGAAACGTAGTAGAAAAAAGATCGCACTTACGCACACCCAAGATCAATCTAAAGATGCATAACGGGTTGGAATCACGATCATTAGCGTCACTGAGTTGCAGCGGAAGTAGAACATGTCAGTGTAGATCGTATTTGGGGTCCCTCGAATCGTCGATGAACGAACCCGCGAACCGTCCATGAACAGTCCCTCGAATCGAAGACTGAAAGCACGGCCTCTCTACTTGATTGCAAGCGTGGAACCTTCACAATCCGGCAGCGCTCCACCGCCCAGAGCTAATCGTCTCTGAAGAATTAGAAGAGATTAGAACCACACTTGACTTCTAATTATGAGGATTAGAGGTACTCGACCAAGCTCTAATTAGTCAACTAGACCAACTAGAACTAGGGCGAGTTGAACAAGAGAAGGCCCAAAACTTGTATATTCAATAGAGCAAAAAAACCTTGTATATATAGGTTGGAGTGGAGGGAGAGGAAGACGACCAAGGAAGGATGCCGGCGAATGGGAAGGAGTCCAACTCCTCCCCCTTCCATAAGGGGGGCGCTGCCTCCACTTGGGCCTAGGTGGCCCAAGTTGTCTTCCACCACTTGGCCTTTTTAGACATGTTGATATTAAATTAAATATAAAAGCCTTCTAATTAGTGTAGATCCTTTTATATATAATGTAACAACATCGCAAACATTTTACACCTATATATTCATTATTGGGAATACCCGGTATTGCCCGATAAACTCTGAAACTCTTCCGGTGACCATGAAGTGCTTCCAGATCCTCTTGTAACTATTTTGAATATCTATGAAACAATTTCAAAAATATATTCTCATAAAACCCATCCTAATAACAGTCAAAAAATCATGATTGCCTTAAGCTTGTGACCCCGTATGTTCGGTAACTCATAGACATGAACAAAACTCCTTCGTTCAATGATTGATAGCGGAATCGTGGGCGTGCATATCGATCCCTATGAGCACACGGATGATATTTGACTGAACATTTGGTTATCATGTAATGTCCCCTTTGCTTTGTGATACTTCACAAAACCTGAGATGCACCGGTATCCTCCCGAGTCATCACATGCTCATTATATCGTTATCCTCATTACCTGTTTTGTTCTTCTTTCTCGTACATGTGTTCCGGCATCCGAGACGTCTCCAACATATCTAGTTTTTATTATTATTCCATGATATTATATTATCAATCTTGCTTGTTTTATATGCATTTATATGCTATTTCATATCATGTTTTGGGACTAACCTATTAACCTAGTGCCTAGTGTCAGTTGTTGTTTTCTGCTCGTTTATGTTTTTCCAGAGAACCAGTACCAGCCGGAGTCAAAACGTGATGAAACCTTTTGACAATTTTTTCTGGACAAGAGGGACCCTAGAAGCTCCAGGGAGGAAACCAGGCGACAACCGAGGAGACATCAAAGCAACATGAGGCGCCTAGTGTTGGGTAACATAGTAATAATTCAAAAAAATCCTACGTGTCACCAAGATCAATCTAGGAGATACTAGCAACGAGAGAGAGGGAGTGCATCTTCATACCCTTGAAGATCGCTAAGCGGAAGCGCTGCAAAGAACGCGGTTGATGGAGTCGTACTCGCGGCGATTCAAATCGTGGAAGATCCGATCTAGCGCCGAACGGACGGCGCCTCCCCGTTCAACACATCTACAGCCCGGGGACGTCTCCACCTTATTGATCCAGCAAGGGGGGGGGGGGTTGAGGGAGAACTCCGGCAGCACGACAACATGGTGACGGTGCAGCTCGTAGTTCTCCGGCAGAGCTTCGCCAAGCTCAACAGAGGAGGAGGAGGTGTAGGAGGGGGGAGGGCTGCTCCAGGGGCTGATGTGTGGCTGTCCTCCCACCACCCCTCTGCTTATAGGGTGAAAGGGAGAGGGGTCCGGCCCCCTTAGATGCATCTAGAGGGGGGCAAGGGGGGAGCTTGCCCCCCAAGTTGGTGGGGCCCCCACCCCTAGGGTTTTAACACTAGGCGCCTTGGGCCCCTTGGGGGGCACACCAGCCCACTAGGGGGGCTAGTTCCCGCCCATATTCAGCCCACTTGATCCCCCGGGGCAGGTGGCCTGTGACGCGCGGGTAATCATGCTACAGTAATCCCTTGCTAATGCTACCGCGTCACCTCGGTTACTGTTGCTACTCTCGCGTTAGTTCGGAACCGATCCAAATTCAAAATTGAATTAAAAGCAAACATCGAAAGTTTTCAAACTTTAAAATTAAATTGTTCAGTTGTGCCAAACAATGCATCGGTAATTGTGGTAGAGAAACCACTCTTTTATAAAAGGTATAAATACTCTAAACTACGTCAAACAATAGGAAAAAAATTTATTTAAATGGCTTTGGTATTTTATAAAATACCAAACTATTTTATTTCGGTGTAAATCTTTTTATGGTAGTGGGTCATTCTAGAATATTGTTTTAGGAGCTATTGTCAATTTTTCCTAAACTAAAAATAAAGTGTAACTAAAATAAAACAGAAAATAATAATAAATAAAAAGAAAAGAAATCAAGACTACCAAAACATAAATAAAATCCCTCCTCTGGCCCAACTGAGCCACAGCCCAGCTAGCCGGCCCGTCCCGCCTCCCTTAACCCCACTCCCCTGGAACCCTAACCCACCGATACCCCACTCCCCCCACAAACGGATCCCTCTCCTCTCTTTGTTCCTCCGGATCCAGATCGGGGAACTGCCCTCGACGTCGTCGGTCACCGCCCCGCCGCGCCTTCATCATCGTCCGATGAGTGCCCCCTCGCTGGACCACCACCCAGGAGCACCACCGCCCCGCCGTCGCCTGTCACCTCCTCGTCCTCCTCCCGGACACGCCTCACCACGCCTCGGCGCCCTCTTCCCTCGCCGGACCACCACCCCGGAGCACCACCGCCCCGCCGTCGCCTGTCACCTCCTCGTCCCCCTCCCGGACACGCCTCACCACGCATCTCGAAGTGTAAATAATTCTCCCTATTCTTTTGAAGTGGAGTTTTGCATTTCTTCCTTCACCTCATCTCTTCAATCTTTCGTTCTGGCGGTAATTCACCTCAAGTTTTGAGATGATTTCCATAAGTCCACAACAAACTAATTCTTTTGTTGTTGATTTTCTCAACAACTCCGTTCAAGCCTTTTTGTGAAAATGCTCTTTCGAATTCTTTCATGGTAAAGTTGTCATCTTCTTCTCCATTCTTTTCATTCCACTCTCTCTAAATTCTTCCGGAGGCATTTTCTTGTTCAACTCGTCATGGATCGTTCCATATTCTTAAGTTCATATCCATTCCTTCCATCTCAGCCGGAGTACTGCCCGAATTCCTTCGTGGTGATTCTTTTTCTATCTCTTTTAACTGGAGTGGTTTTGAATTCATTCTTGTTCCTTCAGGTCTTGTTTCGGGCCTTCAACCTCCTTGATTCTCGTCATATTCCTTGTTCCTCTTGTTAACGAAGTCTTTGCAGCTTCGTTCATCTCCGTTGTATCCTTTCTTTCAAATTGTTCAACCTCTCAAGGTTCTTTGGTTTCACTATTCTGTCATCGGAGAACTTTGTTCTTCCTTTTTCACTTCCGTCTCGTTCCTAAGATCTCGGGACGAGATCTCTTGTTAGTAGGGGAGTGTTGTGACACCCCGAGACTGGTGCGCCAGGTGTCAGACAGTTATTCGTCGTCTTTGCCTTGTCATCTGCTTGCGTGTTGTATCTTGCCATGTCATCATGTGTGTTGCATCATCATATTTTCAAAACTTGCATCTGCCCGAGTCCCCTCGTCCTTTCCATTGTCCGTTCTGAGCCCAGACACACTTGCACGTGCCCTCGGCACCTCCGGATATTAATTTTATGAGTGGCCGAAAAATGTTCTCGGAATGAGTTGAAACTTGGCGTGTGGTCTTATTATAGTGTAGACAGGCCGCCTGCCAAATTTCATCGCATTCGGAGCTCGTTTGTTAGCCCAACGGATATATAAAGCGGCACTAGTCGCCGGTTAAATCGTTGGACGTTTTCGGTCTCCGAAAACCCCGCGGGCCTCTTCTCTTCTCTCCCCACAACCCCTCCTACACAGCCCACTGACCTCCCCTAGGCCCATCCTACCTCACCTCACGATCGGATCCGTCGGATCGCGATCGGAGGGCTCCGAAAGCCCCCAAAACACCCCCAAACCCTAATCTTAGCCCCCCTGCCTTATATATACTCCTCCACATGGCATTTTTGGCCTCCACCTACCTCCCTCCTCCATTTCCGCGCCTCCCCACTCCTCAGCCGCCACCTAGTCGGCACCTTCCTCAAATTCCGCGCGATCCAGCCAAGAACTGCCACTTGACAGCGCGCCATTGGCCTCCGCCGCCCTCGACCAACCGCAAGGCGCCAGGTGAAAAAACCACGTCGCCCCAGCCTTCCCTTCGCGCCAGGCCCACGGGGAGCCCGCCTCGGGCCGCGTCTGGGCCGGCCGCCGTGCCCGCGGCCCCGCTCCGCCCTTCCGCTCCCACACATCCGGAGCTCCAGATCAGGAGGAGCCCGATCCAGGAGCCCGGCGCCGTCGCCTCCCGTCGTTGCTCCCCGGCTAGCTCGACGCTGGCGAGCGCAACGCCGCCTCCGCCCAGGTCGTCCCTGCCTCCTTCTCTCCCCCTCCTCGCTCTCTCACCTGTGCTCTCTCTCTCTCGAGATACGCGCGGTCTTCGCCGGAGTTGAGCGAACCCTCGCCGCCGAGCTCGACGCCGGCCTCCTCACCCCCAGCGGTCGCCGGATCTGGGACCCCTGTCCCCGGATCTGCCCGTTCGTGACCTCCGACGGCCGCCTCGGACCCCCCTCGCCGGAGCCTGCTCGCCGCCGTTGCCCCTTCGTCGTCCTCCATGCGGGCACAGCACGCCGACCTCCCCAGCGTCGCCGGCCTCATGGGCCCGCCAGCCCAGCGCGCCAGCGCCGGCCCATCTCCAACGCCCAGCGCGCCGGTCGCTCGCCTCATGGGCCAGGCCTCCCCAAGGCCCAGTCCCGCCAGGCCCGAGCCGGCCTGCCTCCACCTCTCTTCTGGGCCGAGCCCAACTGGGTGAGCGCCCTATTCCCCGCCTGTGCACTCCGTAGTTATATTGCGCCCGTTTGTTTTTTTCCTAAGTCTAATTTTCTGCTAAGTCCTTAGAATCAATAATCTGATGCATACTTTGACTGCTGGTAACTATTTGTGTGCTTGTCCAATTTGAGTGTATGATATGTCAAAATGATCGTGGGGATATGCTCTATACTTTGTTCCATTGTGCCATGCTCATTTGAGTTCATCTAGATGCTCTAATCTCTGTTGCAAGAGTGCTACTTGTTATAAACTGCTGTTACTTATTAATTTGATGCCATGTTTGAGATATGATAACTTGGTGCATGTTTATCCAAATGATGCATATGATATGTCAAAATGTTCATTATGAAGTGTACTACATGATGGTTCCTGTAGCATGCTTATTTGAGTTCATATTGTCATGTTAATCTCTCTTGCAAAAGTGCATTTGGCTGTTAAGAGCCGAAACTTGTTATGAGATGCTGATTCACTTGATCATTGCTATTGATGTGTTTGTCATCATGCCACATGTCTAGATGTTTTAGAAGCACAATAATATGGTCTTTGATGTGGTGCATTTAACTTTCCATGATATGCCTTGTGTTGACTTAAACATGCTTGCAAACATGCCATGCCAACTTAACTATTTTATACTTAGTGAATTTTCTACTAAGTCTGGAATCTGTCATATCCTGATGCTATGTTTGCTTGATGCCCTAGGCAAATCCATGTTAGTTTTGGGGTGGCCAATGATCATTCCTTGTTGTACATGTTGTTGTCTACCCATTCATGCCTTTACTTGCTCATATGACCTGCTGTAGCTTATTTATTTCTTGCACTCAAGTTGCTATAAAATATAACTGTCAGGTTTTTAACAGCATGTTCAATTTGGTGTAGCTTGTTGCTTTTGATCCATGCCTCCTATGGAGTTGCTCCAATGGAGTTGTTTGCTGTAGGATATGTCTACTACATGTCCATGCTCTTTATGCTCTTAGTTGAGTTGATATGCTTGTTGTTTCGTGCCTCCGAAGGCAGCATCGTGATGATGTTTTTGCCTTCCCAGATTTTGGATAAGTCTGGATAATTTTATTGCAACTTGCCATGCTTGTTTAATTGTGTTCCAGCAAGCTTTTTGGGTGTGTTCTAAGTTCCTGCTTGTTAAGTATCATGTCTACTTCACATCCATGCTTCTTGTTAACATGTTTGGGTGATTTAGCTTATATTTACATTGCTCCGAAGTTGCTATGTGGCTGTTAACTTCAGCTTGTTGTTATACCTTGTTTCATGTGTATCTTTTAGCCCGTTGCTCCGTTTTGAGTGTGTCCTATATGAAACTTGTGTGATTTTGCATGTAGAATCATAATATCATGTTGTTTTCATGCTTGGAGTGTGTTTGCTTGATGTTTGGGTGCATCTTGCACCGTTGACTTGTTTGACTTGTTTTGATCATATCTTCTAGGCCGTAGCTCCGAATTAAACAAACTTTATATGAAACTTGACTAGAATTTCATGTAGATCATCATGGTGCATGTTAACTTGTTGTTTAACAGCTTTAACTTAAGGTTTGTTCAGATCTGGACTATTTTCAAATGATGCATATGAGGGCTTACCGGTTTTGTTATATGTAGTTTCCGGCCTCATTTAAACTTGTTGACTTGTGTTGTTTTTCTGTGCTTCCTACATTGCCATGTTTTGCATCATATATGGACTTGTCTTGCATCATACTTGGTTGAGCATATTGTCATGTTCTCGTGTTGTGTGTTTACCGTATTCCTTGCTTCTTCTTGTTAGTGCTTGTTCCGTTGCGATCGTGAGGATTCGTTCGACTTCACGTGGTTCATCTTCAAGACTTCTTCTTCGTCTTCTTCATGGATCCATTCTTCTTCCTTGCTGGATCTCAGGCAAGATGACCATCACCTTGGATACCTTTTCTATCATTGCCATGCTTAGTTGTCTCGATGCAATCGTTATATGTCACGCTACCCATCATTATTGTCAGCCCCTCTCCTTGTTGCCATGAAACCTCTAACCTTTGACACCTTCCTAGCAAAACCACTGTTTGTCTATGTTACCCGCTTGCTCAGCCCCTCTTATAGCGTTGTTAGTTGCAGGTGAAGATGAAGAACGTTCCATGTTGGAACTTGTTGTTGGAATATCACAATATCTATTATATATTAACACACCTATATACTGGGCATGGGTGAAAGGCTTGGCCTTTTGCTCGGTGTTTTGTTCCACTCATGCCACCTTAGGCGCCGATAAACCGGCATTATGTTCCTTGATTTTGCGTTCCTTACACAGTTGGGTACATGGGGACCCCTTGACAGTTCGTCTTTGAATAAAACTCCTCCAGCAAGGCCCAACATTGGTTTTAATTTGCTCATAATAACAACTTAATTAATTAATTAATTGCATAGGGAGTTAGTGCTACCCGAGATTCTTTCTACATAGCAGCGGGGGCCAGTGCTGATGGTGTTGGTCCCAAACGGGGGTCCTGGAGGGCCACCTTGGGGGAACCGAGGGCTGGTTTTACCTGTAGCATCGCCCATCCGGTCGTGGCCTGAGACGAGATACACGCGGCTACTATCAGGGTGTCGGCACGCCGGGAGGTCTTGTTGGACTTGTTTTACCATTGTTGAAATGTCTTGTGCACCGGGATACCGAGTCTGATTGGATTTCCCTAAGATAAGGGGTAATAATTATTATTACTTCAGTTGATCGTGAGAGCTTGTGATGGGCTAACTTGGGAGACCCCTGCAGGGTTATGATCCTTCGAAAGCCGTGCTCGCGGTTATGTGGCAGCTTGGAATTTGTTAATGTCCGGTTGTAGAAAACTTGACAGAGGATCCGAAGTAAAACACACAACTGTGTGAGTAACCGTGACTGTCTCTTTTCACTTTGAGAAGAGAACACGATGGGGTTATGTTTGACTCGTAGGTAGTTCAGGATCTTTAGCGATCATTACTAGTTTGCGACCATTTGCGTAGATGCTCATCTTATTCTTGTACTCGTAAGTTAGCCACCATATATTGCTTAGCCGCTGCTGCAACCTCACCACTTTACCTCTTCCTACCCCTTTAAGCTTTGATAGTCTTGTTACCCATGGTTATGGGATTGCTGAGTCCTCGTGGCTCACAGATACTATAACAACAGTTGCAGGTGCAGGTTTCCGATGACTTGATGTGAGAGCGTTGTTCGTTGTGTTGGAGTTCTTTCTTCTTCTTCTTCTTCTTCTTCAGTCTTGGGTTAGGTTCCGGGTCGGCAGCCTGGGATAGCAGATGGATGTCTTTGTGCTTTTCATGTTTGCATCCGTAGTCGGATGCCTTGTATTGATGTTGTTGTATTCATGTGACTTGTATGTATTGTTGTATCCCCCATGTATGTATGTAATGGTACGATGTAATGATATCCATCTTGCTAAGCGCCCGAAATGCGGTTGTGCCCCAATCACGTAAGTGTCACGTGATCGGGATAAAATCGCATCTTGGGCCTGACACCCACCTCGTCGTGGCCTCGTCCCGGTCGTCTTAGGCGGCCTGCCTTGCAGCGCCCGTGGCCGGCGCCCTGCCCTCCCGCGTCGACCTGGGCGGGTGCCCAGTCAGGCCGCACCTAGCACCCGCTACAGGCGCCCGTTAGGCCTCTGGGCCTATGGCAAAGGGGCCCCGCCCCAGAACGTTGTTTAAAAAAAGAGAATTAAAATAATAATAATAATAATAATAATAATAATAATAATAATAATAATAATGATAATAATAAATATTAATTAATTATATAAAAGAATTAATTAACCTAATAATATTGTTAAATTAATCTAATTAACCATGTTAATGAAACTTAATTATCTAATTAGATAATCAGTCAATGACATGCGGGCCCCCACATGTGAGGTTTGACGAGTCAACAGGTCAGTTGACCTGCTGAGATCATGGTGATGTCATGCTGACATCAGCTTTCACTATTCTGGATAATGTTAGATTTAAATAAATAAATAATTCTAGAAAATGTTATATACTTTAGAAAATCATATAAAATAAACCGTAACTCGGATGAAAAGGTTTTATATATGAAAATTGCTCAGAATGTCGAGACGAATCTGAATACGCGACCCGTTCATCTGTCACATGCTCCTAGCACAGCGAACATGCAACTTTCCCCCTCTTATTCATTTGTTCAAAAAAGCCAAACTTCGGGAATACTTTCCCGGATGTTATCCCTCTTCGCCGGTATCATGTAGCACCATGTTATATCACCCTAGCACTGCGTGTTGACATGTCGTGCTTCCTTGTGGCATATGTATGCTTTGTATTTATTGTTTCTTCCCCTCTTCTCTCTGGTAGACCGCGAGACTAATGCTACCTCGGTGATCGGCTGCATCGACGACGACCCCTCCTTCTCGTCTGAGCAACCAGGCAAGCCAACCCCCTTTGATCATTCCGATATCGCCCACTCTCTTCTCTCCTATGCTTGCATTAGAACTGCTACTGCTTTTTGTATGATCCTATTCTGATGCATAGCCTGTTGTTGTTACCTGCTTTCATACCTTAGATGTTTATCCTAAACTGCTTAGTACAGGTTGGTTGTTGACCCATCAGAGACCCCCACTTTGTCTCGACTACCCGATGGATTATCAGAAGATCCGATCAACGGGATCGAAGACCAGGCCCCGACACCACACATCACTTTCCCCTTAGTTGTTTGACACTACTAGGTTACTATCAAGTGCACAGGGTGATACCTCATCAGCACTTCTGATGTTAACCTTGTAGTTTAGTTCATCGGTTTTGGTCATCGAGGGTGATTCCTCCTTCTGCACTCCTGATAACGACACTGTCGTGCAACTCCTCAGGAGTGGACCTCGAGGGTGATTCCTCCTTCATCCACCTTGACGATAACATCAGGTGGAATTCCATCGAGGCTGATTCCTCGGGGTTCCCCCTTGGTGTTAGACACACAATTACTATGGTTACTATGACTTTACACTGAACCATGTTACTAAAGACGGGTCGACATGTAATGCCCAGGATGCGACTATATCTCCTACTTGTTGAGGGACGACTTAGAGACATAAGCGCATTCTGGAATGATCGCAAGCGTGGTATCTTTGCACAACTCATGTAAAAGTTCAGAGATGAAAGAGTAAATAGTTGGCTTACACTCGCCACTTCACACAATGAATACAATAACATACATTCATCCAACTAACACAGGGTCCGACTACGGACGAAATCCAAACGAGAAAGATACCACAAATACAAGTCCTGATCGCCCCTAGTAGGAACCACTACTGATCGTTGGGATACATAACATAGAAACGACCACGCTCTTCATCGAACTCCCAGTGAAGTTCTGATCCATCTCCTGCATCGTTCTCGGCTGTACCTGCAACACACGCACAAGGCAAAAACGAAGAAACCTGAAATGAAGGAAGAGCCCAGAATGGAATTGATTAAGTCAACGATGCATATATTGCCATAAATGGAATTATTACATCCGGGGTGTTACGAACTCTCCTCCACTACAAAAAGATCTCGTCCCGAGATCTAGGACTGAAAGAAAGCGAGATACTCGGAACGGAGATGATCTTCTCGTTCCCATGTAGCTTCTCGGTCGGTATGGTGTGACCACTTGACTTTCAAGAATTCGATGGACTTGTTGCGGGTCTTGCGCTCAGTTTCCTCAAGGAAAGGAAGGGGGGTGCTCACGATAAGACAAGTCTTGCTGAAGATCAATCTCTTCAAAAGGAATGGTGCGTTCAGGCATCTTGAAGCACTTGCGGAGTTGTGACACGTGAAACACATCATGCACATTTGCAAAGTTGGAGGGAAGCTCGAGTTGGTAGGCTAGATCGCCTATCTTGCCAATTATCTTGAAAGGACCCACGTATCTTGGCGCAAGCTTGCCCTTGATACCGAACCTCTGAGTGCCCTTCATGGGAGAAACACAGAGATACACATGATCACCAATGTCAAAAGCCAAGTCACGATGCTTGCCGTCATAGTAGCTCTTTTGGCGCGATTGCGCGGCCTTGAGATTCCCATGTATAATCTTTGCACAACTCATGTAAAAGTTCAGGGATGAAAGAGTAAATAGTTGGCTTACACTCGCCACGTCACACAATGAATACAATAACATACATTCATCCAACTAACACAGGGTCCGACTACGGACGAAATCCAAACGAGAAAGATACCACAAACACAAGTCCTGATCGCCCCTAGTAGGAACCACTACTGATCGTCGGGATAGTAACATAGAAACGACCACGCTCTTCATCAAACTCCCAGTGAAGTTCTGATCCATCTCCTGCATCGTTCTCGGTTGTACCTGCAACACATGCACAAGGAAAAAACGAAGAAACCGAAATGAAGGAAGAGCCCAGAAAGGAATTGATTAAGTCAACGGTGCATATATTGCCATAAATGGAATTGTTACATCTAGGGCGTTACATGGCCCTGAGGGGTACCCGCGCGAGCTTTATGGCGAGTGATCTGTAGTCGGGTTGACCTGGAAGGTGCCCACGAGATAATTACGAGGCGTGGTCAGGCATTCTTAGCCCTTGCCGCAAGTCGTCGAGACAGGGCGATGGGGTCACAGGTTCGTGAGTCTCTGCTCGTTACCGCGCATTCCCAAGACATTAAACGGTTTGGATATATGATCTGAGGGGCCTCTGGCCTGATAGCGCTAACCATCACATGGGCATAGTATGGGCGTTCTGCGTCGTATGGATCAGCCAAAGCTTAATTGACATCATGCGACTGAGCGGCACGCGCCGGGTTGGACTGCGTAAGCACCTGCCTTTTTAAGGAGGTAGCCTAGGTCTGCTCACTAGCCGCATACGCAACGTGCATGATTTCCCGGGGCGATGGCCCATGACCCCTTAGGGCATAGGTTTAGTCCGGCTGGTTGACCTCTCTATTAAGCCTAGGTCCGGTTGCGGCGTATTGTTTGGCAGAGGCCGAGCATGACCTGATAGTGTGTCCGGCTGGAGTTAAGCGAGCGTGGTGGGTAAGTTGGTGCACCCCTGCAGGGAAGAAAACATCTATCGATAGCTTGTCCTACAGTAACATACACTTAGAGTTGTATCCCGATCGATACAACTAGAACTGGATGATGAGGCATGATTTGGATATGTTGCTTCGGGAGTCGAGTAAGGATCCCGGAGCGTTGATACAACAACATAAATATGACTTATGTTATGCTACTCTACTTCCCCCTGTTGCTGCAAGATGATGGTTTCTAGAAGATGTTAGTCTTCGATAGGACTAGCTTCTCCCCCTCTTATTCTGGCATTCTGTAGCTTAGTCCACAAATACTGCCTCCTTTAAATTGATACCGATGCATAAGTAGTGTAGATCCTTGCTTGCGAGTACTTTGGATGAGTACTCACGGTTGCTTTGTTACCCCTTTTCCCCCTTCTTTCTTCTTTCTAGTTGTTGCAACCAGATGATGGAGTCCAGGAGCCAGATGCCACCTTTGACGACTACTACTACCCCGATGGAGGCTACTACTACATGCAGACCTCCAACGACCAGGAGTAGTTAGGAGGCTCCCAAGCAGGAGGCCTTGCCTTTTCGATCGTGTTGCTTTTGTGCTAGAGCAAACTTGTTTAACTTATTTTTGTACTCAGATATTGTTGCTTCCACTGACTCTTGTGTATTCGAGCTTATGTATTCGAGCCCTCGAGGCCCCTGGCTTGTAATATAAAGCTTGTATTATTATTTTTGTGTCTAGAGTTGTGTTGTGATATCTTCCAGTGAGTCCTTGATCTTGGTCGTACATGTTTGCGTGCATGATTAGTGTACGATCAAATCGGGGGCGTCACATGGCCCCTCCCGGTGGACCCCCGGAACCCTTCGGTGGTCCCGGTATAATACCGATAGCCCCCGAAACTTTTCCGATGACTGAAACTGGAGTTCCCACATATAAATCTTAAACTCTGGACCATTCAAGAAATCCTCGTGACATCCAAGGTCTCATCCAAGACTCCGAACAACTTCCGGTAACCACATACAATTCCCATTACAACTCTAGCGTCACCGAACCTTAAGTGTGTAGACCGTACGGGTTCGGGAACCATGCAGACCTGACCGAGACACCTCTCCGGCCAATAACCAATAGCGGGATCTGGATACCCATATTGGCTCCAACATTTTCCATGATGATCTCGTCGGATGAACCACGATGTCGGGGATTCAATCAATCCTGCATACAATTCCCTTTGTCCATCGGTATGTTACTTGCCCGAGATTGGATCGTCGGTATCCACATACCTTGTTCAATCTCATTACCGGCAAGTCTCTTTACTCGTTCCGTAACACATGATCCCGTGACTAACTCCTTAGTAACATTGAGATCATTATGACGATGCATTACCGAGTGGGCCCAGACATACCTCTCCGTCATACGGAGTGACAAATCCTAGTCTCGATCCGTGCCAACCCAACAAACACTTTCGGAGATACCCGTAGTGCATCTTTATAGTCGCACATTTACATTGTAACGTTTGATACACACAAAGCATTCCTACGGTATCAGGGAGTTGCACAATCTTATGGTCTAAGGAAATGATACTTGACATTAGAAAAGCTCTAGCAAACGAACTACATGATCTTGTGCTATGCTTAGGATTGGGTCTTGTCCATTGCTACTTCTCGAGCTTGCGTTGTATTCCCTCGAAGAGGAAAGGGTGATGCAGCACAGTAGCGTAAGTATTTCCCTCAGTTTTTGAGAACCAAGGTATCAATCCAGCAGGCGACCACGCGCGAGTCCCTCGCACCTACACAAACAAATAAGAACTTCGCAGCCAATGTGATAAGGGGTTGTGATACGTCTCCAACGTATCTACTTTTCCAAACACTTTTGCCCTTGTTTTGGACTCTAACTTGCATGATATGAATGGAACTAACCCGGACTGACGCTGTTTTCAGCAGAACTGCCATGGTGTTGTTTTTGTGCAGAATAAAAAGTTCTCGGAATCGCTTGAAAATCAATGGAGAATTATTTCAGAAAATATAAAAAATACCTACAAGAAGATCCACACCGGGGGCCACGGCCTGTCCTCGAGGGTGGGGGGCGCGCCCCCCTTCCCAGGGCACGCCCCCTGCCTGAGGGCCCCCCGATGCTCCACCGACGTATCCCCAGGTCCTATATATTCCGTTTCGTGGAGAAAAAATCAAGGAGAAAGAATTATCGCGTTTTACGAGACGGAGCCGCCGCCAAGCCCTAAACTCTCTTGGGAGGGCTGATCTGGAGTCCGTTCGGGGCTCCGGAGAGTGGAGATCGTCGCCATCGTCATCATGAACCTTCCTCCATCACCAGTTCCATGATGCTCACCGACGTGTGTGAGTATTCCATCGTAGGCTTGCTGGACGGTGATGGGTTGGATGGGATCTATCATGTAATCGAGTTAGTTTTGTTAGGGTTTGATCCCTAGTATCCACTATGTTCTGAGATTGATGTTGCTATGACTTTGCTATGCTTAATGCTTGTCACTAGGGCCCGAGTGCCATGATTTCAGATCTGAACCTATTATGTTTTCATGAATATATGTGTGTTCTTGATCCTATCTTGCAAGTCTATAGTCACCTACTATGTGTTATGATCCGGCAACCCCGAAGTGACAATAATCTGGACCACTCCCGGTGATGACCATAGTTTGAGGAGTTCATGTATTCACTATGTGTTAATGCTTTGGTCCGGTACTCTATTAAAAGGAGGCCTTAATATCCCTTAGTTTCCAATAGGACCCCACTGCCACGGGAGGGTAGGACAAAAGATGTCATGCAAGTTCTTTTCCATAAGCACGTATGACTATATTCGGAATACATGCCTACATTGCATTGATGAACTGGAGCTAGTTCTGTGTCACCCTAGGTTATAAGTTCTACATGATGAATTGCATCCAACGTAATTTCCCATCACCGCTCCAATGTCTACGAGCTTTACCTATATTGCTTGTCGCTGATTTACTTTTCCGTTGCTACTATCACAAAAACTACAAAAACATTATCTTTACTTTTGTTGCTGCTACCGCCACTATCATATTACTGTGCTACTAAACTATCTTGCTGCAGATACTAAGTTTCCAGGTGTGTTTGAATTGGCAACTCAGCTGCTAATACTTAAGAGTATTCTTTGGCTCCCCTTGTGTCGAATCAACAAATTTGGGTTTAATACTTTACCCTCGAAAACTGTTGCGATCCCCTACACTTGTGGGTTATCAGGTTGTCAATCCCTTCATGGTCACTTACGAAACTGAGATCTGATAGATAGGATAGTATAATATTTTTGGTATAAGAATAGAAAGTGAAGAAAGCAAAGTAAAGTAGATGGAAGATTAATATGATGAGAATAGACCCGAGGGCCATAAGTTTCACTAGTGGCTCCTCTCGTGATAGCAGAATTCTACGGTGGGTGAACAAATTATTGTCGAGCAATTGATAGAAAAGCGCATAGTTATGAGAATATATAGGCATGATCATTATATATAGGCATCACGTCCGTAACAAGTAGACCGAAACGATTCTGCATCTACTACTATTACTCCACACATCGACCGCTATCCAGCATGCATCTAGAGTATTAAGTTCATCAGAACAGAGTAACACTTTAAGCAAGATGACATGATGTAGAAGGATAAACTCAAGAAATATGATATAAACCCCATCTTTTTATCCTCGATGGCAACAATACAATATGTGCATTGCTGCCCCTGCTGTCACTGGGAAAGGACACCGCAAGATTGAACCCAAAGCCAAGCACTTATCCCATTGCAAGAACTATAGATCTAGTAGGCCAAACCAAACCAATAATTCGAAGAGACTTGCAAGGATATTATAGTCATACATAAAAGATTTCAGAGAAGAATCAAATATTGTTCATATATAATCTTGATCATAAACCCACAATTCATCGGATCTCGACAAACACACCGCAAAAAGATTACATCGAATAGATCACCTCGAAGATCGAGGAGAACTTTGTATTGAGATCCAAAAAGAGAGAAGAAGCCATCTAGCTAATAACTATGGACCCGAAGGTCTATGGTAAACTACTCACAACTCATTAGTGAGGCTATGGTGTTGATGTAGAAGCACTCCATGATCAATCCCCCCTCCGGCAGAGCTCCGGAACAGGCCCCAAGATGGGATCTCACGGGAACAAAAGGTTGCGGCGGTGGAATTAGGGTTTTCTCTGTTGCCTCGATGTTTTCAGGGTACATGGATATATATATAGGAGGAAGGAGGGCATCGGGGGAGCCAGAGGGGCCCCAGGAGGTTGGGGGCGCGCCCTGGACCCTCGTGGCCGCCTCTCTTGTTCCCTCGCATGTACTCCAAGTCTTCTGTGAAGATACGGTTCCAAAAATAACTCTCTCGAAGGTTTCATTCCGTTTGGACTCCATTTGATATCCCTTTTTCCGCGAAACACGGAAATAGGCAAAAAACATCAATTTGCACTGGGCCTTGGGTTAGTAGGTTAGTCCCAAAAATAATATAAAAGTGTATAATAAAGCCCATTAAACATCCAAAACAGAATATATAATAGCATGTAATAATCAAAAATTATAGATACGTTGGAGACGTATCATCCATCACATCATTCTCCTAATGATGTGATCCCGTTATCAACAATATCCAATGTCCATGGTCAGGAAACCACAACCATCTATTGATCAACGAGCTAGTCAACTAGAGGCTCACTAGGGACATGTTGTGGTCTATGTATTCACACATGTATTACAGTTTCCGGTTAATAAACTTATAGCATGAAAAATAGACAATTATCATGAACAAGAAAATATAATAATAACCATTTTATTATTGCCTCTAGGGCATATTTCCAACAGTCTCCCACTTGCACTAGAGTCAATAATCTAGTTACATTGTGATGAAACGAACACCTATAGCGTTCTGGTGCTGATCATGTTTTGCTTGTGGAAGAGTTTTAGTCAATGGATCTGCGATATTCAGATCCGCATGTACTTTACAAATATCTATGTCTCCATCTTGAATATAACCACAAATGGAGTTGAAGCGGTGCTTGATGTGCTTGGTCTTCTTGTGAAACCTAGGCTCCTTGGCAATGGTAATAGCTCCAGTGTTGTCACAAAAGAGAGTCATCGGGCCCGACGCATTGGGAATTGATAACCCACAAGTGTACGTGATCAGTTGTAGCCTCTTTCGATAAGTAAGAGTGTCGAACCCAACGAGGAACTAAAGGTAGAACAAATATTCCCTCAAGTTCTATCGACCACCGATACAACTATACACACGCTTGACGTTCGCTTCACCTAGAACAAGTATAAGATTAGAAGTACTTTGTAGGTGTAACGGGATAGGTTTGCAAGATAAAAAAGAGCACGTAAATATAAATTAGGGGCTGTTTAGGTAAAGAAGCAATAAATTTAGTATAGCGAGTGTGGAAAAGTGGTGGTAGGAGTTGCGAAATTGTCCCTAAGCAATTGACTACGTTACTAGACCGATAGCAAGTTTTAAGTGGGAGAGGCCACTGCTAGCATGTGATCCTTGACTTGGAATTCTATGCACTTATGATTGGAACTATTAGCAAGCATCCGCAACTACTAACGTTCATTAAGGTAAAACCCAACCATAGCATTAAAATATATCGGTCCCCCTTCAATCTCGTATGCATCAATTTCTATGCTAGGTTGAAGCTTTTGTCACTCTTGACCTCCAATACATTGTCCTATTAGCATACAACTAACCCTATGGTGTGATCGACACGCGCGCTCATATGATGGGCACCAAAGGACACCAACATAACCACAAGCAAATTAAATCAATCATAACAATTCACCAATCACCGATAGAACAACAAAAATCTACTCAGACATCATAGGATGGCAAGACATCATTGGATAATAATATGAAGCATAAAGCACCATGTTCAAGTAGAGGGTACAGCTGGTTGCGGGAGTGTGGACCGCTGTAGATGGATGGGGGAAGGTGATGAGGATGTTCGTGAAGATGATGGAGGTATTGGTGTAGATCGGCGTCGCATGATGATGGCCCCGGCGGCGTTCCGGCGCCACCGGGAGAGGGGGGAGAGAGCCCCCCCTCCTTGTTCTTATTCCTTGACCTTCTCCCTAGATGGGAGAAGGGTTTCCCCTCTGGTCCATGGCCTCCATGGCATGGGAGGGGCGAGAGCCCCTCCGAGATTGGATCTGTCTCTCTATCTCTCTCTGTTTCTGCGTTCTCAGATTATGTCCTTTCACCGTTTCTTATATTCTCGGAGATCCGTAACTCTGACTGGGCTGAATTTTTGACACGATTTGTATCCGGATATTGGCTTTCTTGCGGCGAAAGTAGGTCACCAACCGCCTTAAGGGATGGCCACGAGGGCCCAGGGCGCGCCCCCTACCTCATGGCCCCCTCGGGCATCGTCTCACGTTGATTCTTCTTCCCAAAAATCATATATACTCAAAAAAAAATCTCCATGCGTTTTTATCCCATTTGGACTCCGTTTGATATGGATATTCTGTGAAACAAAAAACATGCAACAAACAGGAACTGGCACTAGGCACCGGATCAATATGTTAGTCCCAAAAATAGTATAAAAAGTTGCCAAGAGTATATGAAAGTTGTAGAATATTGGCATGGAACAATCAAAAATTATAGATACGACGGAGACGTATCAGGAATCACTCCTAGGTCAGTGAGGAACTCCTTCATCCAGACTCCTTCCTGCACTGCTTCCGAAGCAGCTATGTACTCCGCTTCACATGTAGATCCCGCCAGGACGCTTTGCTTGCAACTGCACGAGCTGATTGCCTCACCATTCAAAATGTACATGTATCCAGTTTGTGACTTGGAGTCATCATGATCGGTGTCGAAGCTAGCATCGATGTAACCATTTACAACGAGCTCTTCAGCATCTCCATAAACGAGAAACATATCCTTAGTCCTTTTTAGGTACTTCGAGATATTCTTGACCGTTGTCTAGTGTTCCATTCCGGGATCACTTTGGTACCTCCCTACCAAACTTATGGCAAGGTTCACATCAGGTCTGGTACACAGCATGGCATACATAATAGAGCCTATGGCTGGGGCATAGGGGACGACACTCATCTTTTCTCTATTTTCTGCCGAGGTCGGGCATTGAGCTGCGCTCAATCTCACACCTTGCAATACAGGCAAGAACCCCTTCTTGGACTGATCCATATTGAACTTCTTCAATATCTTATCAAGGTATGTGCTTTGTGAAAGACCAATGAGGCGTCTCGATCTATCTCTATGGATCTTGATGCCTAATATGTAAGCAGCTTATCCAAGGTCCTTCATTGAAAAACACTTATTCAAGTAGGCCTTTATGCTTTCCAAAAGTTATATATCATTTCCCGTCAACAGTATGTCATCCACATATAATATGAGAAATGCTACGGAGATCCCACTCAATTTCTCGTAAATACAAGCTTCTCCATAAGTATGTATAAACCTAAACACTTTGATCACTTCATCAAAGCGAATGTTCCAACTCCGAGATGGTTGCACCAGCCCATAGATGGAGCGCTGGAGCTTGCATATCTTGTCAGCATTCTTAGGATCGACAAAACCTTTCGGCTGCATCATATACAATTCTTCCTTAAGGAAACCGTTAAGGAATGCCGTTTTGACGTCCATTTGCCAGATCTCATAATCATAAAATGCGGCAATTGCTAATATGATTCAGATGGACTTCAACATCGCTACGGGTGAGAAAGTCTCATCGTAGTTAACTCCTTAAACTTGTCGATAACCCTTAGCGACAAGCCGAGCCTTATAGACAGTCACATTACCATCCGCGTCAGTCTTCTACTTAAAGTCCCACTTATTCTCTATGGCTTGACGATCATCGGGCAAGTCCACCAAAGTCCATACTTTGTTCTCATACATGGATCCTATCTCGGATTTCATGGCTTCAAGCCATTTGTTGGAATCTGGGCCCGCCATCGCTTCTTCATAGTTCAAAGGTTCACCGTTGTCTAACAACATGATTTCCAGGATAGGGTTGCCGTACCACTCTAGTGCGGAACGTGTCCTCATGGACCTATGAAGTCCAGTAGCAACTTGATCCGAAGTTTGATAATCATCATCATTAACTTCCTCTCTAGTCGGTGCAGGCACCACAGAAACATATTTCTGTGCTGCGCTACTATCTGGTTCAAGAGGGGGTACAATTACCTCATCAAGTTCTACTTTCCTCCCACTTACTTCTATCGAGAGAAACTCTTTCTCCAGAAAGGATCCATTCTTGGCAATAAAGATCTTGCCTTCGGATCTGAGGTAGAAGGTATACCAAATAGTTTCCTTAGGGTATCCTATGAAGACGCACTTTTCCGATTTGGGTTCGAGCTTTTCAGGTTGAAGTTTCTTGACATAAGCATCGCATCCCCAAACTTTCCTGAACGACAGCTTAGGTTTCTTCCCAAACCATAATTCATACGATGTCATCTCAACGGATTTATACGGTGCCCTATTTAAAGTAAATGCAGCAGTCTCTAAAGCATAACCCCAAAATGATAGCGGTAGATCGGTAAGAGACATCATAGATCACAACATATCCAATAGAGTGCGATTACGATATTCGGACACACCATTACGCTCAGGTGTTCCATGCGGCGTGAGTTGTGAAACAATTCCACATTTCCTTAAGTGTGTGCCAAACTAGTGACTCAAATATTCTCCTCCACGATCAGATCGTAAGAACTTTATTTTCCTGTCACATTGATTCTCTACCTCGCTCTGAAATTCCTTGAACTTTTCAAAGGTCTCATACTTGTGTTTCATTAAGTAGACATACCCGTATCTACTTAAGTCATCAGTGAGGGTGAGAACATAACGATAGCCACCGCGAGCCTCAACGCTCATTGGACCGCATACATCAGTATGTATTATTTCCGACAAGTTGGTTGCTTGATCCATTGTTCCGGAGAATGGAGTCTTGGTCATCTTGCCCAAGAGGCATGGTTCGCACGTGTCAAATGATTCATAATCAAGAGACTCCAAAAGTCCATCTGCATGGAGTTTCTTCATGTGTTTGACACCAATATGACCAAGGCGGCAGTGCCACAAGTATGTGGGACTATCATTATCAACCTTACATCTTTTGGCGTTCACACTATGAATATGCGTAACATCACGTTCGAGATTCAATAAAAAATAAACCATTGACCAGCGGGGCATGACCATAAAATATATCTCTCATATAAATAGAACAACCATTATTCTCGGATTTAAATGAGTAGCCATCTCACATCAAACGAGATCCAGATACAATGTTCATGCTCAAAGTTGATACTAAATAACAATTATTGAGGTTTAAAACTAATCCCGAAGGTAGGTGTAGACGTAGCGTGCCGACGGCGGTCACATTGACCTTGGAACCATTACTGACTCGCATCGTCACCTCGTCCTTCGCAGTCTCCTCTTATTCCGCAGCTCCTGTTTTTAGTTACAAATGTGAGCAACCGCACCGGTATCAAATACCCAGGAGCTACTACGAGCGCTGGTAAGATACACATCAATAACATGTATATCATATATACCTTTGACGTTGCCGGCCTTCTTATCCTCTAAGTACTTGGGGCAGTTCCGCTTCCAGTGACCATTTCCCTTGCAGTAAAAGCACTCAGTCTCACGCTTGGTTCCATTATTTGGCTTCTTCTCGGCAACTGACTTACTGGGCGCGGCAACTCCCTTGCCGTCCTTCTTGAAATTCTTCTTACCCTTGCCTTTCTTGAAACTAGTGGTCTTATTCACCATCAACACTTGATGTTACTTTTTGATCTCCACCTCCACTGATTTTAACATCGAATATAACTCAGGAATGGACATATCCATCCCTTGCAGACCGAAGTTCATCACAAAGCTCTTGTAGCTAGGTGGAAGCGACTGGAGGATTCTGTCAATGACCGAGTCAACTAGAAGATTAACTCCCAACTGAGACATGCGATTGTGCAACCCAGACATTTTGAGTATATGCTCGCTGACAGAACTATTTTCCTCCATCTTACAACTGAAGAACTTGTCGAATACTTCATATCTCTCGACCCGGGCATGAGCTTGGAAAACCATTCTCAGCTCTTGGAACATCTCATATGCTTCGTGTTTCTCAAAATAGTTTTGGAGCCCTGGTTCTATGCTGTAAAACATGCCGCACTGAACCAGGGAGTAATCGTCACTACGCGACTGTCAGGCGTTCATAACGTCTTGAGTTGCTAGGAAAATGGTTGCGTCACCTAGCGGTGCTTCAAGGACATATGCTTTCTTGGAAGCTATGAGGATGATCCTCATGTTATGGACCCAGTCCGTATAGTTGCTTCCATCATCTTTCAGATTGATTTTCTCTAGGAACGCATTGAAGTTGAGGGCAAAATTAGCGTGGGTCATTGGATCTACAAGATAGATTGTAAAGACAATTTTAGACTAAGTTCATGATAATTAAGTTCATCTAATCAAATTATTTAATGAACTCCCACTCATATAGACATACCTCTAGTCATCTAAGTGATACATGATCCAAATCGACTAGGTCGTGTCCGATCATCACATAAGACGGACTAGTCATCAACGGTGAACATCTCCATGTTGATCGCATCTACTATACGACTCATGTTCGACCTTTAGGTCTCTCGTGTTCCGAGGCCATGTCTATACATGCTAGGCTCGTCAAGTCAACCTATGTGTTTCGCATGTGTAAATCTGGCTTACACCTGTTGTATGCGAACGTTAGAATCTATCACACCTGATCATCACGTGGTGCTTCGAAACAACGAAACTTCATAATGGTGCACACTTAGGGGGAACACATTTCTTGAAATTTTAGTGAGGGATCATCTTATTTATGTTACCGTCGTTCTAAGCAAATAAGATGTAAAGATGATAAACATCACATGCAAATCATAAAGTGACATGATATGGCCAATATCATCTTGCGCATTTGATCTCCATCTTCGAGGCGCAGCATGATCACCATCGTCACCGGCATGACACCATGATCTCCATCATCGTGTCTTCATAAAGTTGTCTCGCCAACTATTAGTTCTACTACTATGGCTAACGGTTAGCAATAAAGTAAAGTAATTACATGGCATTTTCTATTGACTTGCAGGTCATACAACAAATTAAGACAACTCCTATGGCTCCTGCCTGTTGTCATACTCATTGACATGCAAGTCATGATTCCTATTACAAGAACATGATCAATCTCATACATCACATATATAATTCATCACATCCTTTTGGCCATATCACATCACATGGCATACACTGCAAAAACAAGTTAGACGCCCTCTAATTATTGTTGCATGTTTTACGTGGCTGCTATTGGTTTCTAGCAAGAACGTTTCTTACCTATGCAAAAGCCACAACTGGGATATGCGATTTTCTATTTACCCTTCATAAGGACCCTCTTCATCGAATCCGATCCGACTAAAGTGGGAGAGACAGACACCCGCTAGCCACCTTATGCAAGAAGTGCATGTCAGGCGGTGGCACCAGTCTCACGTAAGCGTACGTGTAAAGTTGGTTCGGGTCGCTTCATCCCATAATGCCGCCGAATCAAGATAGGACAAGTAACGGCAAGCAAATTGACCAAACCATCGCCCACAACTACTTGTGTTCTACTCGTGCATAGAATCTATGCATAGACCTAGCTCATGATGCCACTGTTGGGTAACGTAGTAATAATTCAAAAACATTCCTACGTGTCACCAAGATCAATCTAGGAGATGCTAGCATCGAGAGAGAGGGAGTGCATCTTCATACCCTTGAAGATCGCTAAGTGGAAGCATTGCAAAGAACGCGGTTGATGGAGTCGCCCTCACGGCGATTCAAAACGCGGATGATCCGATCTAGCGTCGAACGGATGGCGCCTCCGTGTTCAACACACGTACATCCCAGGGATGTCTCCTCCTTCTTAATCCAGCAAGGGGGGAGGAGAAGTTGAGGGCGAACTCCCACAACACGACGGCATGGTGACGGTGGAGCTCGTGGTTCTCCGGCAGAGCTTCGCCAATCTCAACGAAGGAGGATGAGGTGTAGAGGTGGGAGGGATGCGCCATGGGCTGAGGTATGGCTGCCCTCCCACCCCCTCTATTTAGAGGGTGAAGGGGAGAGGGGGCCGGCCCCCTTAGATGCATCTAGAGGGGGCGGCCAAGGGGGGTGCTTGCCCCCCAAGTTGGTGGGGGGCACCCCTAGGGTTTTAACCGTAGGCACCTTGGGCCCCTTGGCGGCGCAGCAGCCCACTAGGGGGGATGGTTCCCACCCATATTCAGCTCACTTGGTCCCCCAAGGCAGGTGGACCCTCCCGGTGGGTCCCCGGAACCCTATCGGTTGTCCCGATACAATACCGATAACCCCCGAAACTTTTCCGACGACTGAAACTGGACTTCCCATATATAAATCTTCACCTCCAGAACATTTCGGAACTCATCGTGACATCCGGGATCCCGAATAACTTTAGGTAACCGCATACAATTCCCGTTACAACTCTAGCATCACCGAACCTTAAGTGTGTAGACCCTACGGGTTCGGGAACCATGCATACATGACCGATAGACCTCTCCGGCCAATAACCAATAGCGGGATCTGGATACTCATATTGTGTTACACATGTTCCACGATGATCTCATCGGATGAACCACGATGTCGGGGATTCAATCAATCCCGTATACAATTCCCTTTGTCCATCGGCATGTTACTTGCCCCAGATTCAATCGTCGGTATACCCATACCTTGTTCAATCTCGTTACCGGCAAGTCTCTTTACTCGTTCTGTAACACATGATCCCGTGGCTAACCCCTTAGTCAAATTGAGCTCATTATGATGATGCATTACCGAGTGGGCCCAGAGATACCTCTCCGTCATACGGAGTGACAAATCCCAGTCTCGATTCTATTGGGGAACGTAGTATTTCAAAATTTTCATACGATCACGCAAGATCTATATAGGAGAATCATAGCAACGAGTGGGGAGATTGTGTCCACGTACTCTCGTAAACCGAAAGTGGAAGCGTTTAGTAATGCGGTTGATGTAGTCGAACGTCTCCACGATCCGACCAATCCAACTACCGAACTTATGACACCTCCGTGTTCAGCACACGTTCAACACGATGACTTCCCATGAGCTCTTGATCCAGCAGAGGCTCGAGGGAGAGTTTCGGCAGCACGACGGCGTGTTGACGGTGTTGATGATGTGATCCGCGCAGGGCTTCGCCTAAGCACTATGAAAATATGACCGCGGTGTTGAACTGTGGAGGGGGGCACCGCACACGGCTAAGAGATAAACTTGTGTGTCTTTGGGTTCCCCCCTGCCGACGTATATAAAGGAGGGAGGGAAAGAGGCCGCCCCCCTAGGGTGCGCCAAGTGTGGGGAGTCCTACTAGGACTCCCAAGTCCTAGTAGGATTCCCTTTCCTTCTCGGCGTAGGAAAGAGGGAAAGAGTGAGGGGGTAGGAAAGGGCAAGGGGGCGCCGTCCCCTTCCCCTAGTACAATTCGGACTCCATGGGGGGCACCTCTCCTTGGCCTGCCTCCTCTCCTTCCATATGGCCCAATAAGGCCCATTATCTCTCCGAGGGGTTCCAGTAACCTCCCGGCACTCCGAAACTTATTCGATACTTCCCGAAACCATTTCGGTGTCCGGATGTAACCTTCCAATATATGAATCTTTATGTCTCGACCATTTCAAGACTCCTCGTCATGTCCGTGGTCTCATCCTGGATTCCGAACAAACTTCGGTCATCAAAAACACATAACTCATAATACAAATCATCATCGAACGTTAAGAGTGCGGACCCTACGGGTTTGAGAACTATGTAGACATGACCAAGACACATCTCCGGCCAATAACCAATAGAGGAACCTGGATGCTCATATTGGCTCCTACATATTATACAAAGAACTTTATTGGTCAAACCGCATAACAACATGTTGGGGAACGTTGCATGGGAAACAAAAATTTTCCTACCGTTCACCAAGATCAATCTAGGAGATGCTACTACGAGAGGAGAGTTGGATCTACGTACCCTTGTAGATCGCTAAGCGGAAGCGTTAAGAACGCGGTTGATGGAGTCGTACTCGCCGCGATTCAGATCGCTGAAGATCCAAGCACCGAAGCAACGGTGCCTCCGTGTTCTTCACACGTACGGCTCGGGGACGTCTCCTCCTTCTTGATCCAGCAAGGGGTGGAGGAGAGGTTGATGGAGAACGGGCAGCACGACGGCGTGGTGGTGATGGTGGAGAAGAACTCCGGCAGGGCTTCGCCTAAGCACCGCGGGAGAAGAAGATGTTATGGGAGAGGGAGGGCAGCACCGAGGCACGAACTTGTGTTGGCTGCCCTCCCTCTACCTCTCTATATATAGGGGGAAGGAGGAGAGGGGGGCGCCCTAGGGTTTCCCCTAGGGGGCCGGCGGCCAGGGCAAGGGGAGGGGCGGCGGCCAGGGCAGGCCCTAGGGTTTCCCCCCTAGGTGCCTTGCCCCCCAAGGCTAAGGGGGTGCGGCCACCCTAGAGGGGTCCACCTCCCTTGGCGCACAAGGAGAGGGCCCAGGGGGGGCGCACAGCCCCCTGAGGGCTGTGGTGTTCCCCCTTGTGGCCCATTAGGCCCAGAACTACTTCCGGAACCCCCGAAACCCTTTCCGGTACTCCGCCGATTTCCCGATGCTCCCCGAAACACTTCCGGACTCCGAAACCTTTCATCCTATATATCAATCTTCGTCTCCGGACCATTCCGGAGACCCTCGTCATGTCCGGGATCTCATCCGGGACTCCGAACAACCTTCGGTAACCATGCACTATTCTCACTAACAACCCTAGCGTCACCGAACCTTAAGTGTGTAGACCCTGCGGGTTCGGAAACCATGTAGACATGACCGAGACACTCCCAGGTCAATAACCAATAGCGGGATCTGGATACCCATATTGGTTCCCACATGTTTCTCGATGATCTCATCGGATGAACCACGATGTCAAGGATTCAGGCAATCCCGTATACAGTTCCCTTTGTCTCGTCGGTATGTTACTTGCCCGAGATTCGATCGTCGGTATCTCTATACCTAGTTCAATCTCGTTACCGGCAAGTCTCTTTACTCGTTACCGTAATACATAATCCCGTGACTAACCACTTAGTCACTTTGAGCTCATTGAGATGACGTATTACCGAGTGGGCCCGGAGATACCTCTCCGTCACACGGAGTGACAAATCCCAGTCTCGATCCATGTCAACTCAACAGACACCCTCGGAGATACCTGTAGAGTACCTTTATAGTCACCCAGTTACGTTGTGACGTTTGGCACACACAAAGCACTCCTACGGTGTCAGTGAGTTACATGATCTCATGGTCATAGGAACTTATACTTGACATGCAGAAAACTATAGCGATAACTGACACGATCAAAAGCTATGTTAACGTTTGGGTCTCGTCCATCACATCACTCTCCTAATGATGTGATCCCGTTATCAAATGACAACTCATGTCTATGACCTGGAAACCGCGGTCATCTTTGATCAACGAGCTAGTCCTGTAGAGGCTCACTAGGGACACAAAGTCTGTCTATTCATCCACACGTGTATTTGAGTTTCCAATCAATACAGTTATAGCATGGATAATAAACGATTATCATGAACAAGGAAATATAATAATAACCAATTTATTATTGCCTCTAGGGCATATTTCCAACAGTCTCCCACTTGCACTAGAGTCAATAATCTAGTTCACATCGCCATGTGATTAACACTCACAGGTCACATCGCCATGTGACCAACATCCAAAGAGTTCACTAGAGTCAGTAATCTAGTTCACATCAATATGTGATTAACACTCAATGAGTTCTGTGTTTGATCATGTTATGCTTGTGAGAGAGGTTGTAGTCAACGGGTCTGCAACATTCAGATCCCTATGTACCTCGCAAAACTTTATGTCATATCGTAGATGCTGCTATCACGTTCCACTTGGAGCTATTCCAAACTGTTGCTCCATTATACGTATCCGGTATCTCCACTTAGAGTTATCCGGATAGGTGTTAAGCTTGCATCGACGTAACTCTTTACGTCGAACTCTTTATCACCTCCATAACCGAGAAACATTTCCTTACTCCTCTAAGGATAATTTTGACCACTATCTAGTAATCCACTCCTGGATCACCTTTGTACCCTCTTGCCAGACATGTGGCAAGGCACACATCAGGTGCGGTACTTAGCATGGCATACCGTACAGAGCCTATGACAAAAGCATAGGGGACGACCTTCGTCCTTCCTCTTCCTTCTACCGTGGTCAAGTTTTGAGTCTTACTCAACTTCACACCTTACAACTCAGGTAAGAACTCCTTCTTTGACTGATCTATTTTGAACTCCTTCAAAATCATGTCAAAGGTGTGTGTTCTTTTGAAAGTACCATCAGGCGTCTTGATCTATCTGTATAGATCTTGATGCCCAATATGTAAGCAGCTTTATCCAGGTCTTCCTTTGAAAAACTCATTTCAAACAACCCTTTATGCTTTCCAGAAATTCTACATCATTTCGGATCAACAATATGTCATTCACATATACTTATCAGAAATGTTATAGTGCTCCCACTCACTTTATTGCAAATACAAGTTTCCAACAAACCTTGTATACCCAAAAACTTTGATCACTCCATCAAAGTGTATATTCCGACTCCGAGATGCTTGCTCTAGTCCATGGAAGGATCGCTGGAGCTAGCATATCCTTTTAGCATCCTTAGGATCGACAAAACCTTTCTGATTGTATCACATACAACCTTTCCTTACGAAAACTGGTAAGGAAACTTGTTTTGTCATCCATCTGCCAGATTTCATAAATGCAGCTAATGCTAATATGATTCCGACGGACTTAAGCATCGCTACGGGTGAGAAAATCTCATCGTAGTCAACTCCTTGAACTTGTGGAAAACTCTTCGCCACAAGTCGAGCTTCATAGACGGTGACATTACCGTCCACGTCCGTCTTAGTCTTAAAAGATCCATTTGTCTCAATGGCTTGCCGATCATAGGGCAAGTCCACCAAAGTCCATACTTTGTTTTGATACATGGATCCTATCTCGGATTTATCGGCTTCCAACCATTTGTCGGAATATGGGCCCACCATCGCTTCTCCATAGTTTGTAGGTTCATCGTTGTCCAACAACATGACCTCTAAGACAGGATCACCGTACCACTCAGGAGTAGTACATATCCTTGTCGACCTACGAGGTTCGATAGCAACTTGATCTGGAGCTTCATGATCACTATCATTAGTTTCCTCTTCAACGTCGTAGGTTCCACAGAAACATCTTTCTGTGTTGCACTACTCTCCGGTTGAAGTGAGGGTTCGATGACCTCATCAAGTTCTATCTTCCTCCCACTCAATTCTTTCGAGAGAAACTCCTTCTCGAGAAAGGAACCATTCTTAGGGACAAACATTTTTCCCTTGGATCTGAGATAGGAGGTATACCCAACTGTTACCTTTGGGTATCATATGAAGATGTATTTGTCCGCTTTGGGTTCGAGCTTTTCCCGGCTGAAGCTATAAGCATCGCAGCCCCAAACATCAAGAAAACGACAACTTTGGTTTCTTGCCAAACCATAGTTCATACGGCGTCGTCTCAACGGACTTAGATGGTGCCCTATCTAAAGTGAATGCAGCTGTCTCTAATGCATAACCTCAAAATAATAGCGGTAGATCGGTAAGATACACCATAGATCGCACCATATCTCATAAGGTTCGATTACGATGTCCGGACACACCATTACGCTGTGGTGTTCCAGGGGACTTCAACTGCGAAACAATTCCACAATGTCTTAAGTGATTGCCAAACTCATAATTCAGATAATATCCCCTTGATCAGATCGTAGGAACATGATCTTCTTGTTATGATGATTCTTAATCTTCACTCTGAAATTGTTTGAACCTTTCAAACGTTTCAGACTTTTGCTTCATTAAGTAAATATACCATATCTACTCAAATCGTCATTGAAGATGAGAAAATAACGATATCCACCACACGCCTTAATTCTCATTGGATCACATACATCAGCATGTATGATTTCCAACAAGTCACTTGCCCGTTTCATTGTACCTGAAAACGGGATGTCGGGGGAAACTGTCCGCCACGAACACCTATGGGACCGGAGCCCCTTGTCTGTGCGGTACGAGGGCGGAGGGAGCACAAAGAGCAGATCGAAGCAGACGCGCGGGCAGTTTTACCCAGGTTCGGGCCGCACGGATGCGTAAAACCCTACTCCTGCTTGGTTGTGTATTGAGCTGAGCGCTCGGGAGCTTGAAGAAACAGCTACACCGTGCGTGAGAGTAATCTAGGTTTCGAACCCCCTCCACGTTGTGCATGGGCCTCCTTTTATAGTGTAAGGGGTCACCGACAGGTGTCAACGTAGGAGAAAGGGGTAAAAATGTAAAAGAGGTGGTAGTTGTAACAGTGCGGGAACAGTGGAGCTACAGTACAGAACAGTGGTCTATACCTACTTTAACAGTGGGGGACAAGGGCATTTAATGCCCGTCGCCGTCGACCCCAAAAGCTCCCGCCTTAGCGTCTCCGTCCGCCACGGCGACGGATTCATCACCGCGGTGCGCCACCGTGTACCCCAGGCTGCACAGCCATCCGCCACGCGTCCCTGGTTAGACCCCAGGGCGACGCGTGGGCCGATGAGCTGGAGCGCGGGCACACAGCGTGGCCTCCCCGGCAAGCGCCTTGCCGGGGCCTTGATCTTGCCGGGCCCGGGAACTTGCCGCTCCCCGGGCCCCTTGCCGGGGCGCGCATAGCGCCGAGGCAGTATCTTCTAATCTTCCTGGCAAGCTCCTCTTGCCAGGGTCTTGTGTTAGTGGAACAGCCTTGAGCCTGGTACGGCCTTCCCGACAAGCTCCTCTTGCCGGGGTCTCGATCCTCTGTCTTGTATACTTTGTTTTTGAATGGTTTAATAGGAGGCAGGAAGGTCTCCGGCGAGCACGCAGTAAACCTTGCCGCGGGAAGCTGCAACTGCCCGTGCACAAGTTGGGGTACTGAGGTACCCCTACCTTAGTACACCGACAGGAGCCCCCGGGCCTGGGCCACACACGGTGCCGAGCGCTGTTGGGCCAGGCCCAAAACAGTGCACGGGCACCCGCGGCCCGCGGCGCGCCGAATCCACTTCCATATCCGCCGCACCCCACGGTAACGGCACGCGTCGATTGCGGCGCCGTGGGATGGGACGTGCCCACGATCTCTTAATGGAAAGGGGGAAACGCCCCCCCACTCCCCCATAAAAGCAGAGGCAGCGGGCGCGGTTCCCCTCCCTGTGCTCTCATTACGTCGTCTTCTTCCTGCAAAAAGATTCCTCCTTGCGCTCCGCCTCCACAGCTCCGCCGCCGCCTAGCTCTTCGTCCCCTTCCTTCTGCCGCGTCCGCCATGGCCCCAAAGGCCGACAAGGGGAAAGCGGAGAAGTCCAAGAAGGAGAAATCCGAGCAAGCAGCCAAGCTCATTGCTTACCGGAAGCGGAACGTCGTCTTCTCGCCGAGGCTCGGCGTGCAAGAACTCTGGAACAAGTACTACTTGTTCTGGTCCAAGGGCACCGATGCGCATCCCCGCACCCGAGCATACCCGGCCGCCGCCAAAGACAACTATCCCGGCGGGTATTATTTCTTTGCTGCCTTTTTCCACTGTGGCCTCTGCCCTCCTTTTTCGAACTTCTTCTGTGATATCATGAACACGTATGGCTTCCATCTGCTTGATTTCACCCCCAACGCCATCCTCACCATGGCCGTTTTCGCACATATGTGCGAAAACTTCATAGGAGTCCACCCCAACGTAGCCCTCTTTAGACACTTTTTCACCCCTAGAGCCGAGGCCGATGCCCCTCTCTCCGGATGTATTTCTTGGGTCTTCCGTCTCGGGAAGAAGGGGTCGTACTTGCCGGGGGAGCTCCGCGGCAAGTGGGAGGAATGGCGAGCTGAGTGGTGCTGGATTGTAGAGGACCAGCCGCAAGCCTTTACTGCGCCGCGCACAACGCCTATCGCGCGCGGCAGAGATTGGAGCGAACTAGATTCCGACGACGTCAAGCTTGACATCGCTCTTGTCCGGATCCTCCGTCTTCGGCTGGCCCGGCTGTCAGTTGCCGAGGTGGGCGCAGATTTCCTCCGCCGGCGCCTCGCCCCTCTCCAAGACCGGAAGAGGCCGGCCTGGTTGTACGGCGGCCCGGCAGACATCATGAGGCTGCGCCCAGGGCTTAATTTTAACTTCACCACTCTGGAGCTGCGCGGGATGGTACGAGAGCTCTTCAAGTACGACCCGGCGCACCTCGAGTGGTTCAGGACTCCCCGGGAAGTGGTGCCGCTCTGCAACAACGCCGCGAGGGACCGAATCCTTGCCATGATGCCGATGTGCGACTCGCATGGCCTGGACCGCTCGTGGATCCCCCCGAAGCCAATCGACGTCCTCAACTTCTACGACAACCTCGTCGAGGTGGCGAGCAACAAGGAGGACCTCAAGCTGCATACGCGGGACACCACCGAGCAGGAAATCGCCTATATAGCTTCTCGGGCTGAGGAGGCCGCCGCAGCCGCGGCGGCAGGAGTCTTCGGGTTTTCGCCGGAGGAGGCGGAGGCCGAGGAGGCGTCCACCCAGGCGGAAGAGGCGGAGATCCGGCGGTTGCTGAACCTCCCACCCGACGCGCTCACCGGGGTCCCCTCGTTGAGGCACTCCGGGATCCATGGGATCGCGACGGAGGCCGCGGCAAGGGAGGGCACCGCCGGAGGAAGCAGAGGCGCCGCGAGGGGCGGAGGCGCCAAGGGGAAGAGGGCCGCAGCGCTGGATGCTGGGCCCAGCGAGCCGGTCGAGGCAGAGGAGGAGGAGGAGGAGGAGGCCGAAGACTCCGGCGGATCTACGGAGTTATACGCCGACGACCTCTCCTCGTCGGAGAGCTCCCCGCCCCCGGCAAGCCCGAAGGAGTCCCCGGCAAAGCGTCTCCGCAAGGCGGCGACGGGGGAAAGGGCGCAGGCACCCCGGCAACAGCCACCTCGGCGGGCGGCTCCGCGGGGGAGCCAAGCCGCGCCAAGGTCGTCCGGCGCACCAGCCGCAGCAGAGGCGGGCCGTGCGCGGACCACGACGGAGGCGCCCCGCAGGCCGGCCGCGAGCCGGCAAGGGTCTTCTCGGAGCGGAGCAACGGCTCCGCCCGCCCCCCGGGCGCCGGCAGCCACAGGGGCTGGGTCTTCGCAGCCCCCAGCCCCGGCGAGTACCAAGCGCGCGAGGGAGTCTTCGCCTCCCGCTCCTCGCGTCGACGCGCCCACGGTGGAGTACGACTTCTCCGCCCTGAGCGAGGACGACGAGGAGGACCAGGAGTAAGGATCCGAGATTCTTCATCTTCTTAATTCTTGTCTTGAGCTTCTGTTGATGCTAACTCTGTCTTCTGTTCTGGTTTCAGGACCCTGGCCCATCGCGCCGCGAAGAAGGCCAAGGCGCCCGAGGCCGAGGTCGCGGAGGACTCGGCAGCGGCGGCAGCGGAGGGCGCGCCGGAGCCGAGCCTGCCGGACTCTGGCACTGCTCCGATGAGCAGCCCCCAGCGCAGCCCGCAGCGCAGCCCCCAGCGTAAGTCTGGGGTTCTTTCTTTTTGCTTGTCGGGGTACGTCTGAGGCTTTTGACTTTATCTTCATGTTTTGACATTTCGTGCCTTGTTCCGTGCAGAGGAGGAGCCGCAGCGGGAAGAGCGCCCGGAGACCACCGCCGAGGAGCTGCAGGCACCGCCATCCCCGCCAAGGCAGGACTCTCCGGCAAGGGAGAGTGCTCCGTCAAGGGCGGGTACTCCGCCAAGGCAGAGTACCCCGCCAAGGACGAGCAGCCCGGCAAGGGCGGCTACCCCGCCAAGGCCAAGTTCCCCGGCGAGGGCGACTACTCCGACGAGGCCGAGCTCTCCGGCAAGGGAGCCCGTCGCTGAGGACGCCCGCCAAGGTAACCTTTGTAACTTGTCTTCTTGGCTTGTCTCTTTTTTGGATATTTGCTTGGGTCTTGAATTTCTTTGTCTTCTTCTTCTTTCTAGATCTTCCTCCTCCTGTGCCTATGGAGACGGAGGTAATCATCCTCGAGGAGGAGGACGCGCAGGGCGGTGGCGGCGACGCTCCAGTCGTCGAGGAGGTGGGCGAGGCCGCCGAGCCGGCCGCGCAAGAGACTGCTCCGGCTGCGGACGCAGCGGCCGGGGAGGGAGACGGTGGCCGCACCGCCGACCCGGAGGTGGCGGGAGCATCGGATGCTGCGCCGGCTACCGGTCCCTCCACCGGCGAGGAGCAAAGGTTTTATCTCGAGGCCCCCAATGGTGTCTTCATCCAGATGCCGTGGGGGTCTTCGTCGCGAGCTCCTGCGGAGGGCGAGGCGTTCGACGGAGAGGTCCTCGCCTCCGCAGGCCTGAAGATAGTCCAGGCGCCCGGTGGAGGTGAGGGGCCCGAGGAGGAGCGATTGCTTCATCAGCTCCTGGCCCTTTACCGGGCCAGGCAAGCAAAGCTCGCTTCCCGGGAGGCTCTTGCCGCCAAGGCCGCGGCGGAGATGGAGAAGCGTGCGGCGGAGCTCAGCGCCGCCAACCAGGCTGCTCTCCGCCAGGTGGCGGAGGAGCGAGAGCGTCTCGCCGGCGAGTACCAAGAGTGGGTACTCGAGAGGGCCGAAGCCGATGAACAGCAGCGCCTCGCCGGGGTGGAGATGTCCCGGCGAGAGGGAGAGCTCGCGCAGCGGAAGGTGGATCTGGATTCTCATGAAGAAGACCTTGCCGCTCGCGAGGCTGCCCTTGGCGGGGAGCTGAAAGAGGCGAAGGCCGCCGCGGCTGCCGCGGAGGACGCCAAGAAAGAGCTCGCCGCCAAGGTTGATCAACTGGAGAAGGCGATGAAGGTGAGCGCCGAGAAGGTTGCCGCGCTCATCCTGGAGCGCGAGAAGGATGCTCACACCAACTCAGAGCTCCAGGTGAGTTTGTCCCAGAGGGGTGACGAGCTGAAGGCCGCCAAGGATTCCATTGAAGACTTGGAGCTGAAGGTCACCACCCTGAAGGAATCGCTTGATGCTGCCCGGGCCCAGGAGACCAAGCTGAAGGATGAGCTCCGCAAGGAGCGAACCTTGATGGAGAGCGTCAACAAGGCCTCCGAGCTCTTCCGGCAGACTATTGAGGTGTGGACCGAAGAGCTGGTTTCTTCTGCGTCCAACATTGACCAGGAGTTGCTTGCTTTGAAGGTCGAACATCTTATCTACTCGCCGGATCCAGATCTCCCGCACAGCGCCAAGCTCAGCCTCTTCTTCAGAGGCGTCGCTCCGGCCCTTGCAGGTCTCCGGAACCGCATCCCCGCGCAGCTGGCCGAGGAGTCGCGCCGTCTCTGCGCGGGAACTCTGGAGCGGGTCTTGACGAAGATCGTGTACCGCAACCCGGGGATCAACCTCACGAACGTTCTTCGCAGCTTGCCGGCAGATGCAGACACGGAGGCCCTGAAGGAGCAGGTCGGCCATATCATCGCCAAGGTGGCAAAGCTTGGCAGGAAGGAGGGCGACCGCGTAGACTAGGGCCCCATTTATCTTTATCTTTTCGTTGCTGCACATTATGTTATGAACTCATTAGTCCATTGCGACAAGTTATCCTTGTAAGATATTTGCTTTACTTCAATCAATCAGTACAATGTTATCTTCCTTGTTCCAATCTTTGACTTTGTATGTTTTTCGCCCCACGCTCCCGGGTAGCTTGCCGGCAAGGGGCCCTTGCCGCGAGCGCTGAGTGCTGGACTCTGAGCAGCCTGCTGGCTAAGGTCCTCGCCGACGAGCAACCTTGCCGCAGCAGGTCGCAACGCACTTAGCTTGCTGAGCGTACTCGGAAACGAAGCAAGGGCGCGACACTTGTCGCAGCTCACTTAAATCGTTGAGTGGACTCGAAAACAAGATAAGGGTGCGGCAAGCTACGGGTAGGTTCCTCCGCGCACAGGTTTTCCATACAAAGTGTGATCGTTCAAGGAAGACAACCAAAATTTAAAATTTGGACTGGTCAAATTCTAACAACTTATCTTTCATATGCTGCTTGCTGCTTGCTTATGTTGCTTGCTTTTTGGTAAGGCTCTTCTTACTTGAACAGCACTTAGTCCCTCTTCCACCTCCTTCCCCCCCGGCAAACTTGTGCGCGAGGAACGTTCCTCCTGCTTAAGAGAAAAGGAAAAGGAGAGGGAAACAAGCATATTGTCTTTCGACGTAATGGTGCTTACCGTATGTCTGAGTGTTGCATCAAATGCCAAACAAAACATGCAAATAGCAAAGAGAAGCATGCAAAAGGCAATCGATGCGAAAACACGAAATCTTTACTGATGCACGGGGTCTGCGCCCGGCTTTGTACAAAGGGTTACATGCAACAGCGGCAAGGCTTGTACAAAAGGTGGTTGCCGGAGCGGATCACGGCAACCGCGCCTTAGGGGTGAAACTTGCGAAGATGCTCTATGTTCCAGGAGTTGCTCACCGGTAAGCCTTCTTCGGTCTCGAGGCGGACAGCGCCGGGCGTCGTAACTTGTCTCACCCGATAAGGGCCTTCCCACTTCGGCGTCAACTTGTTGGAATTCTTGGCGGACTGAACACGCCGAAGAACAAGGTCGCCTTCCTCGAGACTCCTGGCCTTAACCTTGCGGCTATGGTAGCGGCGCAAAGCTTGCTGATATCGAGCAGCTCGTACAGCAGCCTGGAGACGTCCCTCCTCAAGGAGCAATGCGTCATCTTGCCGCAGTTGCTCTTGCTCGAGCTCATCATAAGCGAGCACTCGAGGAGATCCGTATACGAGTTCCGTGGGGAGAACTGCTTCTGCTCCATAGACTAGAGCAAAAGGTGTCTGTCCGGTGGCTCGACTTGGTGTCGTTCTGATTGACCAAAGAGCCGCCGGGAGCTCCTCTATCCAATTCCTTCCGCACTTGCGCAGCCTGTCAAAGGTCCTTGTCTTGAGTCCGCGCAGCACTTCAGCATTTGCCCTTTCCGCTTGGCCGTTGCTCCTCGGGTGAGCAACAGAAGCGAAACAGACCTTGGCGCCAAGGTCTTGGACGTATTGCATGAAGGTGCGACTAGTGAATTGCGTACCGTTGTCGGTGATGATCCTGTTAGGGATCCCGAAACGGCAAACAATTGACCTGAAGAACCTGACTGCTGACTGTGCTGTCACCTTTCTCACTGGCTCCACTTCTGGCCACTTTGTGAACTTGTCGATTGCAACGTACAAGTACTCAAAGCCCCCGACAGCGCGAGGGAAAGGGCCGAGGATATCGAGCCCCCAGACCGAGAAGGGCCATGACAAAGGGATTGTTTGGAGAGCTTGAGCTGGCTGATGAATTTGCTTTGCATGGAACTGGCACGCTTCACACTTGGTTACTAGTGCAGTTGCATCTTGGAGGGCTTCTTGCCAAAAGAACCCTTGCCGGAAAGCTTTTCCGGCAAGTGCCCTTGCGCCAATGTGGTGGCCGCATATGCCTCCGTGTATTTCCGCCAACAGCTTCTGTCCATCTTCCCTGGAGATGCATTTCAACCTGACACCGTTGAGTCTTCTTCTGTACAGCTCGTTATCCACAAACTGATACATACTTGACTGCCTGGTTATCTTCTCTATCTCTTGAGGGTCGTCGGGAAGTTCTCCAGTTTGTAGAAAACGGACGATCTGCTGCGCCCACGCCGGAGCTCGAGGCTCGACGGCAAGGACTAAAGGCTCGAGGGCCGCTGCGGGAACCCCAGCTTCTACGGCAAAGACCTCTGGTCCTGTCGGAGCTGACGGTCCCCCGGCAAGCTCGCCGGAGCGAGGCTTGTCGGGAACACTTGCTTCAACTGAACAAGCCCGAGGGCTCGCAGGAGCGAACTGTTCCTCAGCGTTGTTGTTGATCCTGGGAACTTTGGCGGCGTGTTCAGGAAGATCCGCCGGCAAGTAGTCGCCGGAGACCAACTTTCTCTTCTTAGACTGCCCAATTGATGGTGTAACTGATGGCTGAGTCAGCTTGAGCAAAAAGGTCCCTGGTTCCACAGGTAACTTCATCGCGGCGCACTTTGAAAGGCCATCTGCAATCTCATTCTGGGCTCTTGGGACGTGCTCCATCTGCAAACCTTCAAAGTGCTCTTCAAGCTTTCTCACTTCATCGACATATGCTTCCATCAAAGGACTCTGATAGCTCTTGTTAACTTGCCGGACCACCAACTGAGAATCGCCCCGTACAATCAGCTTCCTGATCCCAAGTTCGGCCGCAATCCTGAGGCCGGCAAGCAAGCCTTCATATTCTGCAGTGTTGTTTGTCGCTTGCTCCCTGGGAAAGTGCATCTGGATAACATATTTGAGGTGCTCTCCGGTGGGCGCGATGAGCACCACGCCGGCACCGGCGCCTTGCAGCGAGAAGGCACCGTCGAAATACATTACCCATTCACTTGTCGCTTCTTGCACGGGTACGCTTGTTTCTTGAACTTCATCCTCTGGTGTTGGGGTCCACTCAGCAATGAACTCTGCCAAAGCTCGGCTCTGGATGGTTGAAGTACTTTCAAACTTGAGTCCAAAGCTCGACAGCTCCAGTGCCCACTCGACGATCCTGCCTGTTGCTTCTGGATTGTGCAATATCCTCTTCAACGGAAAGCGAGTGACCACCGTTATCTCATGGGCTTGGAAGTAGTGGCGCAGCTTTCTCGAGGCCATGAGGAGGCCGAAAAGCAATTTTTGCACGCCAGAGTACCTTGATCTAGCTCCCTGGAGGAGGGAACTTACAAAATACACTGGGCGCTGCACCATCTTCTTCCGCACCTCTCCTTGCTCCTGCGCGGAGTCTTCCTTGTCGGGGCCAGAGCTTGTCGGGACAGCCCCCTGCTTGTCGCTAGATTCGCTTGCCGGTGACGCTGGCTCCTCGTCGGACTCCCTCTCCGCTACTAACGCAGCACTAACCACCTGGTTGGTTGCCGCTAAATATAGCAACAACTTTTCCTGTGGTTTAGGTGCGACAAGTATAGGAGTGGAGGACAGGTACCGTTTCAAATCCTGCAACGCCGCCTCCGCTTCCGGAGTCCACTTCATGGGACCTGCCTTCTTCAAGATTTTGAAGAAAGTTAGGGCGCGTTTTGCGGATTTCGAAATGAACCTACTGAGGGCAGCAACGCAACCTGCAAGTCTTCTGACATCCTTGACGCGCTTCGGGGCTTCTATCTGCTCGATGGCTTTGATCTTGTCGGGGTTGGCCTCAATCCCCCTCTGTGATACAAAGAACCCAAGAAGCTTGCCGGAGGGAACTCCAAAGACGCACTTCTCGGGGTTCAGCTTGAGCTGTATCCTGCGCAGGTTCTGAAATGTTTCTTCCAAGTCTTGAATCAGTGTTTCCTTGCTCTTGCTCTTAATCACGATGTCATCCATGTAGGCTTCTACATTCCTGTGGATCTGTGGCTCAAAAGCAGTGTACACTACCCTTGCAAAAGTTGAGCCTGCATTCTTCAATCCAAATGGCATGCGGATAAAGCAATAGGTGCCACATGGAGTGATAAATGCAGTCTTCTCTTCATCTTCCTTGGCCATGAAAATCTGGTGATAGCCTGAGTATGCATCAAGAAAACAGAGTAGCTCACATCCGGCGGTGGAGTCAACGATCTGGTCAATGCGCGGCAAAGGAAAAGGATCCTTGGGACATGCTTTATTGACATCGGTGAAGTCTATACACAGTCTCCACTTCCCGTTGGCCTTGCGCACGACGACTGGGTTTGCCAACCACGTCGGATGGATCACACCTCTAACTAGGCCTGCTGCCTCTAGTTTCTTGATCTCCTCGTTGATGAACTCTTGGCGCTCCACGGCTTGCTTCCTCACTTTTTGCTTGATGGGCCGCGCATGAGGGCAGACAGCAAGCTTGTGCTCAATCACCTTCCTGGGAACACCGGGGATGTCAGATGGTTGCCAAGCAAACACATCGACATTCGTCCGCAGGAAGGCGACGAGCGCGCTTTCCTATTTGCTGTCAAGGGTGGCACTGATGGTGAAGGTACCACCAGTGCCATCCTCCTTTGCGGACACCTTCTTGGTTGCCGGAGGAGCAGCCATTCCTTTCTTGCTCTTGCCGGTGGAGCTCGATGGAACGTCCTCGACGGCGGCGCAGCACTCCGAAGAGGTGCGGTTGCCGGAGTGGGCCCCAGAGCACTTGCCGGACTTGGTCTTCATCTTCTTCCCCCCGGGAGCTTCAGCGGCAAGAGTATCCTTCTCGGCCGCAGCTGCCGCATCCCGGTAAATCTTGTCGGCGCAAATAAGCGCATCTTTCTTGTCGCTATGGACAGTGATGACGCTTATCGGCCCCGGCATCTTCAGTACGTTGTAGGCATAGTGGGAAGCCGCCATGAACTTGGCGAGGGCGGGACGGCCGAGTATCCCATTGTAGGGCAATGGAATATCAGCAACGTCAAAGGTGATGCGCTCAGTCCTGAAATTGAGCTCCCCGCCAAAGGTCACCGGCAGAGTAATCTTTCCCTTGGGCTTGCTCCTTCCCGGGTTGATTCCTTGGAATGAACCGGTCTCTTCGAGCTCGCCGTCTTGAATCTGGAGCTTCTTGATCACAGCAGAGGAGATCAAGTTCAGCCCGGCCCCGCCGTCAACCAACATTTTGGTGACCTTGAGGTTGCGGATGGTGGGGGAAACCAGCATCGGCAAGCACCCGACCGCCGTGGTGCGATCAGGGTGATCCTCAAGGTCGAAAATGATGGGCGTGCTGGACCATTTGAGGAGCCTGCGCGACTCCACGGGCGGCTCCGCTGCATTCACCTCACGCACCCACTGTTTCAGCTGGCGGTGGGAGGTGTGCAGGGAGGCGCCACCGTCGACGCACAGGACCTCCGTGGCCTTCTGGAACTCCTGCTCGCTGTTCTCGTCGTCCTCCATGTCTTCATCGTCGTCTTCGTCGTTGTCGCGGCCCCGGGGAGGTCGATCTCCTTGCCGCTGCTTGGCCTTGCCGCGGCGTCCTCCCCGGCCGTTGAACGGCCGCTTCTTGCTGGGCTCTTCCCCGCCACCTTGGGCCTTCTCCTTGTCGCGCCTCTCGTACTCAGCTTTTTGCTGCTCGACGAGATACTCGACGCGCTTGCAGTTGGAGAGATCGTGACCCTTGGTGCGGTGAATCTTACAGTATTGCTTGTCGGAGCTACCCGGCTTGTCGGCCGCCGCCGCAGGGGCAGGCTCCTTGCCGGAGCCGCCAGCCTGCGCTTGCTTGGCGGGGGCCTCCTTGCCGGACTTCTCGACGGCAAGCACTTCCTTCTTTCCCTTCTTCCTGTTGTTCCGCCGCCGGCTCTTCTTTGCCGGGGCGGCGTCGTCGCTGTCGCTTCCCCCTGCGCCAGCATCCTCCCCGGGGAGTTTCCTCCCCTCTTCTGCACGGGCGCACTTGTCGGCAAGAGCGTAGAGCTCGCTGACGTCCCTAATCTTGGTCATCGCCATCTCCTCACGCATGCGGCGGTTACGCACGTTCTGATGGAACGCGCTGATAACCGCAGCAGGGTGAACGTCGGGGATGTTGTGCTGTACCCGGCTGAAGCGTTGGATATATTTGCGCAGGGGCTCGCCTTCCTTCTGGGCCAAAATGTGGAGATCGCTCTCCTGGCCATGGGGTTTGTGGCCGCCGGTGAAGGCGCCAACAAACTGATGGCAGAGGTCGGCCCAAGAAGAGATAGAGCCTTCCGGCAAGTGCATGAGCCACGAACGGACGTTCGGCTTCAGCACGAGCGGGAAGTAGTTGGCTAGGATCTTCTCGTCGCGCCCCCCGGCAGCTTGCACTGCGATAGTGTAGACGCTGAGAAACTCCGAGGGGTGCGTCTTGCCGTCGTACTTCTCCGGTACGTCGGGCTTAAAGTTCTTCATGCTGGGCCACTGGACGCGCCGCAGCTCGCGGGTGAACGCAGGGCAGCCTGCCGCGTACGGCAAGTCGCCTGGTTCACCGGGCGCGGGTGCGTCGACAGTGTTCCCAGCTCTCTTGTCGGATTGTCGCCGAGCTTCTCGGCGGCGCTCGATCGTGGTTCGAGCGTCTTCGTCTCGCCGGTCGTCGAGGACCTGGCGCTGGTCCCGACGGGTCCGCGGGTCCGACGAGGCGGTGGAGCCGTCGTCGGGGTTGTTCCGGCGGGGCGGCGTCTTCTGCTTCTGCGGCGGGGAGTGCACGCTTGTCGCACCCCCGGCAGTCTTGTCGCCGATAGCCTTCGTCTTCTCAGCCTGCCGCGGCCGTGAGGCCGACGGCTGCTGTGGAGAGTCGTTGTTGGCGAAGTCTATCAGGCTCCGGATAGTGGCCCTCCATTCCTCGGCCTTGTCGGCCGCCGGAGGAAAATCGAGGAGCAGCTGCGCCCTTGCGAGCGCTTCTGCCGGAGTAGTGGGGAACGCGGGCGAGCGGTGCGAGGAGCGGGATACGCTCGGACTTCTAACGACGTTAGAAGGAGCGGGGTCCCGCGCCGGCGCCTTCGCTTTGCTTGTGCCCGGACGGGGGTCCGGGGCGTCCCGCGAACCTCCAGTATGGCCTTGTCCCAGCAAGCGGATACCACCTCCCGTGGTATGGCGCTGCGGGGTCGTCGTATGTTGCGATGGACGTGGCGCGTCCACGGAGACCGAGGTCCGGTCATCTGTCTTGTTCTTGGATCTGGTGGCACCGTGAGTGTCCTCGCCGGCGACCACCCTTCCGACGGCGTCTCCCCCGCCCACCGTTGGCTCTGGTGGCGGCGGATGAGACGCAGACGGGCCTCCGACCTCCGAAGGCTTCTTCTTCGGGGCCATGGAGTTGTCGCTGATGAAGTTGTTGATGAAGCTGGAGAGGTTGATGAAGGATGCGCCCGCGCGAACGCCGGATCAGGTTCGTACAACCTCGACGCCCCCTACCTGGCGCGCCAAAGATGTCGGGGGAAACTGTCCGCCACGAACACCTATGGGACCGGAGCCCCTTGTCTGTGCGGTACGAGGGCGGAGGGAGCACAAAGAGCAGATCGAAGCAGACGCGCGGGCAGTTTTACCCAGGTTCGGGCCGCACGGATGCGTAAAACCCTACTCCTGCTTGGTTGTGTATTGAGCTGAGCGCTCGGGAGCTTGAAGAAACAGCTACACCGTGCGTGAGAGTAATCTAGGTTTCGAACCCCCTCCACGTTGTGCATGGGCCTCCTTTTATAGTGTAAGGGGTCACCGACAGGTGTCAACGTAGGAGAAAGGGGTAAAAATGTAAAAGAGGTGGTAGTTGTAACAGTGCGGGAACAGTGGAGCTACAGTACAGAACAGTGGTCTATACCTACTTTAACAGTGGGGGACAAGGGCATTTAATGCCCGTCGCCGTCGACCCCAAAAGCTCCCGCCTTAGCGTCTCCGTCCGCCACGGCGACGGATTCATCACCGCGGTGCGCCACCGTGTACCCCAGGCTGCACAGCCATCCGCCCCGCGTCCCTGGTTAGACCCCAGGGCGACGCGTGGGCCGATGAGCTGGAGCGCGGGCACACAGCGTGGCCTCCCCGGCAAGCGCCTTGCCGGGGCCTTGATCTTGCCGGGCCCGGGAACTTGCCGCTCCCCGGGCCCCTTGCCGGGGCGCGCATAGCGCCGAGGCAGTATCTTCTAATCTTCCTGGCAAGCTCCTCTTGCCAGGGTCTTGTGTTAGTGGAACAGCCTTGAGCCTGGTACGGCCTTCCCGACAAGCTCCTCTTGCCGGGGTCTCGATCCTCTGTCTTGTATACTTTGTTTTTGAATGGTTTAATAGGAGGCAGGAAGGTCTCCGGCGAGCACGCAGTAAACCTTGCCGCGGGAAGCTGCAACTGCCCGTGCACAAGTTGGGGTACTGAGGTACCCCTACCTTAGTACACCGACACGGGATCTCAGTCATCCTGCCCAAGAGGCATGGCTCGCATGTGTCAAGCGATTCAAAATCAAGTGACTCCAAACATCCATCAGCATGGAGTTTCTTCATGCATTTTATGCCAAAATGACCTAAGCGGCAGTGCCACAAGAAAGTGGTACTATCATTATTAACTCTACATCTTTTGGCATTAATATTATCATCATGTGTATTACTATGATCGAGATTCAACGAACCATTGGGTGCATGACCATAAAGGTATTATTCATGTAAACAGAATAACCATTATTCTCTAACTTAAATGAATAACCGTATTGCGATGAACATGATCTAATCATTTTCACGCTCAACGTAGACACCTGATAACATTTATCTAGGTTCAACACTAATCTCGAAAATAGAGGAAGTGTGCGATGGTGATCTTATCAACCTTGGAAACACTTCCAACACACATCGTCACCTCGCCCTTAGCTAGTCTCCGTTCAGTGCGTAGCTTTTGCTTCAAGTCACTAATAATAGCAACTGAACCGGTATCCAATACCCAGGTGCTACAAGGAGCACTACTAAGGTACACATCAATAACACGTATATCACATATACTTTGTTGAAGTTGCCAGCTATCATATCTACCATGTATTTGGGGTGGTTCCGCTACCATGTGACCGTTCCCCTTACAATAGAAGCACTTAGTCTCGAGGTTTGGGTTCAAACATGGGTTCCTTCATCAGAGCGACAACAGGTTTGCCATTCATGAAGTTTCCCTTCTAGCCCTTACCCTTTTGAAACCAGTGGTCTTGTTAAACCATCAACACTTGATGCTCCTTCTTGATCTCTACTTTTGCGGTACTAAGAACCGCTGACAGCACCGGGATCATCTCCATCCTTTGCATGTCATAGTTCATCACGAAGTTCTAGTAGCTTGGTGATAGTGTCTAGAGAATTCTGTCAACCACTATCTCACCTGGAAGATTAACTCCCACTTGGTTCAAGTGGTTTTAGCACCCAGACATTCTGAGCACGTGCTCACTAGTTGAGCTATTCTCCTCCATCTTTTTGGCAAAGGAACTTGTCAGAGGTCTCATACCTCTCAACACGGGCATGAGCCTGAAATCCCAATTTCAGCTCTTAGAACATCTCATATGTTCCATGGCGTTCAAAACGTCATTGGAATCCCGATTCTAAGCCGTAAAGTATGGTGCACTAAACTATCAAGTAGTCATCAGGACATGTCTCTCAGGTGTTCACAACATCCACAGACAACGTTGTAGGGGGTTGCACATTGAGCGGTGCATCAAAGACGTAAGCTTTCTGTGCAGCAGTGAGGACACTCCTCGGACTACGGACCCAGTCCGCATCCTTGCTTACAATATCTTTCAACTTAGTCTTTCTCTAGGATCGTATGAAACAGGGAGCTACAACGCAAGCTATTGATCTACAACATAATTTGCAAAGGCAACTTAGACTATTGTTCATGATAAGTGAGTTTAACTAATCAAATTACTTATAACTCCCACTCAAATTGACATCCCTCCGGTCATTCGAGCGTGACATGATCCAAATCCACCAACCCAAGTCCGATCATCACGTGAGATGAGGTGGTGTCAATGGTGAACATCAACATGTTGATCATATCTACTATATGACTCATGCTCGACCTTTCGGTCTTCCGTGTTCCGAGGCCATGTCTGTACATGCTAGGCTCGTCAAGTCTAACCCGAGTGTTCTGCATGTGCAAAACTGGCTTGCACCCGTTGTATGCGAACGTAGAGTCTATCACACCCGATCATCACGTGGTGCTTCGAAACGACGAACCTTCGCAACGGCGCACACTCGGGGGGAACACAATTTTATCTTGAAATTTTAGTGAAGGATCATCTTATAATGCTACCGTCGTCCTAAGCAAAATAAGATGCATAAAAGGATTAACATCACATGCAAATCATAAGTGACATGATATGGCCATCAACTCGTGCTTTTGATCTCCATCTCCAAAGCACCGGCATGATCTCCATCGTCACCGGCGCCACACCATGATCTCCATCATCGTGTCGCCATCGGGGTTGTCGGCGCCCACCATGCTCTTACTACTATTGCTACCGTTTAGCGATAAAGTAAAGCATTACAAAGCGCTTAATGATTGACACGCAGGTCATACAAAAATTAAAGACAACCCTATGGCTCCAGCCGGTTGCCGTATGCATCGACATGCAAGTCGATATTAACTATTACAACATGATCATCTCATACATCAAATATAATTCATCATGTCATTGGCCATATCATATCACATGCATACCCTGCAAAAACAAGTTAGACGTCCTCTAATTTGTTGTTGCATGTTTTACGTGGCTGCTATGGGTATCTAGCAAGAACGCTTCTTACCTACGCAAAACCACAACGGTGATATTCAAGTTGCTATTTAACCTTCTACAAGGACCGCCTTGTTCTATTCCGATTCAACTAAGATAGGAGAGACAGACACCCGCCAGCCATCTTATGCAACAAAAGTCACATGTCTGTCGATGGAACCGGTCTCATGTACGTGGACATGTAAAGTTGGTCCGGGCCGCTTCATCCTATAATACCGCTGAATCAAGAAAGACTAAGGAGGGCAGCAATTTAAACATCAACGCCACAAACCCTTTTGTGTTCTACTCGAGAAAGCATCTACGCAAGATCCTAGCTCATGATGCCACTGTTGGGGAACGTTGCATGGGAAACAAAAATTTTCCTACCGTTCACCAAGATCAATCTAGGAGATGCTACTACGAGAGGAGAGTTGGATCTACGTACCCTTGTAGATCGCTAAGCGGAAGCGTTAAGAACGCGGTTGATGTAGTCGTACTCGCCGCGATTCAGATCGCTGAAGATCCAAGCACCGAAGCAACGGTGCCTCCGCGTTCTTCACACGTACGGCTCGGGGACGTCTCCTCCTTCTTGATCCAGCAAGGGGTGGAGGAGAGGTTGATGGAGAACCGGCAGCACGACGGCGTGGTGGTGATGGTGGAGAAGAACTCCGGCAGGGCTTCGCCTAAGCACCGCGGGAGAAGAAGATGTTATGGGAGAGGGAGGGCAGCACCGAGGCACGAACTTGTGTTGGCTGCCCTCCCTCTACCTCTCTATATATAGGGGGAAGGAGGAGAGGGGGGCGCCCTAGGGTTTCCCCTAGGGGGCCGGCGGCCAGGGCAAGGGGAGGGGCGGCGGCCAGGGCAGGCCCTAGGGTTTCCCCCCCTAGGTGCCTTGCCCCCCAAGGCTAAGGGGGTGCGGCCACCCTAGAGGGGTCCACCTCCCTTGGCGCACAAGGAGAGGGCCCAGGGGGGGCGCACAGCCCCCTGAGGGCTGTGGTGTTCCCCCTTGTGGCCCATTAGGCCCAGAACTACTTCCGGAACCCCCGAAACCCTTTCCGGTACTCCGCCGATTTCCCGATGCTCCCCGGAACACTTCCGGACTCCGAAACCTTTCATCCTATATATCAATCTTCGTCTCCGGACCATTCCGGAGACCCTCGTCATGTCCGGGATCTCATCCGGGACTCCGAACAACCTTCGGTAACCATGCACTATTCTCACTAACAACCCTAGCGTCACCGAACCTTAAGTGTGTAGACCCTGCGGGTTCGGAAACCATGTAGACATGACCTAGACACTCCCAGGTCAATAACCAATAGCGGGATCTGGATACCCATATTGGTTCCCACATGTTTCTCGATGATCTCATCGGATGAACCACGATGTCAAGGATTCAGGCAATCCCGTATACAGTTCCCTTTGTCTCGTCGGTATGTTACTTGCCCGAGATTCGATCGTCGGTATCTCTATACCTAGTTCAATCTCGTTACCGGCAAGTCTCTTTACTCGTTACCGTAATACATAATCCCGTGACTAACCACTTAGTCACTTTGAGCTCATTGAGATGACGTATTACCGAGTGGGCCCGGAGATACCTCTCCGTCACACGGAGTGACAAATCCCAGTCTCGATCCATGTCAACTCAACAGACACCCTCGGAGATACCTGTAGAGTACCTTTATAGTCACCCAGTTACGTTGTGACGTTTGGCACACACAAAGCACTCCTACGGTGTCAGTGAGTTACATGATCTCATGGTCATAGGAACTTATACTTGACATGCAGAAAACTATAGCGATAACTGACACGATCAAAAGCTATGTTAACGTTTGGGTCTCGTCCATCACATCACTCTCCTAATGATGTGATCCCGTTATCAAATGACAACTCATGTCTATGACCTGGAAACCGCGGTCATCTTTGATCAACGAGCTAGTCCTGTAGAGGCTCACTAGGGACACAAAGTCTGTCTATTCATCCACACGTGTATTTGAGTTTCCAATCAATACAGTTATAGCATGGATAATAAACGATTATCATGAACAAGGAAATATAATAATAACCAATTTATTATTGCCTCTAGGGCATATTTCCAACACAACATACGTTGTTCCCTTTGTCATCGGTCTGTCACTTGCCCGAGATTCGATCGTCGGTATCATCATACCTAGTTCAATATCATTACCGGCAAGTCTCTTTACTCGTTCTGTAATACATCATCTCATGACTAACTCATTAGTCATTTGCTTACAAAGCTTATTATGATGTGTATTACCGAGAGGGCCCAGAGATACCTCTCCGGCACTCGGAGTGACAAATCCTAATCTTGATATATGCCAACACCAGAAATACCTTTGGAGGCACCTGTAGAGCATCTTTATAATCACCCAGTTACGGTGTGACGTTTGATAGCACACAAGGTGTTCCTCTAATATTCGGGAGTTGCATAATCTCATAGTCAGAGGAACATATATAAGTCATGAAGAAAGCAATAGCAATAAAACTAAACGATCATTATGCTAAGCTAACAGATGGGTCTTGTCCATCATATCATTCTCCTAATGATGTGATCACGTTCATCAAATGACAACACATGTCTATGGTTAGGAAACTCAACCTTCTTTGATTAACGAGCTAGTCTTGTAGAGGCATACTAGGGACACTCTGTTTCATCTATGTATTCACACATGTATCAAGTTTCCAGTCAATACAATTCTAGCATGAATGAAAGACATTTATCATGATATATAAGGAAATATAAATAACAACTTTATTATTGCCACTAGGGCATATTTCCTCCAGTCTCCCACTTGCACTAGAGTCAATAATTTAGATTACATAGTAATGATTCTAACACCCATGGAGTCTTGGTGCTGATCATGTTTTGCTCGTGGAAGAGACTTAGTCAACGGGTCTGCGACATTCAAATCCTTATGTATTTTGCGAATCTCTATGTCTCCCTCCTTGACTTGATCGTGGATGGAGTTGAAGCGTCTCTTGATGTGCTTGTTTCTCTTGTGAAACATGTATTCCTTCGCCAAGGATATTGCTCCAGTGTTGTCACAAAAGATTTCCATTGGACCCGATGCACTCGGTATTACACCTAGATTGGATATGAACTCCTTCATCTAGACTCCTTCATTTGCTATTGCCGAAGCAGCTATGTACTCCGCTTCACACATAGATCCCGCCACGACGCTCTGCTTGGAACTGCACCAACCTATAGCTCCACCGTTCAACAAAAATATGTATCGATTTGTGACTTCGACTCATCCGGGTCAGTGTCAAAACTTGCATCGACGTAACCGTTTACGACGAGGTCTTTGTCACCTCCAGAAACAAGAAACATATCCTTCGTCCTTTACAGGTATTTCAGGATGTTCTTGACTGTTGTCCAGTGATCCACTCCTGGATTACTTTGGTACCTCCCTGCTAGACTTATAGCAAGGCACACATCAGGTCTGGTACACAACATTGCATACATGATAGAACCTATGGTTGAAGCATAGGGAATGACTTTCTTTTTCTCTCTATCTTCTGAAGTGGTCGGGCATTGAGTCTGACTCAACTTCACACCTTGTAACACAAGCAAGAACCCTTTCTTTGACTGATCCATTTTGAACTTCTTCAAAACTTTATCAAGGTATGCTCTTTGTGAAAGTCCAATTAAGCGTCTTGATCTATCTCTATAGATCTTGATGCCTAATATATAAGCAGCTTCACCGAGGTCTTTCATGGAAAAATTCTTATTCAAGTATCCTTTTATGCTATCCAGAAATTCTATATCATTTCCAATCAACAATATGTCATTCACATATAATATCAGAAATGCTAGAGAGCTCCTACTCACTTTCTTGTAAATACAGGCTTCTCGGAAAGTTTGTATAAAACTATATGCTTTGATCACCTCATCAAAGTATATATTCCAACTCCGAGATGCTTGCACCAGTCTATAGATAGATCGCTGGAGCTTGCACACTTTGTTAGCACCTTTAGGATTGACAAACCTTCTGGTTGCATCATATACAACTCTTCTTTGAGATATCCATTAAGGAATAAAGTTTTGACATCCATTTGCCAGATTTCATAATTATAAAATGTGGCAATTGCTAACATGATTCAGACAGACTTAAGCATCGCTACAGGTGAGAAGGTGTCATCGTAGTCAACTCCTTGAACTTGTCAAAAACCTTTCATAACAAGTCGAGCTTTGTAGACAGTAACATTACCATTGGCGTCAGTCTTCTTCTGAAAGATCCATTTATTTTCAATGGCTTGCCGATCATCAGGAAAGTCAAAAAAGTCCACACTTTGTTCTCATACATGGATCCCATCTCAGATTTCATGATCTCAAGCCATTTTGCAGATCAGGGCTCATCATCGCTTCCTCATAGTTCGTAGGTTCGTCATGGTCTAGTAACATGACTTCCAGAACAGGATTCCCGTACCACTCTGGTGCGGAACGCACTCTGGTTGACCTACGAGGTTTAGTAGACACTTGATCACAAGTTTCATGATCATTATCATTAGCTTCCTCACTAAATGGTGTAGGAATCACTGGAACTGATTTCTGTGATGAACTATTTTCCAATTCGGGAGAAGGTACAATGTAATTCCCCAGATGTAATACTTTCCCTTTTGGGCAATATATATATCTTTGGCTCCATCAATTCCATTCCGGGTTCTTCGTCTTTTCGGGTTTTCGTCCTTTTTGTTGTGTGCGTGTGTGGCATTCATCCATGTCATGTAGTCATGTGCATTGCATTGCATTTGTGTTGTCGTTTGCATTCGGTCCCACGCGTTCCTTCTCGTTGTCCGTTTCGAGTTTCGGAGCTCTCTCACGTGTCCGTGGCACCCCCGAGGCCTACTTTGCTGTTTGGCCGTGTAACGTTTCCGTTTTGGTGTGAGACTTGTCGTGCGATGTTGTTTTGGTGTGTGTAACCCGCCTGTCAAATCTCGTCGCGTTTGGAGTTCGTTTGATGCTCCAACAGTTATTCTCGTGGGCTGAAAGTACCCCCTCTTTGAGGCCCAAGAAACCCCTCCAACAGCCCACCAAACCAACCCAAACCCCACCCTCCATCTAGGCCATCCAATTGTGACCGCGTGGCCGAAAACCTCACCTCATTTGGACAACCCTAGCTCCTTGTGCCTATATAAACGTCCATCTCCCCCAATTTTCGCGTCTGAAACCCTAATGCTTCCACAGTTCGCCGCCGGTGCTTCCATCGTTGACCCGCGGTGCTTCCACCGTGAGACCGCCGTGCTTCCGACGTGCAATGAGCTGTGCTTCCACCGCACCGCGTCCGTGCTTCCATAGTGCCAGATCGGAGCTTCCGACCCGACGCGCGGGCCCCGCAGGGTCATCTTCTTCCTCAGATCCTCCCCGCCGCCATCTTCTCCGCCTCCGAGCGCCGCCACGCCGGAGCTCCCTTCCCCGCCGCGCCGGAGCTCCCTTCCCCGCCGCCGGCTTCGCTCCTCCTCGCCGCCCCGCCGTCCGCCGCCGGCCCCCGCCACCGGACGCCTCCCCGGGCCGGGCCCTCCGCCGTCCGCCGCCGTCCGGCCATCTCCGCCGCCTCCCGCCGGCCGGGCCTCGCCGACCCCCTCGTCGCGGCCCCCCCTGCGCCTCCATCGCCGGGCCGGAGCCCCAGGCCGCCGCCGCCCCTCGGGCGATCGAGCCACAGCTCGGGGATCGCCAGGAGCCGATCCGGTCGATCCGACCTAACGGGCCGGATCCGGCCCCGAAGCCCGTTAGCCCGCTCCGCCGGGCCCGACCCGATCCGCCACCCGCGCCCGATGGGCCACGCCCGCTCCACCCGTTGACTTCGCTGGACCCGACCCGCGTTGACCCAGATCTGACCCGAGGTGTTTTTTTCTCGAAGTCCCTGTAGTTTTGTTGTCTGATGCAGTTTTGTTTTGATGATAACTTTTTGTGTGATGGTCCGATTTGAGCATATGATATGTCAAAATGATCGTGGAGACTTGTACTACGTTTTGTTCCATTGTGCCATGCATGTTTGAGGTCATCTAGATGTCTTAATCTTCATGAGAAGAGTGCTACTTGTTATAAACTGCTGTTAGTAGTTGTTTTCATGCCATGTTTGCAATGTGATAACTTGGTGCATGTTTATCCAAATGAAGCAAATGATATCCACATGTTCATCATGAAATGCTCTACATGTTGATTGCCTTAGCTTGCATGATAGATTTTATCTTGCCATGTTTAACTCCTTTGCAAAAGTGCATGTGGCTGTTAATTTCAGCTTGTGCATGTTTATTGTTTCGGGTGTAACTTTTAGCCCGTTGCTCCGTTTTGAACAAGTCCTATATGTAACTTGTGTGTTTTTGCATGTAGAATCATATTAACCTATTGATATCATGTTTTGAAGTATTTTGCTTGAACAAATTGCTTGTGCTGTAACACTGTGCTTCCTATGTAGACTTTCTGTGCTTCAATAGTGCATCTGTTTTGCTTCCATAGTGCATCACCCATGCATCCAGTAGTTTTGTGTATTGCATCTTGTTGATTGTCGTGCCTTGTGTGTTTGTGTTGAGTAGAGCTGGAAGCTGAGTACGAGTTAGAGAACGAGGTTACTACCGAGGTTGAGAACGAGGAGCTCTCTTACAATCCCATCGACAACTCTTCAGGCAAGATGACCGAACCCCGATAACATTACTATCTTTGCCTATTGCTAGAAGTATCGCTCTATAGTATTGCCTCGATGCCCATGTTTTACCTGTCAGCCTCCTATTGTAACCATGAACCTATCTAACCACCCTACCTATGCAAACCATTGATTGGCTATACGTAGGCTTCGCTCAGCCCCTCTTATAGCATTGTTAGTTGCAGGAGAAGATCGAAGATTCTTGCTTCTTGTTGAAGCTTGTTGGGATATCACACTATATTATTATTAAATGAACTCATCTATATATTGGTAATGGGTGGAAGGCTAAGCCTTTTGCTTGGTGATTTGTTCCACTCATGTCGTCTAGGAACCGTATAAACCGCTGTTATGTTCCTTGATTATGCGTTCCTCACACGGTTGGGGTTATTGGACCCCCTCGATAAACCGCTAAGTGCTAAGTCTTTTCCAGCAAGTCCCAACATTGGTACTATTCGCCTAATAACTAAAACTTGCATAGGGACTAGCTATCCCTTTTATTTTAATCAACAACCCCCGGGCCAGTGCTCCTCATGAGTGTTGGTCCGAACTGAGCAGACTGCGGGGCCACCTTGGGGAAACTCGAGGTATCTGGCATACACCTGTAGGATGTCTCATCCGGTCGTGGCCTGAGACTAGATACGCGCAGCTACTATCAGGGTGTCGGCACGCCGGGAGGATTTGCTGGATTAGCCTTACCTTAGTCGGAGTATCTTGAGCACGGGATTCCGAGGATACTCGGGGCTTCCCACTTTGGAGTTGCGACTCCGCGGATCGTGGGCTTGTCATGGGCCAAGTTGGAACACCCCTGCAGGGTTATGAACTTTCGAAAGCCGTGCCCACGGTTATGTGGCAGATGGGAATTTGTTAATATCCGGTTGTAGAAAACTTGTCACAATGTTCCAATACACTACCAGCGTGAGTACCGCGACGGTCATTTTCCGAAAGGGTTTCGGGAGATGAACACGGTGGGGTTATGTTTAACTTGCTAGTTAGGATGACTTCGTGATCATCTCTCGTCCGAGGCACTTCTCATCTCGCTCTCTTTTATGTAAGCTAGGCTAGTGCTGCTGCAACCACTTGTTCTTTCTTCAGCCTTGTTCCACACCCAAGGCTTGGATAGTCGTGTTACCCGGGAACGGGATTGCTGAGTCCTCTGTGGCTCACAGTTACTTCACCACACCAGATGCAGGTACGATGGTGAGCTACATAGGCGATGGCACTGAGCTAGACTGGGAGTACGACGAGGAGCGAAGCCGTTACTATGTAAACTATCCGGTTGATCAGTAGAGCTTCTACTAGGATTCGATCTAGACCTGTGGTTTAATGTTATGTTTGGTATCTTGTCATTTGGATCTTTACCCTTAGATGGGCTATGATGTTTATTTGGATGATGTTTGGATATGTAATGAATTTGTGTGACGTGGCGAGTGTAAGCCAACTATCTTTTCTCTTTCATCCCTATTTTTACTTGAGATGTGCAAAGGTACCAAACTTGCGATCATTCCAGAATGGGCTTATATCTTTAAGTCATGCCTCGACACATAGTAGATATAGTCCCATCCTGGGCATTAGAAGTTGGTATCAGAGCCTTCTCCGACCTAGAAGCCACCACTGTTTGATCAAATCATTGACGGTTGAGTCTAGGCACACACTGAAAATATTTTGAGTCCTATATTTATATCAGAGAGTAGGATTTCTTTGCTCCTCATCTCTTTTCACTCTGGCGAGGACTCCTGACGACTACTCTTGCCTCTTCTACTTTCAAAATTGCACCAAATTTTTTTAGGAATCTCGCGAGTATTGTTAGGATTGTTTCGATGTCTTTGTGACGAGAATATTGTTCTCGATGCCTCCTGACATTAGGGGGTGTGGCAGTGTTCCGGGGAGTTGAGCTTCGGGGTATTGTCTTCACAAACATATCGCGGCAGTACTAGAATACTTAAGACGGCCGACATCGAAAACTCTCCTATACGGTTAGTGGCAAGATAACCCCGACATCACCCAGTACTGGGGAGGTAGTTTGGGAGTATTGCCATAGCTTTGTATAGTGGATGCTTTTCGAAGGTCCGAGGTAGACAGTTTCCGAGAAAGACTGGTTATGTGTTGAAGGATGGATACAGCTGGATGTAGGATTAGAGTTGGGTGCGCGATGCTTCCCCTGTATCCCCAACACCCGATTGCATAACTGGAAATTTTCGGAAATTAATAGGTGGGTTCATCCAGTAGATCGTAGGCATTCTTCCAACGAATGCAGGTTACAGAATTTGGGGTTCTACATTGAGTGAAGTGGTATTATGGCCGATGTTCTGATCGGGAGTTGCACCTTAAAGGGTCCTTGGCTATGCTGATCCGGGGATTGCAAAACCCTTTCGTAACAAGTTCCATAAGCTTTCAGCACAAAGATGTCGAACGAAGCTCCTATCTTGTGTTTGTTCCATCTGTACCTTGTGTTTTTCTTATTTACCTTTTGTCTCCCAGTGGCTTCTCGTGAAGATTTTTGTTATCATTAAACTGAGAATTTCATTCGTTCCTCTTGTTCGAATGATTCTTGTGAAGACTTGTTGCATTTCTATCCGTTGTTTCAGCTTATATCTTCTTGCAATCAAATTGCTGATTGGTGGTCATCTCTTTCAGGATGGCTCCGAAACGGGTTCCCAATGCTAACCCAGAGGGTGAAGAGGTTCCAGATCGTCCTCCTTCCCCTCCTCCTCCGTCTGAGGCCTGGAGAGCAATTCTGCAAACTACGAATCAGAACACCCAGATGTTGATGCAGATGATGCAGCAGATGCAAGCAAATCAAGCAAATCAGGGTGCTCCAGGGAACCAAGGCAATTTCTTCAACCAACAGCACCATGCTACGCTCAACCAGTTCTTGGCCAATCAACCAAAGGCTTTCAATTACTGTGTCGACCCTCTCGATGCTGAAGATTGGATTACCGATATCAAGAAGCATTTTGAGTGCAGCAACGTAAGGCCTGAGGACTATGTGAAGTTCACAGCCTTCCAACTCAAGGACCAAGCAGCTGACTAGTGGCAGCAGTACAAAGACTCCAGAGAAGGGCGTGTGATCTCTTGGGATGATTTCTGCATGGACTTTCACTCTCACCACATTCCAACAAGTGTCATCGAGGGTATGCGTGAGCAATTCCGCAACCTGAGGCAAGGCTCTATTACTGTCTACCAGTATAATGTCAAATTCCAAAACCTTGCCCGCTATGCTAAGCAAGACATACCAGATGCCAAGAGCAAGATCTATCAGTTCCGTGGAGGTCTCAAGGATGAACTTCAACTTGCTCTCACCTTGTTCGAGCCTGATGAGTTTGGCAAATTCTATAACATGGCGCTTAAGTAAGAGGCAGCCCAGCTTAAGATGGAGGCTTCCAAAAAGAGGATTCGATATGCCGTTCACTCCTCCTCATCTTCTCAAGTGGTCGCGAAGCAATAGAAATTTTGGCTTCCACCTCCTCCTGTGATCCGAGCTCCCTACAACAACAACAACAAGAATGCTGGTGGTCGTGGTTTCTCCCACCCACACAACCAAGGCAATCAGTCCAAGTTTCAGTCTCAAGGTTCCAAGTCAAGTGGTTCTCATTTCCGTCCTCTCTTAGAAGTGGTGTGCAACAAGTGTGGCCAGAAGGGTCATTATGCTAACAAGTGCCCCAACCCGAAGCGCCTTCCACCTCCTCCACCTGTCAGTTCGGCTATTGTCAAGCATGATCCGAAGGTTGCAAGAGTGAATCTGATGAATGCAGCACAAGCGGAGAATTCTTCTGATGTCATATTGGGTAACCTCCCAGTTAACTCTTTTCCTGCAAAAGTGTTATTTTATTCGGGTGCTTCACATTCTTTCATGTCTTTTCCATTTGCATCCAAGCACAATGTGGGCACAGTGGCTTTGCCAAAGATGTTGCAAGTTATTTCTCCGGGCAAATGCATGACTTCTAGATTATATGCTCCGGATGTTTCTATTCGCATGGGTGATTATCGATTTCTGGCCTCTCCAGTGGTTCTTGGCAATTCCGACATTGACCTCATCCTCGGGATGGATTGGCTTTCTCAGCATGATGCTCACATTGATTGTGCAAATAAGGAAGTCAAGATTACTCATTCCGATGATGATGTGATTATCTTCGCCTCTCGGGATAACACAATCAGGCTTTTCTCTCTCAATGACAAGGGCGAGATGAATGCCATATCTCAGATTCCGGTGGTTAACGAATACGAAGACGTCTTTCCTGAAGAACTTCCAGGCATGCCTCCACACCGTCAAGTGGAATTCGTCATTGAACTCGAGCCTGGTACTGAGCCAGCATGCCGGCGTCCGTACAAGCTCTCTCCTAAAGAGTTGAAGGAGTTGAAGAAACAGCTTGATGAACAGGAGCGTATGGGTCTGATCAGGCCTAGTACGTCTCCTTGGGGCTGTGGTGTCTTATTTGTCAAGAAGAAGGATGGCACGGAGCGCCTTTGCGTCGATTACCGGCCATTTAACAAGAAGACAATTAAGAACAAGTATCCGCTCCCCAACATCAATGAATTGTTCGAGCAGCTCAAAGGAGCTAAAGTGTTCTCTAAGCTCGATCTCCGAATGGGCTATCACCAAATTCACATTCGTGAAGAAGATATCCCCAAGACTGCCTTCAGAACGAGCTACGGTTCATATGAGTATACAGTCATGTCCTTTGGTCTCGCCAATGCTCCACCTACCTTCTCGAGAATGATGCACTACATTTTCAACCCCTACACCGGCGAGTTTGTGCTTGTGTATCTGGATGATATTTTGGTATTCTCCAAGAACGAAGAGGATCACGAAAAGCACCTCCGTCTGGTTCTCGACAGACTCCGTGAACATAAGTTCTATGCCAAGTTCTCCAAGTGCGAATTTTGGCTCGATAAGGTCTTATATCTGGGCCATATCATCTCCGCTGACGGTATTGCGGTAAACCCCGAGAAAGTTGAAGCAATTGTCAACTGGGAACCTCCTCAGAACGTCAAGCAACTCCGAAGGTTTCTTGGTCTTGCCAGCTATTGCAGAAGGTTCGTTGAGAACTTCTCCAAGATTGCCAAGCCTCTTTCCAACTTGCTGCAGAAGAATGTCAAGTACTACTGCTCTCCAGATTGTGAAGTTGCATTCAAAACTCTCAAAGAAAAGCTCGTCTCTGCTCCAGTTCTCACTCCTCCAGATGAGTCCAAGCCCTATGAAGTATTCTGTGATGCTTCTCTTCAAGGACTTGGTGGTGTGCTTATGCAGGACAAGAGAATTGTGGCATACACTTCTCGTCAACTGAAGCCAAGTGAGAAGAACTACCCCACACATGATCTTGAACTAGCAGCTGTAGTACATGCTTTGATTACGTGGAGACACCTTCTGTTGGGCAGAAAAGTCGACATCTTCACCGATCACAAGAGCTTGAAGTACATCTTCACACAGCCGAATCTGAACCTCCGCCAGACTCGTTGGGTCGAAATGATCCAAGAGTATGATCCAAGCATTGAATACACACCTGTCAAGGCGAATGTGATTGCAGATGCGTTGAGCAGAAAGGCATATTGCAACAGCCTCCTTATCAAGCCGTTCCAGCCTGAGCTTTGTGAAGCATTCAGGAAGCTCAACCTCCAAGTTGTTCCGCAAGGTTTTCTTGCAAATCTTCAAGTTGCTCCTACCTTGGAAGATCAAATCCATGAGGCCCAACTCAGTGATGCTATGGTGCAGAAAGTGAAACATGGTATTGCAAAGGGTACTCCCAAATACAAGTGCTATCGCATTGATGAGAGAGATACCTTGTTCTTTGAGGACAGACTCGTGGTTCCCAAAGGGGATCTCAGGAAGCTCATAATGGACGAAGCACATGATTCCCTCCTTTCCATTCATCCTGGTAGTTCCAAGATGTACCAAGACCTCAAGCAATCTTACTGGTGGACTCGCATGAAAAGGGAGATTGCCCAATTCGTGAATGAATGTGATTTCTGCAGAAGAGTGAAGGCAGAGCATCAACGTCCAGCCGGTCTTCTCCAACCTATTCCGATTCCCGAGTGGAAATTCGACCACATTGAAATGGATTTCGTCACTGGCTTTCCTAAGTCCACGAGAGGGAATGATTCTATCTTTGTGGTGATTGACAAGCTTACCAAAGTCGCTCACTTCCTTCCAGTCAAAGAATCCATCAATGCAGCTCAACTGGCAGAGTTGTACACTTCCAGAATCGTGTCCTTACATGGCATTCCTCAAGTTATCTCCTCAGACCGTGGAAGTTTGTTCACTTCTAAGTTCTGGGACTCCTTTCAGTCTGCCATGGGCACTAAGATCCGTTTCAGCACTGCTTTTCACCCTCAGACTAGTGGTCAAGTCGAGCGAGTGAATCAGATTCTAGAAGACATGCTCAGAGCCTGTGTCATATCTTTTGGCATGAAATGGGAAGATTGCCTTCCATTTGCCGAGTTCTCTTACAACAACAGCTTCCAAGCAAGTGCCGGCAAAGCTCCGTTTGAAATCCTCTATGGCAGAAAGTGACTTACCCCTCTCAACTGGTTCGAGACGGGCGAACGTCAACTTCTTGGCAATGACTTGATCTCAGAAGCCGAAGAAATGTGCAAAGTCATACGTGAGAATCTCAAGGCCGCTCATTCGCGTCAGAAGAGCTACTATGACGGCAAGCATCGTGATTTGGCCTTCAACATTGGTGATCATGTCTATCTCCGTGTTTCTCCGATGAAAGGAACCCAAAGATTCGGTATCAAAGGAAAGCTTGCTCCTAGATACGTCGGGCCTTTCAAGATCCTTGGTAAAAGAGGCGATCTAGCCTATCAACTTGAGCTCCCTTCCAACTTCGCTAATGTTCATGATGTGTTTCATGTGTCTCAACTCCGCAAGTGCTTCAAGACACCTGAACGCACCATTCCGTTTGAGGAGATTGATCTTCAACAAGACTTGTCTTACCGAGAGCATCCAGTTGCTATTCTCGAAGAAACCGAGCGCAAGACCCGCAACAAGTCCATCAAATTCTTGAAAGTCAAGTGGTCACACCATACCGACCGAGAAGCTACGTGGGAACGAGAAGATCACCTTCATTCCGGGTACCCTTCCTTTTTCCAGTCCTAGATCTCAGGACGAGATCTTTTTGTAGTGGAGGAGAGTTTGTAATGCCCCGGATGTAATACTTTCCCTTTTGGGCAATATATATATCTTTGGCTCCATCAATTCCATTCCGGGTTCTTCGTCTTTTCGGGTTTTCGTCCTTTTTGTTGTGTGCATGTGTGGCATTCATCCATGTCATGTAGTCATGTGCATTGCATTGCATTTGTGTTGTCGTTTGCATTCGGTCCCACGCGTTCCTTCCCGTTGTCTGTTTCGAGTTCCGGAGCTCTCTCACGTGTCCGTGGCATCCCCGAGGCCTACTTTGGTGTTTGGCCGTGTAACGTTTCCGTTTTGGTGTGAGACTTGTCGTGCGATGTTGTTTTGGTGTGTGTAACCCGCCTGTCAAATCTCGTCGCCTTTGGAGTTCGTTTGATGCTCCAATAGTTATTCTTGTGGGCTGAAAGTACCCCCTCTTTGAGGCCCAAGACACCCCTCCAACAGCCCACCAAACCAACCCAAACACCTCCCACCATCTAGGCCATCCAATTGTGATCGCGTGGCCGAAAACCTCACCTCATTTGGACAACCCTAGCTCCTTGTGCCTATATAAACATCCATCTCCCCCAATTTTCGCGTCTAAAACCCTAATGCTTCCACAGTTCGCCGCCGGTGCTTCCACCGTTGACCCACGGTGCTTCCACCGTGAGACCGCCGTGCTTCCGACGTGCAGCGAGCCGTGCTTTCACCGCATCGCGTCCATGCTTCCATAGTGCCGGATCGGAGCTTCCGACCTGACGCGCGGGCCCCGCGGGGTCATCTTCTTCCTCAGATCCTCCCCGTCGCCATCTTCTCCGCCTCCGACCGCCGCCGCGCCGGAGCTCCCTTCCCCGCCGCCGGCTTCGCTCCTCCTCGCCATCCCATCGTCCGTCGCCGTCCCCCGCCACCAGCCGCCGCCCGGGGCTGGGCCCTCCGCCGTCCGCCGCCATCCGGCCATCTCCGCCGCCTCCCGCCGGCCGGGCCTCGCCGGCCCCCTCGCCGCGGCCCCCCCTGCGCCTCCATCGCCGGGCCGGAGCCCCAGGCCGCCGCCGCCCCTCGGGCGATCGAGCCACCGCTCGGGGATCGCCAGGAGCCAATCCGGTCGATCCGACCTAACGGGCCGGATACGGCCCCGAAGCCCGTTAGCCCGCTCCGCCGGGCCCGACCCGATCCGCCACCCGCGCCCGGTGGGCCACGCCCGCTCCACCCGTTGACTTCACCGGACCCGACCCGCGTTGACCCAGATCTGACCCGAGGTGTTTTTTTCTCTAAGTCCCTGTAGTTTTGTTGTCTGATGCAGTTTTGTTTTAATGATAACTTTTTGTGTGATGGTCCAATTTGAGCATATGATATGTCAAAATGATCGTGGAGACTTGTACTACGTTTTGTTCCATTGTGCCATGCATGTTTGAGGTCATCTAGATGTCTTAATCTTCATGAGAAGAGTGCTACTTGTTATAAACTGCTGTTAGTAGTTGTTTTCATGCCATGTTTGCAATGTGATAACTTGGTGCATGTTTATCCAAATGAAGCAAATGATATGTCCACATGTTCATCATGAAATGCTCTACATGTTGATTGCCTTAGCTTGCATGATAGATTTCATCTGGCCATGTTTAACTCCTTTGCAAAAGTGCATGTGGCTGTTAATTTCAGCTTGTGCATGTTTATTGTTTCGGGTGTAACTTTTAGCCCGTTGCTCCGTTTTGAGCAAGTCCTATATGTAACTTGTGTGTTTTTGCATGTAGAATCATATTAACCTATTGATATCATGTTTTGAAGTATTTTGCTTGAATGCAAAATACCATGCTCCTTGTGCTGTAACAATGTGCTTCCTATGTAGACTTTCTGTGCTTCCATAGTGCATCTGTTTTGCTTCCATAGTGCATCAGCCATGCATCCAGTAGTTTTGTGTATTGCATCTTGTTGATTGTCGTGCCTTGTGTGTTTGTGTCGAGTAGAGCCGGAAGCTGAGTACGAGTTCGAGAACGAGGTTACTACCGAGGTTGAGAATGAGGAGCTCTCTTACGATCCCATCGACAACTCTTCAGGCAAGATGACCGAACCCCGATAACATTACTATCTTTGCCTATTGCTAGAAGTATCGCTCTATAGTTTTGCCACGATGCCCATGTTTTACCTGTCAGCCTCCTATTGTAACCATGAACCTGTCTAACCACCCTACCTATGCAAACCATTGATTGGCTATACATAGGCTTCGCTCAGCCCCTCTTATAGCATTGTTAGTTGTAGGAGAAGATCGAAGATTCTTGCTTCTTGTTGAAGCTTGTTGGGATATCACACTATATTATTATTAAATGAACTCATCTATATATTGGTAATGGGTGGAAGGCTAAGCCTTTTGCTTGGTGATTTGTTCCACTCATGCCGTCTAGGAACCGTATAAACCGGTGTTATGTTCCTTGATTATGCGTTCCTCACACGGTTGGGGTTATGGGACCCCCTCGATAAACCGCTAAGTGCTAAGTCTTTTCCAGCAAGTCCCAACATTGGTACTATTCGCCTAATAACTAAAACTTGCATAGGGACTAGCTATCCCTTTTATTTTAATCAACAACCCCCGGGCCAGTGCTCCTCATGAGTGTTGGTCCGAACTGAGCAGACTGCGGGCCCGCCTTGGGGAAACCCGAGGTATCTGGCATACACCTGTAGGATGTCTCATCCGGTCATGGCCCGAGACTAGATACGCGCGGCTACTGTCAGGGTGTCGGCACGCCGGGAGGATTTGTTGGATTAGCCTTACCTTAGTCGGAGTATCTTGAGCACGGGATTCCGAGGATACTCGGGCCTTCCCACTTTGGAGTTGCGACTCCGCGGATCGTGGGCTTGTCATGGGCCAAGTTGGAACACCCCTGCAGGGTTATGAACTTTTGAAAGCCGTGCCCGCAGTTATGTGGCAGATGGGAATTTGTTAATATCCGGTTGTAGAAAACTTGTCACAATGCTCCAATACACTACCAGCGTGAGTACCGTGACGGTCATTTTCCGAAAGGGTTTCAGGAGATGAACACGGTGGGGTTATGTTTGACTTGCTAGTTAGGATCACTTCGTGATCATCTCTCGTCCGAGGCACTTCTCTTCTTGCTCTCTTTTACGTAAGCTAGGATAGTGCTGCTGCAACCACTTGTTCTTTCTTCAGCCTTGTTCCACACCCAAGGCTTGGATAGTCGTGTTACCCGGGAACGGGATTGCTGAGTCCTCTGTGGCTCACAATTACTTCACCACACCAGATGCAGGTACGATGGTGAGCTACACAGGCGATGGCACTGAGCTAGACTGGGAGTACGACGAGGAGCGTAGCCGTTACTATGTAAACTATCCGGTTGATCAGTAGAGCTTCTACTAGGATTCGATCTAGACCTGTGGTTTAATGTTATGTTTGGTATCTTGTCATTTGGATCTTTACCCTTAGATGGGCTGTGATGTTTATTTGGATGATGTTTGGATATGTAATGAATTTGTGTGACGTGGCGAGTGTAAGCCAACTATCTTTTCTCTTGCATCCCTATTTTTACATGAGACGTGCAAAGGTACCAAACTTGCGATCATTCCAGAATGGGCTTATATCTTTAAGTCGTGCCTCGACACGTTGGAGATATAGTCCCATCCTAGGCATTACATACAATTATCCCATCAAGTTCTACTTTCCTCCCACTCACTTCTTTCGAGAGAAACTCCTTCTCTACAAAGGATTCATTCTTAGCAATGAATATCTTGCCTTCGGATATGTGATAGAACGTGTACCCAACATTTTCTTTTGAGTATCCTATGAAGACACATTTCTCCGATTTGGGTTCGAGCTTATCAGGTTAAAGCCTTTTCACATAAGCATCGCAGCCCCAAAATTTAAGAAACGACAACTTGGCTTTCTTGTCAAACCACAGTTCATAAGGTGTCGTCTCAACGGATTTAGATAATATCCTATTTAACGTGAATGCACCTGTCTCTAAAGCATAACCCCAAAACGATAGTGGCAAATCGGTAAGAGACATCATAGATCGCACCATATCTAATAAAGTACGGGACGACGTTCGGACACACTATTACGTTGTGGTGTTCCAGGTGGCGTGAGTTGCAAAACTATTCCACATTGTTTCAAATGAAGACCAAACTCGTAACTCAAATATTCGCCTCCGCGATCTGATCATAGAAACTTTATTTTATTGGTACGATGATTCTCTACTTCACTCTGAAATTATTTGAACTTTTCAAATGTTTCAAACTTGCATTTCATTAAGTAGATATACCCATATCTGCTCAAATCATCTGTGAAGGTCAGAAAATAACAATACCCGCCGCGGGCCTCAGCACTCATTGGACCGCATACATTGGTTTGTAGGATTTCTAATAAGTCAGTTGCTCGCTCCATTGTTCCGGAGAATGGAGTCTTAGTCATCTTGCCCATGAGGCATGGTTCGCAAGCACCAAGTGATTCATAATCAAGTGATTCCAAAAGCCCATCAGCATGGATTTTCTTCATGCGCTTTACACGAATATGACCTAAACGACAGTGCCACAAATATGTTGCACTATCATTATCAACTTTGCATCTTTTGGCTTCAACATTATGAATATGTGTATCACTATGATCGAGATTCAACAAAAATAGACCACTCATCAAGGGTGCATGACCATAGAAGATATTAGTCATATAAATAGAACAACCATTATTCTCTAATTTAAATGAATAACCGTCTCGCAACAAACAAGATCCAGATATAATGTTCATGCTCAACGCTGGCACCGAATAAAAATTATTTAGGTCTAAAACTAATCCCGAAGGTAGATGTAGAGGTAGCGTGCCGACGGCGATCACATCAACTTTGGAACCATTTCCCACGCGCATCGTCACCTCGTCCTTAGCCAATCTTCGTTTAATCCGTAGCCCCTGTTTCGAGTTACAAATATGAGCAACCGAACCTGTATCAAATACCAAGGTGCTACTACGAGCATTAGTAAGGTACACATCAATAACGTGTTTATCATATATACCTTTGTGTTGACTTTGCCATCATTCTTATCCGCCAAATACTTGGGGCAGTTCGACTTCCAGTGACCAGTCCCTTTGCAATAGAAGCACTTAGTTTCAAGCTTGGCTCCACACTTGGGTTTCTTCACGGGAGTAGCAACTGGCTTGCTATTCTTCTTGAAGTTCCCATTCTTTCCCTTGTCCTTTTTTCTTGAAACTAGTGGTTTATTAACCATCAACACTTGACGCTCCTTCTTGATTTCTACCTCTGCAGCTTTGAGCATAGCTAGGAGCTCAGGAATTGTCTTTTTCATCCCTTGCATATTATAGTTCATGACGAAGCCTTTATAACTTGGTGGCAGTGATTGAAGAACTCTGTCAATAACACTAGCATCATCAACTTTGACTCCAAGTTGAGTCATGTGGTTGTGGTACCCACACATTCTGAGTATGTGTTCACTGACGGAACTGTTCTCCTCCATCTTGCAGCTATAGAACTTGTTGGAGACTTCATATCTCTCAACTCGGGCATTTGCTTGAAATATTAACTTCAACTCTTGGAACATGTCATATGCTCCATGACGTTCAAAACGTCTTTAAATCATGGCACACTGAACTATCGAGTAGTCATCAGATCGAGCTTGCCAGACGTTCATAACGTCAGGAGTTGCTCCTGCAGCAGGCATGTCACCTAGCGGTGCTTCAAGGACATCATTATTATGTGCAGCAAAGAGGATAATCCTCAAGTTACGGACCCAATCCATATAGTTGCTACCATCATCTTTCAACTTAGCTTTCTCTAGGAACGCATTAAAATTCAAAGGAACGGTAGCACATGCCATTGATCTACAACAACATAGATATGCAAAAACTTCATGACTAAGTTCATGATAAATTAAAGTTTATTTAATCATATTACTAAAGAACTCCCATTTAGGTTGACATCCCTCAAGTCATCTAAATGATCACGTGATCCAAATAAACTAAACCATGTCCGATCATCACGTGAGATGGAGTAGTTTTCAATGGTGAACATCTTATGTTAATCATATCTACTATATGAGTCACGCTCGACCTTTCGGTCTCTAATGTTCCGAGGCCATGTCTGTACATGCTAGGCTCATCAAGTTTAACCCGAGTATTCTGCATGTGCAAAAATATCTTATACCCGTTGTATGTGAACGTAGAGCTTATCATACCCAATCATCACGTGGTGTCTCGGCACGATGAACTGTCGCAACGGTGCATACTCAGGGAGAACACTTGTACCTTGAAATTTTGTAAGGGATCATCTTATAATGCTACCGTCGTTCTAAGAAAAATAAGATGCATAATAAGATAAACATCACATGCAATCAAAATATGTGACATGATATGGCCATCATCATCTTGTGCTTTTGATCTCCATTGTCACCGACTTGACACCATGATCTTCATCGTAGTGTCGTGGTCGTCTCGCCAACTATTGCTTCTACTACTATCGATAACTCATAGTGACAAAGTAAAGCAATTACATGGCGTTCACAATTCATACAATAAAGAGACAACCATAAGGCTCATGATGGTTGTCGATAATTTACAAAACATGATCATCTCATACAATAATGTATAACTCATCGCATCTTGACCATATCACATCACAACATGCCCTGCAAAAAGAAGTTAGACGTCCTCTACTTTGTTGTTGCAAGTTTTACGTGGCTGCTACGGGCTTCTAGTAAGAACCGTTCTTACCTACACATCAAAACCAGAACGATTTTTTGTCAAGTGTGCTGTTTTAACCTTCAACAAGGACCGGCCGTAGTCACACTCGATTCAACTAAAGTTGGAGAAACTGACACCCACCAGCCACCTGTGTGCAAAGCACGCCGGTAGAACCAGTCTCATGAACGCGGTCATGTAATGTAGGTCCGGGCTGCTTCATCCAACAATACCGCCAAATCAAAGTAAGACATTGGTAGTAAGCAGTATGACTATTATCGCCCACAACTCTTTGTGTTCTCCTCGTGCATATCATCTACGCATAGACCTGGCTCATGATGCCATTGTTGGGGAACATAGTATTTAAAAAATTTCCTACGATCATGCAAGATCTATCTAGGAGAAGCATAGAAACGAGCGGGGAGAGTGTGTCCACGTACCCTCGTATACCGAAAGCGAAAGCGTTTAGTAACGCGGTTGATGTAGTCGAATGTCTTCACGATCCAACCGATCCAAGTACCGAATGTACGGCACCTCCGTGTTCAGCACACGTTCAGCATGATGACGACCCACGAGGTCTTGATCCAGCAGAGGCTCGAGGGAGAGTTCCGGTAGCACGACGACGTGTTGACGGTATTGTTGATGTGATCCGCGCAGGGCCTCGCCTAAGCACTACGACAATATGACCGAGGTGTTGACATGTGGAGGGGGGCACCGCACATGGCTAAGAGATCAACTTGTGTGTCTTTGGGGTGCCCCTGCCCACATATATAAAGGAGGGAGGGAGAGAGGCCGCCCCCTTAGGGCGCGCCAAGTGTGGGGAGTCCTACTAGGACTCCCAAGTCCTAGTCGGATTCCCTTTCCTTCTCGGAGTAGGAAAGAGGGATAGAGAGAGGGGGTAGGAAATGGCATGGGGGTGCTGCCCCCTTCCCCTAGTCCAATTCAGACTCCATGGGGGGGGGCGCCACCTCCCCTTGGCCTGCCTCCTCTTCTTCCATATGGTCCAATAAGGCCCACTATCTCTCCGGGGGATTCCGGTAACCTCCCGGTACTCCGAAACTTATCCGACTTCCCAAAACCGTTCCGGTGTCCTAATGTAACCTTCCAATATATGAATATTTATGTCTTGACCATTTCGAGACTCCTCGTCATGTCCGTGATCTCATCCCGGACTCCAAACAAACTTCGGTTATCAAAAACACATAACACATAATACAAATCATCATCGAACGTTAAGCGTGCGGACCCTGCAGGTTCGAGAACTATGTAGACATGACAAAGACACATCTCTGGTCAATAACCAATAGTGGAACCTGGATGCTCATATTGGCTCCTACATATTTTACAAAGATATTTATCGGTCAAACCGCATAACAACATACGTTGTTCCCTTTGTCATCGGTATGTTACTTGCCCTAGATTCGATCGTCGGTATCATCATACCTAGTTCAATCTCGTTACCGGCAAGTCTCTTTACCTATTCCGTAATACATCATCTCGTGACTAACTCATTAGCCATTTGCTTGCAAGGCTTATTATAATGTGTATTACCGAGAGGGCCCAGAGATACCTCTCCGACACTCAGAGTGACAAATCCTAATCTTGATATATGCCAACACCACAAACATGTTCGGAGATACCTGTAGAGCATCTTTATAATCACGCAGTTACATTGCGATGTTTGATAGCACACAAGGTGTTCCTCCAGTATTCGGGAGTTGCATAATCTCATAGTCAGAGGAACATGTATAAGTCATGAAGAAAGCACTAGCAATAGAACTAAACGATCATTATGCTAAGCTAATGGATGGGTCTTGTCCATCACATCATTCCCCTAATGATGTGATCCCATTCATCAAACGACAACACATGTCTATGGTTAGGAAACTCAAGCATCTTTGATTAACGAGCTAGTCTAGTATAGGCATACTAGGGACACTTTGTTTCGTCTATGTATTCACACATGTATCAAGTTTCCAGTCAATACAATTCTAGCATGAATAAAATATATTTATCATGATATATAAGGAAATATAAATAACAACTTTATTATTGCCTCTAGGGCATATTTCCTTCATATTTGTGCCAACCCAACAGACACTTTCAGAGATACCTGTAGTGCACCTTTATAGTCACCCAGTTACGTTGTGACGTTTGATACACCCAAAGCATTCCTATGCTATTCGGGAGTGCACAATCTCATGGTCTAAGGAAATGATACTTGACATTATAAAAGCTCTAGCAAACGAACTACATGATCTTGTGCTATGCGTAGGATTGGGTCTTGTCCATCACATCTTTCTCCTAATGATGTAATCCCGTTATCATCGACATCCAATGTCCATGGTCAGGAAACCACAACCATCTATTGATCAACGAGCTAGTCAACTAGAGGCTCCTAGGGACATGTTGTGGTCTATGTATTCACGCATGTATTACGGTTTCCAGTTAATACAATTATAGCATGAACAATAGACAATTATGATGAACAAGAAAATATAATAGTAACCATTTTATTATTGCCTCTAGGGCATATTTCCAACACCGAGGGTGGGTGCGCCCTGATACCTTGTGGGCCCCATGGGGCTCAATGTGACCTAGTTCCAACTCTATATGTCCCCCGAAATTGGGAAACCAACAGAGAGCCACGTGAAACAATTTTTCCACCACCGCAAGTTTATGTTCTTCCACGATCCCATTTCGAGGCCTTTTTTGGTACTCTGCCAGAGGGGGAATCGATCACGGAGGGCTTATACATCATTGTTGCTGCCTTCCGATGATGTGTGAGTAGTTCACCACAGGCCTTCAGGTCCATATCTAGTAGCTAGATGGCTTCTTCTCTCTCTTTGATCTTCAATACCATGTTCTCCTCGATGTTCTTGGAGTTATATCCGATGTAATCTTCTTTTGCGTTGTGTTTGTTGGGATCTGATGAATTGTGGTTTTATGATTATATTATCTATGAATATAAATTGAGTCTTTTTTGAACATTATTATGCATGAATGTTATAGTTTTGTATTTCTCTCCAATCTATCTATTTGGTTTGGCCAACTAGATTGATTTATATTCAGTGGGAGAGGCGCTTTGTAGTGGGTTCAATTTGGCAGTGCTCTATATCCCAGTGACAGAAGGGGACAAGATACATATTTGTATTGTTGTCACTAAGGGTAAAATGACGATGTTTATTCATATTAATTGGGTTTACTTTCTCTACATCATGTCATCTTGCTTAAGGAGTTACTCTATTTGTCATGGACTTAATACCCTAGATGCATGTTGGATAGCGGTCGATGGGTGGAGTAATATTAGTAGATGCATCCAGGAGTCAGTCTACTTATCTCGGACGTGATGCTTATATACATGATTCTTGCCTTAGATATCTTCATAACTATGCGCTTATCTATCAATTGCCCAACAGTAATTTGTTCACCCACTATATGTTATGTGTTCGATAAAGAAGTCTCTAGTGAAAACTATGGTCCCCGGGTCTACTTTTATAATATATATAATTCTAAAAAACCTTGCTAATATTTATTTACTTTTTGTTTTTTTGAAATTTATCTATCTACCAATAGAAGATTTGATCCTTGCAATTACGACTTCAAGGCGATTGAGAACCCTCTTGGCCGCGTTGGGTGCAAGTATTTGCTTTATTGTGTGCAGATGTTGTTCATGAGGCTTTGTGTGATTCTCCTACTGGATTGATAACCTTGGTTCTAAACTTAGGGAAATACTTATCTCTACTATACTTCATCATCCTCTCCTCTTCGGGGAAATCCCAACACAGCTCACAAGTAGTAGGAAGAATTTCTTGCACCGTTGCCGGAGACATATCATCAAAACCTATCAAGTACCTTTGCACAAACTATCATCAACTTGCTCTACTTTTTATTTTCCTTTACCTCTCGTTTTCATCTCCCCCACTTCTCATAAAAATATACAACGACACAAAATATTTGCTTCATTGATTTGCTTGTTTGCTTGCTTGCTTGAAATTGTCATCATGTCTGAGTTTGAGAAGGTCACTCTCGAAAGCGCTAGCAAGGATAGTGGTAGTGAATTTCTTGAGGAAAAACTTATTTTGTTGATCTTGATCATGATCCTCCGAAAAAATGTCCCACAAATTTTAAAACTAAGACATATCTTGTGGGTAGCGGAAATATTATTGAGAAGAATATTATCCAAGAATTCATTAATTGCACAGGAGTCATACCTATAATTAGAGGATCTATTCTTGACAAAACAAATTGCTATGTGGATGTTATTACTTCTGGTCAAGTTATAGAGAATTGTTTTGAATATTCATCCAGCCTTACAAAAGATATTCCGTGAACTTCCCAACATCCATGATCCTAAAATTAAAAAGATTGCCACTATTATCCTATGCATGAATTTGACTATATAATCCGAGAAGCTAGGGATATTTTTGCTTTTTATAGGATAAATTTTGAGCATCCCCAATTGGAGAAATTCTCCATAATAAAGACACTATATGTAGTTTGGAGCCTCGAGATTATTTTGCTTATAGTGTAAATCTTAGGAGGAGAGTCCCTTATGTTGAAATTATTAAAAATTTGTACCTTCATACTTGTGATAAATTGGAATGGATTACTAAAGGGATTAATGAAGGATTTAGCAATGAGTGGTTTGAGGAGACAGCTAGGGAACTGATTCATGATGAGATACACATTTTATATGAAGATGTTTATGGCAAAGATTCGGAAGTTGGACTAATGAATGTTAAAACCACTGAACAAAGACCTTTCAATCGTTTAAGTTCTCCTACTAGAAAACAAGAACATGAACGTAGGAACCTACCTCCTCGCTACTTTCCCGAGTTTGCGTTGGTGCTTCCCTTGAAGAGGAAAGGGAGGTGCAGCAAAGTGAAGTAACTATTTCCCTCAGTTTTGAGAACCAAGGTATCAATCCAGTAGGAGATTACACACAAGTAGCCAAATGCCTGCACAAACAATCAAACAACTTGCACCCAACGCTATAAATGGGTTCTCAATCCCTTCTAGGTTATTTGCAAAAGTGAGATCTGATAGAGATAGATGAACAAATAAAGTAAATATTTTTGGGTTTTTCGTATATAGATTGAAAAGTAAAAGATTGCAAAATAATAGATCTGAAATTTATAAGAAGTAAAATAGACCTGGGAGACATAGGTTTCACTAGAGGCTTCTCTCATGATAGCAAATGTCACGGCGGGTGAACAAATTACTGCTAAGCAATTGATAGAAAAGAGAATAATTATGAAGACATCTAAGGCAATGATCACGAATATAGGCATCACATCCGAGACAAGTAGACGGACTCCTACCTGCATCTACTACTATTACTCCACACATCAACCGAAACGATTATGCATCTAGAGTATTAAGTTCATAAGAACAGGGTAACGCCTTAAGCAAGATGACATGATGTAGCGGAATTAACTCAAGCAATATGATGAAAACCCCATCTTGCTATCCTCGATGGCAACAATACAATACATGTCATGTCCCTTTCTGTCACTGGGATTGAGCACCGCAAGATGGAACCCAAAGCAAAGCACTTTTCCCATTGCAAGAAATATCAATCTAGTTGGCCAACAAAACCGATAATTTGAAGAGAATTACTAAGATATTAGATCATGCATATAAGAATTCACAAAATACTCAAATAATATTCATAGATAATCTGATAATAAACCCACAATTCATTGGATCTTGGCAAACACACTGCAAAAGAATATTACATCGGATAGATCTCCAAGAATAACAAGGAGAACGTGGTATTGAGGATCCAAGAGAGAGAAGAAGCCATCTAGCTACGTGCTATGGACCTGTAGGTTTGTGGTAAACTACTCACACTTCATCGGAAGGGCAATAGGGTTGATGTAGATGCCCTCCGTGGTTGATTCCCCTCTAGCAGAGTACCAAAAAAGGCCTCCAGATGGAATCTTACGAGAACAGAAGGTTATGGTGGCGGAAAAGTGGTTTTGATGGATGTTCTGATGTTTCTGGATATATGAGTATTTATAGGCGGAATAAGTAGATCAGGGGAGGCACGTGTTGGGGAACGTAGTATTTCTAAAAATTTCCTATGATAACGCTCGATCTATTTAGGAGAAGCATAGCAACGAGTGAGGAGAGTGTGTCCATGTACCCTAGTAGACCGAAAGCGGAAGCATTTAGTAACGCGGTTGATGCAGTCGAACGTCTTCGCGATCCAGCCGATCAGGCACTGAACGCACGACACTTCCGCGATCTGCACACGTTCAGCTCAGTGACGTCCCTTGAACTCTTGATGCAGTTGAGACCGAGGGAGAGTTTTTTCAGCACGACGACGTGGTGACGGTGTTGATGAAGTTACCGACGCAGGGCTTCACCTAAGCACCGCGACAATATGACCGAGGTGTGTAACAGTGGAGGGGGGCACCGCACACGGCTAAGAAATCAACTTGAGTGTCTATGGGGTGCCCCCTGGTCATGTATATAAAGGAGGGGAGGAGGAGAGGGCCAGCCCTCATAGGGCGCGCCCGAGAGGGGGGGGTCCTACTCCCACTAGGAGTAGGCTCCCCCCTGTCCTAGTAGGAGTAGGAGAAGAAGGAAGAGGGAGAGAGGGAGAAGGAAAGGGGGGCCGGCCCCCACCCCAATTTGGAATGGGCTTGGGGGGGGGTGCGCCCTCCACTTGGCCACCTCCTCCTCTCTTCCACTAAGGCCCAATAAGACCCATTGACTCCCCGGGGGGTTCCGGTAACCTCCCAGTATTCCGGAAAATGACTGAACTCATTCGGAACCATTCCGGTGTCCAAACATAGTCTTCCAATATATCGATCTTTATGTCTCAACCATTTTGAGACTCCTCATCATGTCAGTGATCACATCCGGGACTCCGAACTACCTTCGGTACATCAAAACACATAAACTCTTAATATCGATCGTCATCGAACGTTAAGCGTGCGTACCCTACGGGTTAGAGAACTATGTAGACATGACCGAGACTCATCTCCGGTCAATCACCAATAGCGGAACCTGGATGTTCATATTGGCTCCCACATATTCTACGAAGATCTTTATCGGTCAAACCGCATAACAACATATGTTGTTCCCTTTGCCATCGGTATGTTATTTGCCCGAGATTCGATCGTCGATATCTCAATACCTAGTTCAATCTCGTTACCAGAAAATCTCTTTATTCATTCCGTAATACATCATCTCATGTCTAACTCATTAGTCGTTTGCTTGTAAGGCTTATTACGAAGTGTATTACCGAGAGGTCCCAGAGATACCTCTCCGACACTTGGAGTGACTAATCCTATTCTCGATCTATGCCAACACCACAAACACGTTCGGAGACATCTGTAGAGCATCTTTATAATCACCCAGTTACGTTGTGACGTTTGATAGCACACAAGGTGTTCCTTCGGTATTCGGGAGTTGCATAATCTCATAGTCAGAGGAACATGTATAAGTCATGAAGAAAGCAATAGCAGTAAAACTAAACGATCATAGTGCTAAGCTAACGGATGGGTCTTGTCCATCACATCATTCTTATAATGATGTGATCACATTGATCAAATGACAACATGTGTCTATGGTCAGGAAACATAACCATCTTTGATTAACGAGCTAGTCTAGTAGAGGCATACTATGGACACGCTGTTTTGTCTATGTACTAACACATGTATCAAGTTTCCAATTAATACAATTCTAGCATGAATAAAAGACATGTATCACGATATATTAGGAAATATAAATAACAACTTTAATATTGCCTCTAGGGCATATTTCCTTCAGTCTCCCACTTGCACTAGAGTCAATAATCTAGATTATACATAGTAATGATTCTAACACCCTTTGAGTCTTGGTGTTGATCATGTTTTGCTCGTGGAAGAGGCTTAGTAAATGGGTCTACAACATTCATATCCGTATGTATCTTGCAAATTTCTATGTCTCCTTCCTTGACTTGATCGTGGATGGAATTGAAGTGTCTCTTGATATGTTTGGTTCTCTTGTGAAACCTGGATTCCTTTGCCAAGGGTATTGCTCCAGTGTTGTCACAAAAGATTTTCATTGGACCCGATGCACTAGGTATTACGCCTAGATCGGATATGAACACATTCATCCAGACTCCTTCATTTGCTGCTTCCGAAGCAGCTATGTACTCCGCTTCGCACGTAGATCCCGCCATGACACTCTGCTTGGAACTGCACCAACTGACAGCTCCACCGTACAACAAAAATACATATCCGGTTTGTGACTTAGAGTCATCTGGATCAGTGTCAAAGCTTGAATCGACGTAACCATTTACGATGAGCTCTTTGTCACCTCCATAAACGAGAAACATATCCTTTGTCCTTTTCAGATACTTCAGGCTATTCTTGACCGTTGTCCACTGTCCACTCCTGGATTACTTGTGTACCTCCCTGCTAAACTTAGAGCAAAGCACACATCAGGTCTGGTACACAGCATTGAATACATGATAGATCCTATGGCTGAGGCATAGGGAATGACTTTCATTCTCTCTCTATCTTCTGCAGTGGTCGGGCATTGAGTCTTACTCAACTTCACACCTTGTAACACAGGCATGAACCCTTTCTTTGACTGGTCCATTTTGAACTTCTTCAAAACTTTATCAAGGTATGTGCTTTGTGAAAGTCCCATTAAGCTTCCTGGTCTATCTCTATAGATCTTTATACCCAATATATAAGCAGCTTCACCGAGATCTTTCATTGAAAAATTCTTATTCAAGTATCCTTTTATGCCATCCAGAAATTCTATATCATTTCCAATCAACAATATGTCATCCACATATAATATCGGAAATGCTACAGAGCTCCCACTTACTTTCTTGTAAATACAGGCTTCTCCAAAAGTCTGTATAAAACCATATGCTTTTATCACCTCATCCAAGCGTCTATTCCAACTCCGAGATGCTTGCACCAGTCCATAGATGGATCGCTGGAGCTTGCATACTTTGTTAGCACCTTTAGGATCGACAAAACCTTCTGGTTGCATCATATACAACTGTTCTTTGAGATATCCATTTAGGAATGCAGTTTTGACATCCATTTGCCATATTTCATAATCATAAAATGCGGCAATTGCTTGTAGCGACCAGACCTCAAACAGTCTGATCTCCATGCATCAGTGTCATCCCTGGATCAGTAATGCTGACACGCATGGTACTCGAAGGATTTATAACAGAGTAGCAATCACACACTTATTACATCGATAGTTCAACGATGAATCTTATTACATAAATCATGGCTGAAGGCCATCTAACACGATAACAGCGGAAGGCTTGGAAGATAAGTGAGTCCATCAACTCCAGCGGCATCACTGAGTATAGAACCATGACCTAAAAGGGCATCTTACTCGTCGTCTGAGAAGTCTGCAACATGAAACGTTGCAGCCCGAAAAACGGGTCAGCACATGGAATATGCTGGCAAGGTAACACAGGAGATGCAATGAAAGTAAAGCTATACTATATGCAATATGGCTGGTGGAAAGCTCTATGGTTAAGTTTTTGCGTAAAGCCAATTTTTCCCTACTTCAAAGGAATGTATTTTAATTAACTATCATGGTAGTTGAAACATCGTTGAGAAGATAGACATCCTCTCAACCCCAATTAAAATAATCATTAAACCCAACAAAATTAAATTAAGTAACATGTTGAGATGCACATGATAATCCAAGTACCAGATACTCAAGATGTCCATAACCGGGGACACGGCTAATCATGATCAGTTTGTACACTCTGCAGAGGTTTGTGCACTTTCCCCACAAGACTCGATCGCCTCCGTTTGGTTTCTCGCACTGCATGGTGTTTGAGAAACGGATGACCGAGACACAGTCTTTTCGAAGAGGTCCCCTTAACCAGATAGATAGGCCGGTACACCTACAAAACCCAACTACATCTGCTAGCCCATCATGGAAAGGTTTCCCACAACTTACTCAACTATGCCAGAGCCCATATTGGCATGTGGCTGCACACGGAAGTTTCTAGTATGAAAAATCTCATGATCCCTTTGGGCCTGGGTGGCGGTCCAAAAGAAAAACAGGCAATCCTGGAATACCCATATGCCTCAATCCACCCAGATGTGTATCAATGTTGCCACCTTAAGTTGAACCATTAATTAACAACTCACATCTGTCATGGATTTCACTCAAACCTAAACCACGTCTACGAGCATAGCATGTCCTAACAGCAAACGTAGAAGTAACTCCCAAGGGTTTGAATGTAATGCATGTAATAGGTACTACCTCAATCTACTTCCCAATCCCACAAGTTAATTGATCCTACTCATGCAATGTGTGAGGGGTTGACTAATGCAATGAAAACTGGGTAATTGGAAAGCATGTTCAAAGTGTTACTTGCCTTGCTGATGATCCGCAAAACCTAGAGACTCAAAGTAGCACGCGGCGCACTCCGGGTACTCTATCGCAATCAAACAACAAGCATACAATAAGTACTTAACTAATGCACGGGTAAAACTCAAATAAGAGATCTAACCAGAAAGTTCAACTTAAGAACTCCGGTTTGCAAAAGAATCAACTCGAAAGAAGCAACGAAACTTAAACTGCAAAAGAAACGAGCTCCGAATTACTAGTTGGCCTAAAGTCAAATTTTACAGTAGCCAAAACTTTGTTCAAGTTGTTATAACATAAAGAGGGCTTCGAGACGAAGATCTGGGATTTTGAATCACCTGATTCCGACTCTCGAGCGAAAAGAAAAACAAAAAACAAGATCAGGGCAGAAATCGCGATCGGAAAAATCGCGGTTAAATACCCCGAAAAAGAAAAACGACGAACAGGCTAACGAACGAACGTTCGCTGTCTGCGGTTAACTAACGAAAACCGTTCGTTAAAACAAACGTACGGATGAACGTACGCTATTTAACTAAACCGGCGGAAAACAAAAAAACCGAACCGATCTAATCTAAAAAAAACGAATCTACTGGTTTATTTCTAAACCGATCGGTTTTCTAAAAAAAAACTTCCTCGACGAACTCCGGCGGCTGGCGGCGGCTCCGGCGATGGCGTGCGGCGGCGCGGGCGTGGCGGCGGCGGCGGGCTGCGGCGCGGGCGGCGAGGCGAGCAGCGGCGGCGGCTGCGGCGCGCGGTAGGGGGCTGCGGCGGCGGTTCGGGGCGGGCGCTAGGGTTTGGGTCGACGGGCTGGCGGGGCGAGCGGGCCGGCTCTGGCGCTTTTAAAGCCCAGAGTCCTGATCCTTTACTAGTCCTAGTCGGTTTTTGTTTTTTCTTAAATAGAGTCCCGACGCAGTAAAACTAACGAAAGAAATATCAAACGGACTCCAAAATTCCCGAATTAAATTTTCACCGTCCTCTAATAATATTTAGGACAAAGTGAACATTTTTCCCAGACCTAAATGCAATTTTGAAAAACGCGTATTTTTCCTATGCAATTAAATCCGAAAATAAATCCAGAAAAATACCAAAAGTGATTTTAATATTTTTCCTCCAATATTTCTGTTATTTTGGAGAAGTCATATTATCTCCGCTCATTTATTTTATTTAGAAATATTTTTAGGAGAGAAAAATAATTAGAATCACACTGTCCTCGTACCGGTATTCGAGCGAACTCAAATACGAAAACGGTAAAATCCCCAACTCTCTCCGTAGGTCCTTGAGTTGCTTAGAATTTCGAGGAACTCCACGAACAAAATGCAAAACAATGAAATGCAATTATGATCTATGTATAACATTCCAAATTGAAAATTTGGGATGTTACAAACCTACCCCCCTTAGAATGAATCTCGCCCTCGAGATTCGGCTTGGCTAGAGAATAGGTGTGGGTGGTCCTTGCGTAGATCATCTTCTTGTTCCCAGGTGGCTTCTTCCTCGGTGTGGTGACTCCACTGAACTTTGCAAAACTTGATAACCTTGCTGCGAGTAACTCTACTCAAAAATTCGAGAATCCTAACGGGCTTCTCCTCGTAGGTCAGGTCACTGTCCAACTGAATTGCTTCCAGGGGTACTGTGTCTCTAAGCGGTATATCGGCCATCTCCGCGTGGCACTTCTTAAGCCGCGAAACGTGAAACACGTCGTGCACTCCTGACAATCCTTCGGGCAATTCCAACTTATAGGCAACCTCTTCCATGCGTTCCAAAACACGGTAAGGTCCCACAAATCTCGGGCTAACTTCCCTTTAACTCCGAAACGTTTAACTCCTCGCAGCGGCAATACTCTCAAGTACGCTCTGTCTCCGATCTCATAGGTTATCTCCTTGCGCTTTGAGTTGGCATAACTCTTCTGCCTGGACTGAGCTACCTTCAGTCTATCTCGAATTAACTTCACTTTCTCCTCAGACTCTTTTATTAAGTCTGGTCCAAACAATTGTCGGTCTCCAACTTCATCCCACGACAACGGTGTTCGGCATCTCCTTCCATACAATGCCTCGAACGGTGCCATCTACAAACTGGCTTGGTAACTATTGTTGTATCAGAACTCCGCGTAAGGCAAGTTGTCATCCCAACTAGATCCATAATCTAATGCACAGGCTCTTAGCATATCCTCCAAAATCTGATTGACTCTCTCCGTCTGTCCATCTGTCTGCGGGTGAAATGATGTGCTAAACTCTAGCCTGGTACCCAAGGTTTCATGTAACTGATTCCAGAACTTTGAGGTAAACTGGGTTCCTCTATCTGATACAATACTCCTCAGAACTCCGTGCTGACATACAATTCTGGTCATGTATATCTTTGCCAACTTTGCACTGGTATATGTGGTTTTCACCGGGATAAAGTGGGCTACCTTCGTCAATCGGTCTACTACTACCCAGATTGAATCATACCCTGCTTTGGTCCTGGGCAATCCGGTGATAAAGTCCATACCAAGCTTCTCCCACTTCCATTCGGGAATTGGCATAGGTTGTAGCAATCCTGCTGGCTTCTGGTGTTCTGCCTTCACTCTCTGGCATACATCACAAACTGCTACATACTCCGCAATATCCTTCTTCATACCGGTCCACCAGAAAATATCCTTCAAATCCAAATACATCTTAGTATTTCCTGGGTGAATCGAGTATGGTGAATCATGGGCCTCCTGTAAAATCAACTTCCTAATCTCCGGGTCATTGGGCACATAGATTCGATCCTCAAACAATAAGGTGTCGTGCTCATCCTCACGAAAACCTTTAGCTTTTCCTTCGCTCATCCTCTCCTTTATAGCGACAATCTCCTTGTCAGCTTTGTGAGCTTCTCTGATTTTATCCATCAAGGTAGACTGGATTTCTAGTGTTGCTACATAGCCTCTCGGAACTATCTCCAAACGTAGTTCTCGTAGGTCCTCGGCTAACTCCTTTGGAAACTCCTCCATCATTAGGGTATTGACATGGCTCTTACGGCTTAGCGCATCAGCTACTACGTTAGCCTTTCCGGGATGATAATGCAATCTCATGTCATAATCCTTAATGAGTTCCAGCCATCTCCTTTGCCTAAGATTCAACTCCTTCTGAGTGAATATGTACTTCAAACTCTTATGATCCGTATATACTTCACAATGGTTTCCTATGAGAAAATGTCTCCACGTCTTCAATGCATGCACTACGGCTGCTAACTCCAAATCATGGGTGCCATAGTTCATCTCATGAGGTTTTAGTTGTCGTGAAGCATATGAAACAACTCTTCCTTCCTGCATAAGAACTGCTCCAAGTCCTCGACGTGAAGCGTCACAGTACACCTCATAATCCTTATGTTGATCTGGCAGAATCAACACAGGGGATGATACCAACCTTTTCTTCAACTCCTGGAAACTAGTCTCACATTCTTCGGTCCAACTGAACTTGGTCTCCTTCTTCAACAACTCCGTCATTGGCTTTGCAATCTTCGAGAAATTCTCGATAAATCTCCGGTAGTATCCTGCGAGTCCAAGAAAACTCCGGATCTCTCCAACGGTCGTCGGTGCTTCCCAATTGGTCACAGTCTCCACCTTGGCGGGATCTACTGCTATTCCTTCTCCGGATATAACATGTCCGAGGAATCCGACTTCCTTCAACCAAAACTCACATTTTCTAAACTTGGCATATAACTGATGTTCTCGGAGCTTTTCCAATACCAAACGCAAATGCTCTTCATGCTCCTCTTCATCCTTCGAGAAGATCAAAATATCATCTATGAACACTACGACGAACTTATCCAAATACTCCATAAACACTTTGTTCATCAGGTTTATAAAGTAGGCCGGTGCGTTTGTCAGACCAAACGACATAACGGTATACTCATACAACCAATACCTAGTGGTAAATGCCTTCTTAGGAATATCTTGCTCTCGAATCTTCAATTGATGGTACCCTGATCGCAGATCGATCTTAGAAAAGACTTTAGCTCCTTGCAATCTATCAAACAGATCGTTGATCATTGGCAATGGGTACTTGTTCTTGATCGTTACTTCATTCAATCCTTGGTAATCTACAACCATTCTTAACAATCCATCCTTCTTCTCCACTAGAAGTACTGGCGAACCCCAAGGCGAAGAAATTGGGCGTATGAATCCTTTATCCAGTAACTCCTTAATCTGCTTCTTAATTTCCTCCAAATCCTTTGCGGGCATCCTATAGGGTCTCTTAGAAATTGGCCCGGTGCCTGGCGAAAGTTCAATCAAAAACTCTATATCTCTATCCGGTGGCATGCCAGGTAACTCCTCTAGAAACACATCCGGATAATCCTTCACTACTGGCACTTCCTCCTAAACAACTCACGTGAGAGAATATACTTGAGTCCTTGTGGGCGAATGCCTAGATACGTACTTAATCCTTTTTCCCTCCGGGGTGGTGAGTAAAATAGACTTACTGGCAGAGTCAATGTTACCTCCATACTTCGATAGCCAATCCATACCTAATATCACATCCAATCCTTGTGACTCCAGAACTATTAGGTCAGAGGGGAAAGTATGGTGTCCTATGATCAATGGCGTCTGAAAACATCCTTGGTGTGCCATATAATCTGCTCCAGGTGAACTTACTAACATGGGGGTCTTAAGAACTCGGGTGGACATCCTATGTCTATTCACGAATCCCCTTGAAATATATGAATGCGATGCTCCAGTATCAAAAAGAACTATTGCGGTAAAGGTCTTAACCAAAAACTTACCGACAACAGCATCTGGTTGCTCTTCTACCTCCTCCACGGTCACGTGGTTCACTTGTCCTTTATTGAACGGGTTGGGCTTCTTCCCGCCGCTTCCGTTGCCGTTCCCATTCTTAACTTCAGGGCATTCATTGGCATAATGTCCAGTCTTCCCACACTTGTAACAAGTGACATGGCTAAAATCCCTCTTGGTGGGTGTGGACGGTGCAGGGCGGTTCTGGTTTCCATTGGTTACATTCCCATTCCCATTACCATTGCCATTCTTGGTGCCATTGTGGTTGTGTGAGATACTTCCTCCATGGGTATGCTGAAACTGTCCTACTGCTTTAGGGGTAAAGCGAGGCTTCTGCTGAGCTCCAGAGTTATACTTCCCTTGCCCATACTTCCTCTTGCGACTCTCAATCTGTTGATGCTTCCTTTCAATCATCAGGGCACGGTCAACCAACTCCTGATAGTTATTGAAAGTTGCCACCATCAGCTGTACACTCATCTCATCATTCAGCCCTTCCATGAATCTCTCCTGCTTCTTGGCATCTGTGGCCACATCATCTGGGGCATAACGAGATAGGGTACTAAACTCATCCACGTACTGAGCCACAGTACGGTTCCCTTGGCGCAAGTTGCGAAACTCCTGCTTCTTCATACTCATGGCTCCAGTCGAGACATGGGCGGTACGAAAAGCTTGCTGAAACTAATCCCAAGTCACATTGGCTACGGGGTAAGTGGCTGTGTAATTCTCCCACCATGCTGCGGCTGGTCCAGACAACTGGTGTGTGGAAAATCGCACCTTCTCAGCCTCCGAGCAATTGGCGGTGGTCAAATCCCTTCCAATCTTGCGTAGCCAGTCATCAGCCACAATTGGTTCGATGCTGCTAGCAAACACGGGTGGTTGCAACCTTAAGAAACGTGTCAGGTTGTCCACGGGTGGTGGTGGTGGAGGGTTGTTGTTGTTGTTGTTGTTCTGGTTGTTCTGAGTGTTCTAGACAAGAAGTTGCATCAGGGTGTTCTGCTGCTGGATCAGCTGGGTGAGCTCAGGGGGAAACTCGAATTCACGTCTTGGAGGCATCTGATGGGTGTAGAGGGAAGAGATTAGAATAGAAAGGAGGTCTAAGGGAAAATCACTACCCATATGCACATGAGACAAACACACAATCATATCACACCAATCAATTTCAAACAAGGTCTTACAAATCTAACGATCATTTACAAAGGTGCTGTAAATCTAATATCTGGAGGTAAACTACTAGTCATAGGGTGGTCATCTAAAAATATTGGTCGGCAGAGGATTCCATAATATCTGCCCCAGCTTCATCTTCATAGTCTTCATCCTTGCTATCCTCAGCTTCCGAATCCGTGTCATTTATGATGATATAGTCTTCCGGTGGAATCTCCTTGGGTTCTTCTTCCTCGTCTTCTTCTCCCATGAGTATCCCTAACTTCCGGGTCAAATCATCATTCTTCTCCACAAGTATCTTCATCTCCTCCTCATATCCGTCGCGTGTAGACTTGAGTTCCTCTTCTAGCTCCAAATTCCTATTTAGGGCTTTCTTCAAATCTATCATCCCAGCACACATCTGGTGCTCTTGGCGACGAATGTGGTGGTTCAACTCCTGGATGAATGCTGCTATGGATATACCCTTCTTAGTGCTGATCAAATCCCAATTCTCATCTCGGCGTCCACAAATCTGGTAGATGGTGTCCTTTAGCTCTTGCTTGTAGACTTCTCCAATCCTTCCCATAGCAATGTGGGCTGCCATACTCCTTCCTAGGCTCCATGTAGGTGCATTAAAGGAAAATGCTATGAGTGAGGTGACGGGTGCGAACGTCCTTCCTGGAACTTGAGCTTGAATCAACCAACGCTCCTCCTCAGGTAGAGTGGCATTGTAGGTTCCAGTAAAACTTGGTAATCCAATGTGTAGATATCTGGTGACTTCCTTCAGGTGTCGTCCAAAAGGTGTATCATCATCCGGTTGCATGAACTTGTGCTTTGCTTCCACCATCCTTAAGAATAGAAAAGATGAGGAGTCAGAAGAGAGAAGAGTGAATAGTGTTCTAGGGCTTGTCTTAGTGGTCGTGTCCTACAGTCAGCGTGTGCTCTGATACCATCTTGTAGCGACCATACCTCAAACAGTCTGATCTCCATGCATCAGTGTCATCCCTGGATCAGTAATGCTGACACGCATGGTACTCGAAGGATTTATAACAGAGTTGCAATCACACACTTATTACATCGATAGTTCAACGATGAATCTTATTACATAAATCATGGCTGAAGGCCATCTAACACGATAACAGCGGAAGGCTTGGAAGATAAGTGAGTCCATCAACTCCAGCGGCATCACTGAGTATAGAACCACGACCTAAAAGGGCATCTTACTCGTCGTCTGAGAAGTCTGCAACATGAAACGTTGCAGCCCGAAAAACGGGTCAGCACATGGAATATGCTGGCAAGGTAACACAGGAGATGCAATGAAAGTAAAGCTATACTATATGCAATAAGACTGATGGAAAGCTCTATGGTTAAGTTTTTGCGTAAAGCCAATTTTTCCCTACTTCAAAGGAATGTATTTTAATTAACTATCATGGTAGTTGAAACATCGTTGAGAAGATAGACATCCTCTCAACCCCAATTAAAATAATCATTAAACCCAACAAAATTAAATTAAGTAACATGTTGAGATGCACATGATAATCCAAGTACCAGATACTCAAGATGTCCATAACCGGGGACACGGCTAATCATGATCAGTTTGTACACTCTGCAGAGGTTTGTGCACTTTCCCCACAAGACTCGATCGCCTCCGTTTGGTTTCTCGCACTGCATGGTGTTTGAGAAATGGATGACCGAGACACAGTCTTTTCGAAGAGGTCCCCTTAACCAGATAGATAGGCCGGTACACCTACAAAACCCAACTACATTTGCTAGCCCAACATGGAAAGGTTTCCCACAACTTACTCAACTATGCCAGAGCCCATATTGGCATGTGGCTGCACACGGAAGTTTCTTGTATGAAAAATCTCATGATCCCTTTGGGCCTGGGTGGCGGTCCAAAAGAAAAGCAGGCAATCCTGGAATACCCAGATGCCTCAATCCACCCAGATGTGTATTAATGTTGCCACCTTAAGTTGAACCATTAATTAACAACTCACATATGTCATGGATTTCACTCAAACCCAAACCACGTCTACGAGCATAGCATGTCCTAACAGCAAACGTAGAAGTAACTCCCAAGGGTTTGAATGTAATGCAGGTAATAGGTACTACCTCAATCTACTTCCCAATCCCACAAGTTAATTGATCCTACTCATGCAGTGTGTGAGGGGTTGACTAATGCAATAAAAACTGGGTAATTGGAAAGCATGATCAAAGTGTTACTTGCCTTGCTGATGATCCGCAAAACCTAGAGACTCAAAGTAGCACGCGACGCACTCCGGGTACTCTATCGCAATCAAACAACAAGCATACAATAAGTACTTAACTAATGCACGGGTAAAACTCAAATAAGAGATCTAACCAGAAAGTTCAACTTAAGAACTCCGGTTTGCAAAAGAATCAACTCGAAAGAAGCAACGAAACTCAGACTGCAAAAGAAACGAGGTCCGAATTACTAGTTGGCCTAAAGTCAAATTTACAGTAGCCAAAACTTTGTTCAAATTGTTCTAACGTAAAGAGGGCTTCGAGACGAAGATCTGGGATTTTGAATCACCTGATTCCGACTCTCGAGCGAAAAGAAAACGAAAAACAAGATCAGGGCAGAAATCGCGATCGAAAAAATCGCGGTTAAATACCCCGAAAAAGAAAAACGACGAACAGGCTAACTAACGAACGTTTGCTGTCTGCGGTTAACTAACAAAAATCGTTCGTTAAAACGAACGTACGGACGAACGTACGCTATTTAACTAAACCGGCGGAAAACAAAAAAAACCGAACCGATCTAATCTAAAAAAACGAATCTACTGGTTTATTTCTAAACCAAATGGTTTTCTAAAAAAAACTACCTCGACGAACTCCGGCGGCTGGCGGCGGCTCCGGCGACCGCGGCGGCTCCGGCGGCGGCGTGCGGCGGCGCGGGCGTGGTGTCGGTGGCGGGCTGCGGCGCGAGCGGCGAGGCGAGCGGCGACGGCGGCTGCGGCGGCGGCGGCGACGGCGGCAGGGGCGGCGGCGGCGGCTGCGGCGCGCGGTAGGGGGCGGCGGCGGCAGGGGCGGCGGCGGCGGCTCGGGACGGGCGCTATGGTTTGGGGCGACGGGCTAGCGGGGCGAGCGGGCCGGCTCTGGCGCTTTTAAAGCCCAGAGTACTGGTCCATTACTAGTCCTAGTCGGTTTCTGTTTTTTTTAAATAGAGTCCCGACGCAGTAAAACTAACGAAAGAAATATCAAACGGACTCCAAAATTCCCGAAATAAATTTTCACCGTCCTCTAATAATATTTAGGACAAAGTGAACATTTTTCCCGGCCCTTTATGCAATTTTGAAAAACACGTATTTTTCCTATGCAAATAAATCCGAAAATAAATCCAAAAAAATACCAAAAGTGATTTTAATATTTTTCCTCCAATATTTCTGTTATTTTGGAGAAGTCATATTATCTCCGCTCATTTATTTTATTTAGAAATATTTTTAGGAGAGAAAAATAATTAGAATCACACTGTCCTCGTACCGGTATTCGAGCGAATTCAAATACGAAAACGGTAAAATCCCCAACTCTCTCCGTAGGTCCTTGAGTTGCTTAGAATTTCGAGGAACTCCACGAACAAAATGCAAAACAATGAAATGCAATTATGATCTATGTATAACATTCCAAATTGAAAATTTGGGATGTTACATTGCTAACATGATTCGGACAGACTTAAGCATCGCTACCGGTGAGAAAGTCTCATCGTAGTCAACTCCTTGAACTTGTCGAAAACCTTTCGCAACAAGTCGGGCTTTGTAGACAGTAACGTTACCATCGGGGTCAATCTTCCTCTTAAAGATCCATTTATTTTCAATGGCTTGCCGATCATCGGGCAAGTCAACCAAAGTACACACTTTGTTCTCATACATGGATCCCATCTCGGACTTCATGGCATTAAGCCATTTTGCGGAATCTGGGCTCATCATCGCTTCCTCATAGTTCATAGGTTCATCATGGTCTAGTAACATGACTTCCAGAACTTGGTTACCGTACCACTCTGGCGCGGAATGCACTCTGGTTGACCTACGAGGTTCAGTAGTAATTTGATCTGAAGTTTCATGATCATCACCATTAGCTTGCTCATAAATTGGTGTAGGAATCACTGGGACTAGTTTCTGTGATGAACTACTTTCCAATTCGGGAGAAGGTACAATTACCTCATCAAGTTCTACTTTCCTCCCACTCACTTCTTTCGAGAGAAACTCCTTCTCTAGAAAGGATCCATTCTTAGCAACTAATATCTTGCTTTCGGATCTGTGATAGAAGGTGTACCCAACAGTTTCCTTTGGGTATCCTATGAAGACACATTTCTCTGACTTGGGTTCGAGCTTATCAGGTTGAAGCTTTTTCACATAAGCATGGTAACCCCAAACTTTAAGAAACGACAACTTGGGTTTCTTGCCAAACCAAAGTTCATAAGGCGTCGTCTCAGCGGATTTAGATGGTGCCCTATTTAACGTGAATGTAGCTGTCTCTAAAGCATAACCCCAAAACGATAGTGGCAAATCGGTAAGAGACATCATAGATCGCACCATATCTAATAAAGTACGGTTACGGCGTTCGGACACACCATTACACTATGGTGTTCCAGGTGGCGTGAGCTGTGAAACTATTCCACATTGTGTCAAATGAAGACCAAACTCGTAACTCAAATATTCGCCTCCGCGATCAGATCGTAGAAACTTTATTTTCTTGTTATGATGACACTCTACTTCACTCTGAAATTCTTTGAACCTTTCAAATGTTTCAGACTTGTGTTTCATCAAGTAGATATACCCATATCTGCTCAAATCATCAGTGAAGGTCAAAAAATAACGATACCCGCCGCGAGCCTCAACACTCATTGGTCCTCGTACATAAGTATGTATGATTTCCAACAAGTCAGTTGCTTGCTCCATTGTTCCGGAGAACAGAGTTTTAGTCATCTTTCCCATGAGGCATGGTTCGCAAGCACCAAGTGATTCCAAAAGTCCATCAACATGGAGTTTCTACATGCGCTTTACACCAATATGACCTAAACGGCAGTGCCACAAATAAGTTGCACTATCATTATCAACTTTGCATCTTTTGGCTTCAATATTATGATTATGTGTATCACTACGGTCGAGATCCAACAAAAATAAACCGTTCTTCAAGGGTGCATGACCATAAAAGATATTACTCATATAAATAGAACAACCATTATTCTCTGATTTAAATGAATAACCGTCTCGCCACAAACAAGATCAAGATATAATGTTCATGTTCAACACTGGCACCAAATAACAATTATTTAGGTCTAAAACTAATCCCGAAGGTAGATGTAGAGGTAGCGTGCCGACGGCGATCACATCGACTTTGGAACCATTTCCCACGCGCATCGTCACCTCGTCCTTTGCTAATCTTCGTTTAATCCGTAGCCCATGTTTCGAGTTACAAATATTAGCAACCGAACCAATATCAAATACCCAGGTGCTACTACAACCATTAGTAAGGTACACATCAATAACATGTATATCAAATATGCCTTTGTTCACTTTGGCATCCTTCATATCCGCCGAATACTTGGGGCAGTTCCGCTTACAGTGTCCAGTCCCTTTGCAGTAGAACCACTCAGTTTCAGGCCTGGCTCCAGACTTGGGTTTCTTCGCGAGATTAGCAACTGGCTTACTATTCTTCTTGAAGTTCCCCTTCTTTCCCTTGCCCTTTTTCTTGAAACTAGTGCTCTTGTTAACCATCAACACTTGATGCTTCTTTTTGATTTCTACCTCCGTAGCTTTGAGCATAGGAAAGAGCTCGGGAATTGTCTTCTGCATCCCATGCATATTATAGTTCATCACGAAGCATTTATAACTTGGTGGCAGTGATTGAAGAACTCTATCAATAACACTATCTTCATCAACTTTGCAACCAAGTTGAGTAATGTGATTGTAGTACCCAGACATTCTGAGCAAGTGTTCACTGATAGAACTATTCTCCTCCATCTTGCAATTATAGAACTTATTGGAGACTTCATATCTAAATGATCACGTGATCCAAATCCTACCAGGACTAAGTTCATGATAAATTAAAGTTCAATTAATCATATTACTAAAGAACTCCCACTTAGATAGACATCCCTCTATTCATCTAAATGATCACGTGATCCAAATCAACTAAACCATGTCCGATCATCATGTGAGATGGAGTAGTTTTCAATGGTGAACATCTTATGTTGATCATATCTACTATATGATTCACGCTCGACCTTTCGTTCTCCAGTGTTCCGAGGCCATGTCTGTATATGCTAGGCTCGTCAAGTTTAACCCAAGTATTTTGCCTGTGCAAAACTGTCTTACACCCGTTGTATTTAAACGTAGAGCTTATCACACCCGATCATCACGTGGTGTCTCGGCACGACGAACTTTTGGAACGGTGCATACTTTGGGACAACACTTGTACCTTGAAGTTTTTGTAAGGGATCATCTTATAATGCTACCGCCGTACTAAGCAAAATAGGAAGCATAATAAGATAAACATCACATGCAATCAAAATATGTGACATGATATGGCCATCATCATCTTGTGCTTTTGATCTCCATCTCCAAATCATCGTCGTGATCTCCATTGTCACTGGCTTGACACCATGATCTTCATCGTAGCGTCGTGGTCGTCTCGCCAACTATTGCTACTACTACTATCGCTAACTCATAGTGATAAAGTAAAGCTATTACATGGCTTTCGCAATTCATACAATAAAGAGACAACCATAAGGCTCCTGTCGGTTGCCGATAATTTACAAAACATGATCATCTCATACAATAACGTATAACTCATCACGTCTTGACCATATCAGATCACAACATGCCCTGTAAATACAAGTTAGACGTCCTCTACTTTGTTGTTGCAAGTTTTATGTGGCTGCTACGGGCTTACAAAGAACCGTTCTTACCTAAGCATCAAAACCACCATGATTTTTCATCAAGTGTATTGTTTTAACCTTCACAAGGACTGGGCGTAGTCACACTCGATTCAACTAAAGTGAGAGAGACAGACACCTGCTGGTCACCTTTAAGCAACGAGTGCTCATAATGGTGAAACTAGTCTCGTGTAAGCGTACGCGTAATGTCGGTCTGTGCCGCTTCATCTCACAATACCGCCGAATCAAAGTATGACATGCTGGTAAGTAGTATGACTATTATCGCTCACAACTCATTGTGTTCTGCTCGTGCATATCATCTAGGCATAGACCAGGCTCATGATGCCACTATTGGGGAACATAGTATTTCAAAAAAATCCTACGATAATGCAAGATCTATCTAGGAGAAGCATAGCAACGAGTGAGGAGAGTGTGTCCACGTACCCTCGTAGACCGAAATCAGAAGTGTTTAGTAACGCGGTTGATATAGTCGAACGTCTTCGCGATCCAACCGATCAAGCACCGAACGCACGGCACCTCCGCGATCTGCACACGTTTAGTTCGGTGACGTCCCTTGAACTCTTGATCTAGTTGAGGCCGAGGGAGAGTTTTGTCAGCACGACAGCGTGGTGACGGTGTTGATGAAGTTACCGACGCAGGGCTTCACCTAAGCACCACGACAATATGACCGAGGTGTGTAGCAGTGGAGGAGGCACCGCACACGGTTAAGAAATCAACTTGTGTGTCTATGGGGTGCCCCCTGGCCATGTATATAAAGGAGGGGAGGAGGAGAGGACCGGCCCTCATAGGGCGCGCCCAAGGGGGGAGTCCTACTCCCACTAGGAGTAGGTTTCCCCCTTTCGTAGTAGGAGTAGGAGAAGAAGGAAGAGGGAGAGAGGGAGAAGGAAAGGGGGGCCGGCCCCCCACCCCAATTCGGATTGGGCCTGGGGCGCGCCCTCCACTTGGCCGCCTCCTCCTCTCTTCCACTAAGGCACAATAAGGCCCATTGACTCCCGGGGGGGGGGGGGTCCGGTAACCTCCCGGTACTCCAGAAAATGCCCGAACTCATGCGGAACTTATCCGGCGTCCAAACATAGCCTTCAAATATATCGATCTTTATGTCTCGACCATTTCAATACTCCTCGTCATGTCCGTGATCACATCCGGGACTCCTAACTACCTTTGGTACATCAAAACACATAAATTCATAATAATGATCATCATCGAACGTTAACCGTGCAGACCCTACGGGTTCGAGAACTATGTAGACATGACCGATACTCATCTTCGGTCAATACCAATAGCGGAACCTGGATGTTCATATTGGCTTCCACATATTCTACGAAGATTTTTATCGGTCAAACCACATAACGATATACTTTGTTCCCTTTGCCATCGGTATGTTACTTGCCGAAGATTCGATCGTCGGTATCTCAATACCTAGTTCAATCTCGTTACCGGCAAGTCTCTTTACTCGTTCCGTAATACATCATCTCGTGACTAACTCATTAGTCGTTTGCTCGCAAGGCTTATTACGATGTGTATTATAGAGAGGGCCTAGAGATACCTCTCCGACACTCGAAGTGACAAATCCTATTCTCAATCTATGCCAACACCACAAACACCTTCGGAGACACCTGTAGAGCATCTTTATAATCACCCAGTTACGTTGTGACGTTTGATAGCACACAAGGTGTTCCTCCGGTATTTGGGAGTTGCATAATCTCATAGTCAGAGCAACATGTATAAGTCATGAAGAAAGCAATAGCAGTAAAACTAAATGATCATAGTGCTAAGCTAACGGATGGGTTTTGTCCATCACATCATTCTCATAATTATGTGATCCCGTTGATCAAATGACAACACATGTATATGGCCAGGAAACATAACCATCTTTGATTAACGAGCTAGTCTAGTAAAGGCATACTAGGGACACTCTATTTTGTCTATGTATTCACACATGTATCAAGTTTCCGGTTAATACAATGCTAGCATGAATAAAAGACATTTATCATGATATATAAGGAGATATAAATAACAACTTTATTATTGCCTCTAGGGCAAATTTCCTTCAGCACGAGGGGCCCACAATGTAGGGGGCGCGCCCTACCCCCCTGGGTGTGCCCTCCACCCTTGTGGCCTCCTCGCAGATCCCCTGACATGTACTTCAAGTCCATCTGGTGTCTTCTGGTCCAAGAAAAGTCTCCAAAAAGTTTCATTCCGTTTGGCCTTCGTTTGATATTCCCTTTTTGCAAAACTTAAAAACAGAAACTGGCACTGGTCTCTGGGTTAATAGGCTAGTCCCAAAAATCATATAAAATAGCATATAAATGCATATAAAACATCCAAGATAGATAATATAATAGCATGGAACAATCAAAAATTATAGATACGTTGGAGACGTATCAAGCATCCCTGCTTAATTACTGCTCGTCCTCGAGTAGGTAAATGATAAAAACAGAATTTTTGATGTGGAATGCTACCCAACATATTTATTAATGCAATATTCTTTATTGTGGCATGAATGTTCAGATCCATGAGACTCAAAATAAAAGTTTTCTATATCAAAATAATATTACTTTAATCATACTAAAAGCAATCTATAAAGTTTCAAAAATAACATGGCTAAAGAACATTATCCCTACAAATCATATAGTTCTTATGCTCCCTTTTCTTAACACAAAACACCCCCCGTGCCCATCCCGGAGTCAGCCGAGCAATTGCTTTCATTCTCTACTCTTTCAAGCCTTTTTCAACTCTTCACGCAATATATGAGCGTGAGTCATGGGCATAGCATTATGGGTGGAATGGAGGTGGTAATAGACAAAAGGTGGGAGAAAGTCTCACATCAACTAGGCGAATCAATGGACTATGGAGATGTCCATCAATCGATATCAATGTGAGAGGGATTTCCATGTAACGGACGCACTAGAGCTATAAGTGTATGAAAGCTCAAAAAGACAACTAGTGGGTGTGCATCAACTTGCTTGCTCATGAAGACCTAGGGCATTTGAGGAAGCCCATCGTTGGAATATACAAGCCAAGTTCTATAACGAAAAATTCCCACTAGTGATATATGAAAGTGACAACATAGGAGACTCTCTATCATGAAGAACATGGTGCTACTTTGAAGCACAAAGTGTGGAAAAATATAGTAACATTGTCCCTTCTCTCTTTGTCTCTCTCTTTTTTTTGGGCTTCTTTGGTCTCTTTTGTTTATTTGGGCTTCATTGGCCTCTTTTATTTTTGATAACGTCACACGGGACAATGTTTTAATAATGATGAGCATCACACTTTTATTTACTTACAACTCGATATTACAACTCGATGCTTAGAATAAGGATATGACTCTATATGAATGCTTCCGGCGGTGTACCGGGATGTGCAATAACCAAGAGTGACATGTATGAAAGATATGAACGATGGCTTTGCCACAAATACTATGTCAACTACATGATCATGCAAAGCAATATGACAATGATGAAGCATGTCATAACAAAAGAAACGGTGGATTTACTTGGCAATATATCTCGGAATGGCTATGGAAATACCATAATAGGTAGATATGGTGGCTATTTTGAGGAAGGTATAAGGATGGTTTTATGCACCGGTGAATGTTGCGCGGCATTAGAGTGGCTAGAAAGGTGGAAGGGTGAGAGTGTGTATAATCCATGGACTCACATTAGTCATAAAGAACTCACATACTTATTGCGAAAAATCTACTTAGCCCTCAAAGCAAAGCACTACGACGCATGCCCCTAGGGGGAGGTTGGTAGGAGTTAACCATCGCGCGCCCCCGACCTTCCCACAAAGAGGAAACAATCAAGATAGAGTGTGCGCCAATTTGGTTACATAGGCCATACGTGCATGCTTCGAGAATCACAAACCTTAACACAATTATTTCTTTAACCTCACAAACTACCTCTAGCATGACTCTTATATTACGATCTTAACATCTCAAAAGAATTACAAGGAGTCAAACTTCACATAATATTTAATGCTCTCTATATGAAGGTTTTTATTATATCTCCTTTGGATGTCTATCATATTAGGACTACTTTCATAACCCAAGCAAATTACCATGTTGTTCTTAAGAACTCTCAAAATAATATAAGTGAAGCAAGAGAGTTCAACAATTTCTATAAAATAAAACCACCATCGTGCCCTAAAAAGATACAAGTGAAGCACTAGAGCAAAATTGCCTAGCTCAAAAGATATAAGTGAAGCACATAGAGTATTCTAACAAATCACGATTGAGGCGTGTCCCTCTCAAAAGGTGTGTACAAGAAGGATGATTGTGACAAACAAAAAACCAAAGACTCATATCATACACGACGCTCCAAGCCAACCACATATCATGTAGTGAATAAAAATATAGCCTCAAGTAAAGTTACCGATAGATGAAGACGAAAGAGGAGATGCCTTCCCGGGACATCCCCAAGCTTAGGCTCTTGGCTGTCCTTGAATTTTACCTTAGGGTGCCTTGGGCATCCCCAAGCTTAAGCTTTTGCCACTCTTTATTCCATAGTCCATCAAATCCTTACCCAAAACTTGAAAACTTCACAACACAAAACTCAACAAAAAATCTCGTGAGCTTCGTTAGTAAAACAAAGCAAATAACCACTCAAGGTATTGTTGTGATCTTATTATAATTTTATATTGGTGTAATACATATAGTATTCCAACCTTTCCATGGTTCATACCCCCCGATACTAGCCATAGATGCATCAAAATAAGCAAACAACACATAAAAACAGAATCTGTCAAAAATAGAACAATTTGTAGCAATCTAAAAACTTCGAATACTTCTGTAACTCTAAAAATTCTGAAACAACTGGACGACATGAGGAATTTGTATATCAATTTTGTGTAAATATTTCAGAAGGTTACGACGTTCCAGTGATTTATTGAATTTTCTGCACTGGGCACAAAAGTTTCTGTTTTTCAGCAAAATCAAATCAACGATCACCATAAGCCATCACAAAGATCTTACTTTGCTCAAACACTAATTAAAACAACAAAACACAATTACTACAAAATTAATAATGTGTAAAACTTAAAAAACTGAACCAAAAAGTAAAAAGCAAAAATGAATTTGGGTTTCCTCGCAACAAGCGATATTGTTTAACGCCCTTAGCTAGGCATAAAACGCAAATAGATTCACGTATTATCATCTTTGGCATGCAATCCATAGGTGCTATCATGATAGATTCATAAGGCAATTTAATTTTCTTTCTTGGAAAGTGTTCCATGCCCTTCCTTAAAGGAATTTGAAATCTAATGTTTCCTTCTGTCATATCAATAATTGCACCAATTGTTCTAAGGAAAGGTCTACCAACAATAATAGGACATGTAGGATTGCAACCTATATCAAGAACAATGAAATCTACAGGCACATAATTCCTATTTGCAACAATAAGAACATCATTAATCTTTTCCATAGGTTTCTTAATAGTGGAATCTACAAGATGCAAATTTAAAGAACACTCATCAATTTCACGGAACCTTAGCACATCACATAAAGTTTTTGGAATCGTAGAAACGCCAGCACCCAAATCACACAAAGCATGGCACTCATAATATTTAATCTAGATTTTAATAGTTGGTTCCCACTGTAGCGACCGGACCCGAATGGATCAAGTCTCTGTGCTTGAGTGTCATCCCTGGATCGGTGTGCTGACACACACAGTACTCGAAGATTTATAACAGAGGTAAATCACATGTATAAAGTAATGTAAATACTATTACCTCAATTAACATAGAGGAAGTAACAACAAGGTTGTGGAGTGCTATCAACACCAACGACAAAGTTGAGTGTAGACATCGCAGCCCTAACGTATCACTTACTCATCGGATAAACCTGCAACATGAGACGTTGCAGCCGTGTAGGTCAGTACGTTGAATGTACTGGCAAATTCACACCATAGAATAATAATGAACAATATCTATCACTACATTCATATATGGCTGGTGGAGGCTGAAAGGTTTATTTTTGCATAAAGCTAGTTTTTCCCTACAATAAAGGAATAAATTGTATTTACTACTCAGTTGAATTAATCAATATTGAGAGAGGTTCCTCCTTCTCAATCCCAAAGTCACCAAATCATTAAAAAAAACATACATTCCTTAAATAAAGTGTTGAGATCAACAAATAAATCACTTCCAGATACTCAAGACGTCCATAACCGTGGACACGGTTAATCAAGATTAGTTTGTACACTCTGGAGAGGTTTGTGCACTTTTCCCCACAAGACTCGTTCGCCTCCGTTTAATTTCTCACACTGCATGGTGTTTGAGAACCGAATGATCGAGATACATTCTTTCCGAATAGGTCCACTTAACTGATAGATAGGCCGGTACACCTACAATCCCCCAACATCTACTAGCCCAACATCGAAAGGTTTCCCACAACTTAATCAACTATGACAGAGCCCATAATGGCTTGTGGCTGCACATGGAAGTTTCTAGGCATGAAATATCATATGATCCCTTTGAGCCTGGGTGGCATTCCAATTGGGTGATCATACGGGTCCTCCGGGATCCCCTAGGGCAAACACTGGTTTCTCTAGGTGCCCGGGCAAACCACTAGTTCCTCCAGGGTGCCCCAACCATTCCACCCAGATGTGTATTAAAGTTGCCACCTTAAAGTTTCCCTTAGTTAAATATCTCTCTCACAACTTACATGAATCACACACACCAATTCACGTCTATGCATGGCTAAGTAATAAGTAACAAAGCGTATAATCCCGCGGTTGATCTCAAGTCATAGGTTCGTACCTCATGAACTACAAAGCAATCCCACATGTATCCAGGTCCTACTCATGCAAATCTTTGAGGGTATAACTAATGCAAGTAAAACTGGGTATTGAAGAGTATGATCAAAGTGTGAACTTGCCTTGTACTGTTGATGGAGATTTTTCGCACTCATAACCCGTGATAGATCTACTCGTCACACTGCGATCAATCTATCGTAAGCAAGCAATAGTAACCACACATAATCAATCACTCAAAAGATCCAGAAGAAAATGCAAAGGAAGATTGCAAAAACTTCAAAAGAACCAAATCAGATCCTAATTTCGGTGAAAAAGTGTGGTGATGGGTCAAGAGGTTAGATTACGCCTAGGGGTTCAATTTGGAAAAAGAAATCAATTGAAAAAGCGCTATAGTTTACAAGATATGATCAAGTGAAGCTTCGAGTTCAAATTTGAATCGTTCAAATTTGAAAAGATCAAAAGTTGACACCAATGATGCTACTGGATGTAGGAAGTCAATATGAATATGTAGAAAAAAGAATTACTAGATTGAATATAACGGATCAAATAATTCAACATGGCATTGAATCTACTTAGAATGTTGTGTAACAACTCTTTGGTGGGCTAGTAAAGTAATTAACAATGATCAAAATTATGTGTTTGAAAAGATAATACTAATTGTATAAACGGAAAGATTTCTTCGATACGAATCCGACGCAATTGGATTTATCGGAAACGGAGTTACAGTTAAAAAGATGTGATCAAAAGAAGTTCGAATATGAATCTGAACAAATTTTGAAATTTGAAAGTTACAAATAAATTGATTTGATAGGTTCACTGGATAGGTGGGATCAAGATGAAAATCTAGGCGTTGGTTTTATCTAATTTGGATGGACGAGTAAAAAGCTATGGCTATTTGAAAATTCATGGCCGAACTGTTTTACGAGAAAAAAAAATAGCAACGGCAAAAAAAATTCTATGTCTAATGTATAAATACAGAGACTAATTAATAATCTAATTATTTGTAATGCCCAGGATGGGACTATACCTCCTACGTGTCGAGGCACGACTTAAAGGTATAAGCCCATCCTAGAATGATCTCAAGTTTGGTATCTTTGCACAACTCATGTAAAAGAGGGATTAAATTGCAAAAGGAGATAGTTGGCTTACACTCGCCACTTCACACAATACAATACATAAGCAATACATCATTCAGAACATCACAGCCCGACTACGGGTAAGATCCAAAAGAAAGATACCAAAACAACATAAAGCCACAGGTCAGGATCGAATCCTAGTAGAAACCACTACTGATCGTCGAAACAACACAAGCAAACAGCCACACTCTTCATCGAGCTCCCAGTGAAGTACTTGAACCAGCTTCTGCATCGAACTCGGCTGAACCTGCATCTGGTGTGGTGAAGTAACTGTGAGCCACAGAGGACTCAGCAATCCCGTTCCCGGGTAACATGACTATTTAAGCCTTGGGTGAGGGTAAGGCTGAAGAAAGAAATATGAGGTGAAGGAACAAACAAGAGTCTGCAGCAGCAACTAGCACTAACTTACGTAAACGAGAGCGAGAAGAGAAGGCGCATCGGTCGAGAGATGATCACGAAGTGATCCTAGCTAAAACCGGTCAAACATAACCCCACCGTGTTCAACTCCCGAATCCCTATTCGGAAATTGACAGTCACGGTACACACGCTGGTAGTGTATTGAAACATTGTGTCAAGTTTTCTACAACCGGAATTAACAAGCTCCCATCTGCCACATAACCGCGGGCACGGCTTTCGAAAGTTCAAACCCTGCAGGGGTGTTCCAAATTGGCCCATCACAAGCCCACGATCCGCGAAGTCGCAACTCCATAGGTGGGAAGACCCGAGTATTCTCGGAATCCCGTGCTCAAGTTAAACCGAACTAAGGTAAGGCTAATCGAGCAAATCCTCCCGGCGTGTCGACACCCTGATAGTAGCCGCGCGTATCTAAGTCTCAGGACACGACCGGATGGGCGATTCTACAGGTATACCAGATACCTCGGGTTGCCCCAAGGCGGCCCTGCAGACTCCCCGTTTGGGACCAACACCATCGGCACTGGCCCCCCCTGCTATGTAGAATTAAGAACCCGAGGGTGCGACCCCCTATGCAAGTTTAATTATTTAATTAAGTTGTTATTATGAGGCAAATAGTACCAAATGTTGGGACTTGCTGGAAAAGACTTAGCACTTAGCGGTTTATCAAGGGGGTCCCATACACCCCAACCGTGTTAGGAACGCATAATCAAGGAACATAACACCGGTTTATACGGTTCCTAACGGCATGAGTGGAACAAAACACCAAGCAAAAGGCTTAGCCTTCCACCCTTGCCAATATATAGATGATTTCATTTTTAAGCATTTATATAGTGTGATATAACCCAACCAAACGTCAACGTGAAGCAAGCATCTTTGATCTTCACCTGCAACTAACAAAGCTATAAGAGGGGCTGAGCGAAGCGTACTTAGCCAAGCAACGGTTTGCATAGGTAGGTTGGTTAAACATGGCAATTGGTTACAAGTAGGAGGCTGACAAGAAGATCATGGGCATCGAGGCAAAACTATAGATCGAGACTTCTAGCAAGAGGCAAAAATAGTAATGGTATCCGGGTTCGGTCATCTTGCCTGGAATTCCACAAGGGAGAAGAACGGATCCACGAAGAAGACGGAGCAACACAGTCGAGAGAAACCTCACAACTCCGGAACGACACCAAAGCTAACAAGAGAAGCAACCGGAAAGAAAAACAAACAACACGGTAAACACGCAAGCATAAACATGGCATACGATGCACAAACAAGTATGATGCATGTCCGGTTTAAATATGCATGGCATGGCAAAGTGCACAAACAAAACTACAAATTAAGTGGAGCTCAATATGCAACGAGTTGCATATTGACGAAACACCACATTTAATTATTTAGTTGACTCACATTATTTACAAGACAAGATTAAATGTTGGTTAACATGGCAAGAGGTGAAGCATAATAAACTACACTATTAAGGCAATTTAAATGAGGCCGGAGAATAACAACAACATATCCGGAAAATCCCCATAAGCATGTTTAATAATTATAAGCAAACAACAATTAAACATTCAAGGTTGTTGACATGATGCGGATGACATGAACAAGTTTATGCAATTATTAATTAAAGGTTGACTTAAGAGGATAAGAAGCATTTGTCACCGTGGTGGAAAGAAAAGAGTGCCACGGCAACGATCCGAAAATGATGCAACGGCATCATATCGGTTCCGGTAACTCGGTGAGAGACCGGTGCAAAAGATGGATGGCGTGAGCGAGTCAAACGAGATGATGGGGTGATCCCGTTGCCGGGTTCCCACGAGTCGGTGGCGAGGCAACCGAGGAACATGACAAGGACGAAACGGGCACGAAGCACACACAAGGGAGACATTTCATACAACACAACAAGCATGCATCTCACGGGTCATCGACTCGAGGTTATACCTTCGAAACATGCATTTCGGGACGGTTCGAGTTCGTAGTGGAAGTAGGTGTTCCGTTCGGAGAGGAAGTAGACGTTCTCATTCTTCACCGAAGGTAGTCGTTCTCGTAGCGGTAGTTGTACTCGGGCGACGATAGACGTTCGGGCGACGGTAGTGGTACTTGGTGCGTCGACGGTAGTGGTACTTGTACATGTAGTCGTTCTCGTCCGTAGTTGTTCATGTCATCGATGTCGGGGTACTTGGTCGGGTCGCCGTGGTACTTGTCGGTCATGTAGAGGTACTTGGTGTTTCCGGGCGTCGGTAGTCATACACGGGGGTCGTCGAGCGTAGGGGTACTCATTTCCGTAGATGTACACATCACCGTAGATGTTCGTGTCGCGAGGAGAGGTACTTGGCGCATTCGGAGATCGGGTCTTGCCTGCGGTGCACTTGACAAAAAAAACTACAGCAAACAACAACCACAAAACACAGGTACGGCAGCAACACGGAGAGGACAAAGGAACGAGGAGGAGCTTCTGCAGCCTTGGCGCTGCTGGAGAAGAAGCAGGGCGGCGACCTGGTGCTGCTGCTGCCTCTGACCGGCGGCCCTGGCGACGGAGAACGAGGGCCGAGGCCCTGGCTGGAGACGAGGTGCAGGAGGAAGGAGGCAAGGCCGGGAACGAGGCCTCGGGGCGCTGGCGGACGGCACCACTCGGCGACGAAGGACGGGCGGCCGCGGCGCTGCTCGGGACGTGGACGAGGCCTGGATGGCCTGGGGCGCTGCGCGGGGGAGGCTGCGCCTCGGGGATGTCTTGGCGCCGGGACGGAGGGGAGCGAGGCCGCTCGGGCCTGGCTTCTGGCCGCGGCGCTGGGGCCAGGCGATGGAGAGAAGCCACGCGTGGTCGCGGCCGGCGCCCTGGCGTGCGGGAGGCCGAAGGGGCGCTGCGGGAGGCCGAGGAGACCGAAGGGATCGCTGGGGAGAGGGAGAAGCGGGAAGCAGAGGGGAACGAGAGGGAGCTCGAGGTTCTTGGCGCTGGGGAACGAAGAGAAAGGGGGGGTCGAGGAACGAGAGGGAGCCAGAGGGAAGCGGTCGATGGGATAGAGAAGGGATCGGGGTCGGGCACTGCGCGAGAAGGAGCGAGGGAACGGGGTGGCGGCGGCTCTGCGGGAGGACTGGGAGGAGCGAGGGAGATGCGCTAGGGTTAGGGGGTATGCGGGCTGGCCTGGGCCGGAGGGAGTTGGGCCGAGGCGCCCTGGGCCAAGGAGGGGGCCGCGGCTGGGATGAGGCCTCAGGAGTTTTCTTTCTTTTTATTTCCCTTTTAGCAGAGGATAAAAGAGAAGAAAGAAAAAGAGAAGGAGTTAGGGCAAGAATTAGCACACGAGGTCAAAATCCCCGGGCTCACAAAATGTCAGGAATTTAATAAAATTGTTGGAGGGGTTTTTTTTGGAAGAACCTCGATGAACGAGAAAAAGAAATAAAGGGAGGTTTGAGGCCAGGAATGCGAAGACAAGGCATGGGGAAATATGCAAGTGTGTTGGGGTAATTCCAACAATGGAATAATTAACAAATATAGCTCCCTAAATATTGAGAGGCTTTTATATCTTTTAAAGAGAAGACATCTTCCTTCGATTTAAATGGACCGAAAGTCCACACGATTTATTTGGTTGCAAAAAAAATTAATGAGATGATGGCATTATGATATGATGCAATGCAAAAATAAAATAAATAACACAAGCTCAAAAGAAACACACGGGCAACCCGGAACATCTGGAATCTTCTGGAATCTTCTGGAATCTTCTGGGACGTCGGTCTTCGGGCGTCACAACTCTCCCACACTAACAGAGGATCTCGACCCGAGATCCTAGAGATATCACCGGGTAAAAACGAAGAGGAAGAGGTAAAACAAAGTTGCTTCTTTGACAAACGAGTGAAAACCAAAGAACCTTGAGAGGTTAAACAAGTTGAAAGAAAGAATGCAACGGAGATGAACGAAGTTAAGAGCACTCCGGTAAGCAGGAGGAACATTACAAGAACCTTGAAGGTTGAAAGACATGAAAGCAAGAGGTTACGAACCAAAAGAATATGAAACCGCAATGGTATAGCCAAGGAATAAGAATGACAGAATTTGGACAGCACTCCGTCTGAAAATGGAAGGAAATGAACAAAAACTTGAGGAGATGGAATGATACTTGATGAAAAAGAACAACATATTGCCTCCGAAACAATTAAAAGAATGGCACAAGGGGTAAGAAGGATTTAGACAGCACTCCGGTTAAAAGAGAGTTAAAACTTGATAAGATGAGAGAACTTGAAAAGAGGACATAACACTCCTGTTAAAATGGACAAGCAAGGAAAGAAGATGATCTCAATAAAATGATAAGATGGTTTGGAGAGATCAACATCGCAATGCCTCCGAAATGAAAGAATAGCATATAGATCGCTGAAAAGAAAAGAACGGAGAAAAATAAGACAACTTCTCTCAAAATTAAATTTGAAAGAGCATCCTTACAAAGAAGGGTTGAACAGAGTTGTTGGAATTCAACAACGAAAACGAATAAGCTTGATGTGGGCTTATGGAAAACATCTCAAAATTAAGAGGTGACAACCAGCCACTAACTTAAACAATTGATTGGATTGAGATCAACAAGGAGATGAAAAACTTATTTCACCGGAATGATAAATGAAGAACTTGGGTCATTTATAAGCACCACAATTAGCAACAATCCTTAGGGAAAGCTTTTAGGTGAAATACAACCCAAGATAACTCCAACGAATAAATTGAAGGGTTGAAAAGATCTCCTGAACAAAGAAAATGATGGGTTTAAATATCTCATTCTTGATAACTCGTGAATCGTAATTCATGAAGGATTTGTCAAGAATGACATAACACCATCTGAAAAGATAAGGTGGAAAGAATTGCAATTGGGGAGCAAGATGAAGAATGCTTGAGCTCCAACAAGAATCTTGATGAAGACTTCGAGGATGAATTAATACATGATGAACCATCATGAGAACTCCGGTAATGAAAGCATGAGAAGTGAAAGATGAAAATAATAAGATTCAAGGCCTGCGATGAATTAGATTGAGCTTGAAATGATATAAATGAAAATAACTTGGAGCTCTGGAAGACAAGATGAAGAACTTGGAACCGAGAATATGATATGATGAACAAGCTCCAGACAAAAGAATTAAATCACCTTGAAGGAATAAGAATAAGAATTATGTGATGCGTCTCCTTCACCAATTTAAATTGATGACAACCAAAGGATTTGGCATACTACTTATTCTCGTTGGAAAGAATTAAGAGAGATCTCGCACAAACTTGGATAAATCTTCAACAAGGCACCGGTAGGATTATGAAAAGAACAAAATGAATTAAAACGATAACAACGGAAGGTAAACTTGAATGAACCACCGTAAGAATATGGAGACGAACGAAGAGACATCAATGAAGAATATTGGAGGACGAAGTTGAAAACTGAGAACGAAGAAATCTTCTGAAATGATGGCCTTCGGAGGATCACAAAGAAAAGAATTCATGAAATGCTCCGGACGGTTATAAACAGAATTCCTCACAATCGGAACAATAATGAGGATGGCATGAAGCTAGAACCACAACTCATCAAGAGAACGGGTTAAAATTTAAGAGAAACACTTCTCCGGTCTTCAGATGTTGATAATGAAGACGAGAAATGCCATAAGAATTGTTGAGCACTCCGAAATGAAGAATTAAAAAAGTTGAACCAATGAAGAAAAGAATTTGAAAGCGGTCTTGAAGAAGGCATGTGACTGATGAGAATCATTCTTACGTCACACTTTGAAAAGAATTGAGTATAACTCCAGAATAATTAGAAGAGTCAGGTAAGATCCTGGGGAAAAACCTGTGGGTTAGGGCCCACTCAAAGAAATCACCGTTAGAAAAGATTGCTTGCGAGATATTGCACCGGTTGAGTTAAAAGGCTTGAAAAAGATAACAATCCTCAAGAATAGCTTGAACGGGTTAAGAATGGAATTATGAATCTTCTGGATATCTTGAGCTCTCCGGATATGAATAGCAAGAGGAGAATGATTAATTGGTGCACCGGAATAAGAAAGCATTGTGAAAAGAGGAAAAGGATAAGATCAACACCAAATTCTTGAATTACATCCACCGGCAGAATTAGAGAACAAAAGAATGATGAACTTGAAGCTCTTGAGCATCTTCACGATAAAATCACCGGATAAGAACATTGAAGGAAAAGAATGAAGAAATGTCACATGAATAAAATGGATACCTGTTGAAAAGAATTTAACATGACCATCTTGATGATCAAGAAGGACCTACACTCCCATAGAAATATGAGAACACCAATTAAGAAAGGTATGGAATCAACATTTGACATCGAAGCAACTCGAATACCAGAATCAAAACAAAACAAAGGATTGAACGAATGAATTCCGCAGGTACATCAGCTAGACGAGAAGCCACTTGGAAGAAGAAAAAGATAAATAAAAAGGAACAAGGATCAGATAGAAGCTTCGTTCGACATCTTCGTTCTGAAAGCTCATGGAACGTGTTACAAAAGGGTTTTGCAATCCCCGGATCAGCATAGCCAAGGACCCTTTAAGATGCAACTCCCGATCAGAACAAGTCCAAAAAACCACTTCACTCAATGTAGAACCCCGAACTTCATATCGTGCATCCGTTGGAAGAATGCCTAGAACTACTAGATGAACCCACCTATTAATTTCCGAAAGTTTCCAGTTATGCAATCAGGTGTTGGGTATACACGGGAAGCACCGCGCAATCAACTCTAAACCTACATCCAGGTGTATCCATCCTTTTACACATAACCAGTCTTTCTCGGAAACTGTTTACCTCGGACCTTCGAAAAGCATCCACTATAACAAGCTATGGCAATACTCTCGAGCTACCTCCCCAGTACTGGGTGATGTCGGGGTTATCTTGCCACTGGCCGTATAGGAGAGATTTTCGATGTCGGCCGTCTTAAGTATTTAGTACTGCCGCGATATGCTTGTTACAATGATACCCCGAAGCTCAACTCCTCGGTAACAGGAGGCATCGAGAACAATATCCTTGTCACAAGAACATCGAAACAATCCCAGAATACTCGCGGGATCCTAAAAAAAAATTGGTGCAATTTTTGAAAGTAGAAGAGAAAAGAGTAATCGTCAGGAGTCCTCACCAGAGAGAAAGGGGATGAGGAGCAAAAGAAATCCTACTCTCCGATATAATATAGGACTCAAAAAGTTTTCAGTGTGTGCCTAGACTCAACCGTCAACGATTCGATCAATCAGTGGGGGCTTCTAGGTCGGAGAAGGCTCTGATACCAACTTGTAATGCCCAGGATGGGACTATACCTCCTACGTGTCGAGGCACGACTTAAAGGTATAAGCCCATCCTAGAATGATCTCAAGTTTGGTATCTTTGCACAACTCATGTAAAAGAGGGATTAAATTGCAAAAGGAGATAGTTGGCTTACACTCGCCACTTCACACAATACAATACATAAGCAATACATCATTCAGAACATCACAGCCCGACTACGGGTAAGATCCAAAAGAAAGATACCAAAACAACATAAAGCCACAGGTCAGGATCGAATCCTAGTAGAAACCACTACTGATCGTCGAAACAACACAAGCAAACAGCCACACTCTTCATCGAGCTCCCAGTGAAGTACTTGAACCAGCTTCTGCATCGAACTCGGCTGAACCTGCATCTGGTGTGGTGAAGTAACTGTGAGCCACAGAGGACTCAGCAATCCCGTTCCCGGGTAACATGACTATTTAAGCCTTGGGTGAGGGTAAGGCTGAAGAAAGAAATATGAGGTGAAGGAACAAACAAGAGTCTGCAACAGCAACTAGCACTAACTTACGTAAACGAGAGCGAGAAGAGAAGGCGCATCGGTCGAGAGATGATCACGAAGTGATCCTAGCTAAAACCGGTCAAACATAACCCCACCGTGTTCAACTCCCGAATCCCTATTCGGAAATTGACAGTCACGGTACACACGCTGGTAGTGTATTGAAACATTGTGTCAAGTTTTCTACAACCGGAATTAACAAGCTCCCATCTGCCACATAACCGCGGGCACGGCTTTCGAAAGTTCAAACCCTGCAGGGGTGTTCCAACTTGGCCCATCACAAGCCCACGATCCGCGAAGTCGCAACTCCATAGGTGGGAAGACCCGAGTATTCTCGGAATCCCGTGCTCAAGTTAAACCGAACTAAGGTAAGGCTAATCCAGCAAATCCTCCCGACGTGTCGACACCCTGATAGTAGCCGCGCGTATCTAAGTCTCAGGACACGACCGGATGGGCGATTCTACAGGTATACCAGATACCTCGGGTTGCCCCAAGGTGGCCCTGCAGACTCCCCGTTTGGGACCAACACCATCGGCACTGGCCCCCCCTGCTATGTAGAATTAAGAACCCGAGGGTGCGACCCCCTATGCAAGTTTAATTATTTAATTAAGTTGTTATTATGAGGCAAATAGTACCAAATGTTGGGACTTGCTGGAAAAGACTTAGCACTTAGCGGTTTATCAAGGGGGTCCCATACACCCCAACCGTGTTAGGAACGCATAATCAAGGAACATAACACCGGTTTATACGGTTCCTAACGGCATGAGTGGAACAAAACACCAAGAAAAAGGCTTAGCCTTCCACCCTTGCCAATATATAGATGATTTCATTTTTAAGCATTTATATAGTGTGATATAACCCAACCAAACGTCAACGTGAAGCAAGCATCTTTGATCTTCACCTGCAACTAACAAAGCTATAAGAGGGGCTGAGCGAAGCGTACTTAGCCAAGCAACGGTTTGCATAGGTAGGTTGGTTAAACATGGCAATTGGTTACAAGTAGGAGGCTGACAAGAAGATCATGGGCATCGAGGCAAAACTATAGATCGAGACTTCTAGCAAGAGGCAAAAATAGTAATGGTATCCGGGTTCGGTCATCTTGCCTGGAATTCCACAAGGGAGAAGAACGGATCCACGAAGAAGACGGAGCAACACAGTCGAGAGAAACCTCACAACTCCGGAACGACACCGAAGCTAACAAGAGAAGCAACCGGAAAGAAAACAAACAACACGGTAAACACACAAGCATAAACATGGAATACGATGCACAAACAAGTATGATGCATGTCCGGTTTAAATATGCATGGCATGGCAAAGTGCACAAACAAAACTACAAATTAAGTGGAGCTCAATATGCAACGAGTTGCATATTGACGAAACACCACATTTAATTATTTAGTTGACTCACATTATTTACAAGACAAGATTAAATGTTGGTTAACATGGCAAGAGGTGAAGCATAATAAACTACACTATTAAGGCAATTTAAATGAGACCGGAGAATAACAACAACATATCCGGAAAATCCCCATAAGCATGTTTAATAATTATAAGCAAACAACAATTAAACATTCAAGGTTGTTGACATGATGCGGATGACATGAACAAGTTTATGCAATTATTAATTAAAGGTTGACTTAAGAGGATAAGAAGCATTTGTCACCGTGGTGGAAAGAAAAGAGTGCCACGGCAACGATCCGAAAATGATGCAACGGCATCATATCGGTTCCGGTAACTCGGTGAGAGACCGGTGCAAAAGATGGATGGCGTGAGCGAGTCAAACGAGATGATGGGGTGATCCCGTTGCCGGGTTCCCACGAGTCGGTGGCGAGGCAACCGAGGAACATGACAAGGACGAAACGGGCACGAAGCACACACAAGGGAGACATTTCATACAACACAACAAGCATGCATCTCACGGGTCATCGACTCGAGGTTATACCTTCGGAACATGCGTTTCGGGACGGTTCGAGTTCGTAGTGGAAGTAGGTGTTCCGTTCGGAGAGGAAGTAGACGTTCTCATTCTTCACCGAAGGTAGTCGTTCTCGTAGCGGTAGTTGTACTCGGGCGACGATAGACGTTCGGGCGACGGTAGTGGTACTTGGTGCGTCGACGGTAGTGGTACTTGTACATGTAGTCGTTCTCGTCCGTAGTTGTTCATGTCATCGATGTCGGGGTACTTGGTCGGGTCGCCGTGGTACTTGTCGGTCATGTAGAGGTACTTGGTGTTTCCGGGCGTCGGTAGTCGTACACGGGGGTCGTCGAGCGTAGGGGTACTCATTTCCGTAGATGTACACATCACCGTAGATGTTCGTGTCGCGAGGAGAGGTACTTGGCGCATTCGGAGATCGGGTCTTGCCTGCGGTGCACTTGACAAAAAAAACTACAGCAAACAACAACCACAAAACACAGGTACGGCAGCAACACGGAGAGGACAAAGGAACGAGGAGGAGCTTCTGCAGCCTTGGCGCTGCTGGAGAAGAAGCAGGGCGGCGACCTGGTGCTGCTGCTGCCTCTGACCGGCGGCCCTGGCGACGGAGAACGAGGGCCGAGGCCCTGGCTGGAGACGAGGCGCAGGAGGAAGGAGGCAAGGCCGGGAACGAGGCCTCGGGGCGCTGGCGGACGGCACCACTCGGCGACGAAGGACGGGCGGCCGCGGCGCTGCTCGGGACGTGGACGAGGCCTGGATGGCCTGGGGCGCTGCGCGGGGGAGGCTGCGCCTCGGGGATGTCTTGGCGCCGGGACGGAGGGGAGCGAGGCCGCTCGGGCCTGGCTTCTGGCCGCGGCGCTGGGGCCAGGCGATGGAGAGAAGCCACGCGTGGTCGCGGCCGGCGCCCTGGCGTGCGGGAGGCCGAAGGGGCGCTGCGGGAGGCCGAGGAGACCGAAGGGATCGCTGGGGAGAGGGAGAAGCGGGAAGCAGAGGGGAACGAGAGGGAGCTCGAGGTTCTTGGCGCTGGGGAACGAAGAGAAAGGGGGGGTCGAGGAACGAGAGGGAGCCAGAGGGAAGCGGTCGATGGGATAGAGAAGGGATCGGGGTCGGGCACTGCGCGAGAAGGAGCGAGGGAACGGGGTGGCGGCGGCTCTGCGGGAGGACTGGGAGGAGCGAGGGAGATGCGCTAGGGTTAGGGGGTATGCGGGCTGGCCTGGGCCGGAGGGAGTTGGGCCGAGGCGCCCTGGGCCAAGGAGGGGGCCGCGGCTGGGATGAGGCCTCAGGAGTTTTCTTTCTTTTTATTTCCCTTTTAGCAGAGGATAAAAGAGAAGAAAGAAAAAGAGAAGGAGTTAGGGCAAGAATTAGCACACGAGGTCAAAATCCCCGGGCTCACAAAATGTCAGGAATTTAATAAAATTGTTGGAGGGTTTTTTTTGGAAGAACCTCGATGAACGAGAAAAAGAAATAAAGGGAGGTTTGAGGCCAGGAATGCGAAGACAAGGCATGGGGAAATATGCAAGTGTGTTGGGGTAATTCCAACAATGGAATAATTAACAAATATAGCTCCCTAAATATTGAGAGGCTTTTATATGTTTTAAAGAGAAGACATCTGCCTTCGATTTAAATGGACCGAAAGTCCACACGATTTATTTGGTTGCAAAAAAAATTAATGAGATGATGGCATTATGATATGATGCAATGCAAAAATAAAATAAATAACACAAGCTCAAAAGAAACACACGGGCAACCCGGAACATCTGGAATCTTCTGGAATCTTCTGGAATCTTCTGGGACGTCGGTCTTCGGGCGTCACATTATTCTACCGTACTAGTTTAGAAATAATAAGCTATGGGAGTTAAAAAAATATGAAGAAAGATACCTTTATAGGGAGAGAAAAGACGACTTCGAAGAGAGGAGACGACTTCGAGAATTCCAACCGGAGGGAAGAAAATTTTTATTTTATGGGAAGCTAGTCAAACCAAAGTATTGATTTAACCCGCTGGGGATGATTTTTGGAGGCTGTATGGATCTATATTATAGGTGGAATAGAGGCTTAAGGGTCAAAGGCTAGGTAATATATGACTAAACGTAAATGAAAATAAACGAAATAGAGGAGAACTTCATGAGCTAAAAGCCTTCGTCCGCCGCGCGCGTACATGGGCTTTGAAGTTTTTTTTTTTATTTTGGCCGAAGAGGAAAAGAACTATAAAGAAAAAAAAGGCTGACTAGACCTGGCCCATGAAAAATATAAAAAATTGGGGCGTCGCTGCCACTATGCTGCGCACGCGGGCGACGTATAGTTAGCAACCGCACGTGTAGCTATTTTTAAATAGAAACAGAAAGGAAAACTGAATAATGAAAATAAAATAAAATTTTATGTAGGCATATTATATTTCAAAAAAATTTAAAAAATATTTCCTAAGACATGAACATTTTTCAGAGTTAAATAAAACCCACAAAAATGTAAATAAAGCAAACAGTTTTATAAGTTTATTTAAAAACCAAATAAAAATATTTTAAAATACCAAAATTATTTCAAACTCATTTTCTCCATTTTTCTACTGTAGGGAATCATTTTACACTATTTTCCATATATTTTATTTTTGGAGAAAAATATTTTGAATAAAAACCAAATGACTCCAAATTGAAAGTGAGTTTCAAAAATATTTCAAAGGGACTTTCAATTTGTTTCTTTTAAACTTCCAACTCGTATTTCTTATAATTTGAAGAAGTCATTTTATCATCTCTCATTAAAATCATTGAGTTGCAAAAAAAATTTGAATTTGAAAAAAAACTAGAATTCAAATCTTTTCAAAACCCTTTTCATTTTATTAAATGGAAGAAGTCACATCATCTTCACTCTAGGGTTTTGTGATGAAATGAATTTGAATTCATGGAGAACATAAATGCAAATGTGAAAGTTTGGGAAAGTCGTTTCATTCCCTCTCATTTAGCTTTAGAAAGTTCCAAATTTCACTCAATTTCATACAAGCAACCACACCACAATCAAACAAACAATCTAAACTATTAATTTAATATAACATTCCAAAATTTAGAATTTTGGGATGTTACACCCACTCATCATAAAGTTGTCTAGGGATAGAAACTTTTAATTCAAGCTTTTCTTCAAAATATTGCATCATAGCATCAACGATATGTTTAGTAAAAGCTTTATTTTGCTTATAAGCATGGAGAGAGTTCAACATGGATTGCAACAAGGAAATACAATCTATTAAAGTGCAATTATCATAATAAAATTCCTTGCGATCCAATCTAGTAGGTTTATCGCTACTTAGGGTTTTCACTTCATCTATCCCTCTTTTATCAATTTTTGCATCAACATCTAAAAACTCTGAATCATTGGGTCACCTCTTAACTAAATTAGACTCATATCCAGTCCCATCTTTATCAAGATTTGTTTTGGAAAACAAAGATTCAATTGGAGTCACATCAATCACTTTAAGATCTTCATCATTATTTTCATGGGAACTAGAAGAACACGTTTTTATAAACCATTCCTTTTTAATACGCATCTTAACGGTTCTTTCTTTGCACTCATCAATGGAAATTCTCATAGCTTTGAGAGACTCATTGATATCATGCTTGGGTGGAATAGATCTAAGCTTGAAAGAATCAACATCAAGAGAAATTATATCCACACTTCTAGCCAAATCATCAATCTTAAGCAATTTTTCTTCAACCATAGCATTAAAAATCTTTTGAGAACTCATAAATTCTTTAACACTATTCTCAAAATCAGAGGGCATCTTATTATAACTTCCATAAGAATTGTTGTAGGAATTACCATAATTGTTAGAGGAATTACTAGGAAACGGCCTAGGATTAAAATTTCCTCTATAAGCATTGTTGCCAAAATTGTTCCTACCAACAAAATTCACATCCATAGATTCATTATTGTTCTAAATCAAAGTAGACAAATATGACACCCCGAGACCGGTGCGCCAGGTGTCAGCTAGTTATTCGTTGTCAGTGCCATGTCGTCTGCTTGCATGTTGCATCTTGCCATGTCATCATGTGTTTTGCATCAGCATCTTTTCAAAACTTGCATCCGCCCGAGTTCCCTCGTTTCTTCCCGTTGTCCGTTTCGAGTTCCGACGCTCTCACACGTGCTCGTGGCATCCCGGAGTCCTTCTTTTGTGTTTGGCCGTGTAACATTTCCGTAATGGCGTGAGACTTGTCGTGCGATGTTGTTTTGATACGTGTGACCCGCCTGTCAAGTTTTGTCGCATTTGGAGTTCGTTTGATACTCCAACAGTTATCCTCGTGGGCTAAAAGTACCTCCTCTTTGAGGCCCAAGGCCCCCTCCAATAGCCCACCAACCCAGCTCAAACCCTTCCCATCATCTAGGCCGTTCAATTGTGATCTCGTGGCCGAAAACCTCTCCTCTTTTGGACTTCCCTAGCTCCTTGTGCCTATATAAACGTCCACCCCTCTCCAATTTTGCGTCCAAAACCCTAGTGCTTCCACCGCCGCCGCGCTGTGCTCCCACCGCCGCCGCCAGTGCTTCCACTCCCACCGCGCGGGCCCGCGGGGCCCGAAGCCAGCCCGCCGGCCCGGCCGGCTCCCGCATCGCCCCGCCGCCAGATCCCGCGCCCCCGCTCCTCGTCCCCGCCTCCGGCTCGACGCCGCCGCCACCGTGACCTCCAGCCAGCCGTGCGCCGCCGTCTCCCTCGACCGCTGGTCGCCGCCGCCTCGGCCCCCTCGCCGCCGGCCGCCGCCCGGCCTCCTCCCTCGCCGCCGGCCTCAGGCCACACCGCCACCGGCCACTTCAGGCCTCGCCGCTCCGGCGCGCTCCTTCCCGCCGGCCGATCGAAGGGAGCAGCCGCCGCTGCTCGGGATCGATCGGATCTCGCCAATCCAGATCGCCAGGCGTGTGGGCGCCCAAACCCTAACGGGCCGGTGCCCGATCCGCGCTCCGACCCGCACCCGGCAGCCCGTTGGCCGACCCGTTGACCGCCGTCCGCGCCCGTTTGACTGCTACAGGAGGTTGACCCTCGTTTTTTCCTCTAAGTCCTTTAGATTTCAGTGTCTGATGCATTTTTGTGATGAGGATAACTTTTACTGTGCTTGTCCAATTTGTGCATATAATATGTCAAAATGATCGTGGTGTCATGTACTATGTTTTTTTCCATAGCGGCATGCATGTTTGAGTCCATCTAGATGCTCTAATATCTGTTGCAAGGGTGCTACTTGTTATAAACTGCTGCTATTAGTTGTTTTCATGCCATGTTTGATATGTGATAACTTGGTGCATGTTTATCCAAATGAAGCAAATGATATGTACACATGTTCATCATGAGATGCTCTACATGTTGGTTGCTTTAGCTTGCATGATAGATTTCATATTGCCATGTTTATCTCCTTTGCAAAAGTGCATTTGGCTGTTATGTTCTGAAACTTGTTACGAGATGCCTAGTTGAGAAGCTCGTTGCTATTGTTGTGTTTGTCCCCTTGTCACATGCCTAGTTGTTTTAGAATCTCCATGATGTGGTCTTTGAGATGGTGCATTTAACTTTTCTTGATATGCCTTGTGTTGACTTAAACATGCTTGCAAATATGCCATGTTGTTATTGCTGTTTTAACACTTCGTGAAATTTCACCAAGTCTGGAATCTGTAATATCCTGATGCTATGTTTGCCTGTTGTTCTAGGCAAATCCATGTTAGTTTTGGGCTGGCCATTGATCATTCCTTGTTGTATATGTTGTTGTCTATCCATTCATGCCTTCACTTGCTCATTTGAGTTGATGTAGCTTATTTACTTCTTGCTCTCAAGTTGCTATAAAATATTGCTGTCAGGTTTTTATTGCCATGTTCAAAATGTTGTAGCTTGTTGCTATTGATCCATGCCTCCTATGGAGATGCTCCAATGGAGTTGTTTGCTGTAGGATATGTCTACTTCATGTTCATGCTACTTGTCACCATGTTTGATTGCTGTAGAGTATATATTTCTTGCTTCCAAGTTGCTATGTGGCTGTTAATTTCAGCTTGTTGTTATACCTTGTTTCATGTGTATCTTTTAGCCCGTTGCTCCGTTTGGAGTGTTCCTTATATGAAACTTGAGTGATTTTGCATGTAGAATCATATTATCATCTTGTTAACATGTTTGGAGTGAGTTTGGTTGATGTTTGGGTGCATCTTGCACCGTTGCCATGCTGTGCTTCCTACATTGCCATGTAATGCTTCCTGTATAGACTTTCTGTGCTTCCTGTATAGATTTGTCATGCATCATACATTGCCATGTATTGCATCATATAAACTTGTGTTGTTTTCTGTGCTTCCTACCTTGCCATGTAATGCTTCCTGTATAGACTTGCTGTGCTTCCTGTGTAGATTTGTCATGCATCATATCTTGCCATGTATTGCATCATATAAACTTGTGTTGCTTTCTGTGCTTCCTACCTTGCCATGTTATGCTTCCTGTGTAGACTTGTTATGCTTCATGTATAGACTTGATGTGCTTCTTGTATAGACTTGCCCTGCATCATACCTTGCCATGTATTGCATCATATATATAGACTTGTGTTGTTTTGTTGTGCTTCCTACCTTGCCATGTTTTGCTTCCTGTATAGACTTGTTGTGCATCATATGTAGACTTGCTGTGCATCCTACTTGGTAGTGCATATTGTCATGTTCTTGAGTGGTTTGTTTACTGTATTATTTGCTTCTTCTCGTTAGTGCTTGTTCTGTTGCGTTCGTGAGGATTCGTTCGTCTGGTTCTTCTTCAAGGCTTCTTCTCCGTCTTCTTCATGGATCCGTTCTTCTTCCTTGCGGGATCTCAGGCAAGATGACCATACCCTTGGATACCTTTACTATCATTGCCTTTGCTTAGTTGTCTCGATGCTATCGCTATATGTCGCGCTACCCATCATTAATGTCAGCCTCTCCTTGTTGCCATGAAACCTCTAACCTTTGACATCTTCCTAGCAAAAACCATTGTTTGGATATGTTACCCGCTTGCTCAGCCCCTCTTATAGCATTGTTAGTTGCAGGTGAATATGAAGATCGTTCCAGGAGGGAACTTGTTGTTGGCTTATCACAATATCTATAATTATTATTAACACACCTATATAGTGGGCATGGGTGGAAGGCTTGGCCTTTTGCTTGGTGTTTTGTTCCACTCATGCCACCTTAGGCGCCGATAAACCAGCATTATGTTCCTTGATTTTGCGTTCCTTACACGATGGGTATATGGGGACCCCTTGACAGTTCGTCTTTGAATAAAACTCCTCCAACAAGTCCCAACATTTGTTTTAATTTGCTCATAATAACAACTTAATTAATTAATTAAATTGCATAGGGAGTTAGCGCTACCCGAGGATTCTTTCTACATAGCAGGGGGGCCAGTGCTGATGGTGTTGGTCCCAAACGGGGAGACTGTGGGGCCACCACGGGGAAACTCGAGGATTGGTTTTACTCGTAGGATCGCCCATCCGGTGGTGGCCTGAGACGAGATACGCGCGGCTACTATCAGGGTGTCGACACGCCGGGAGGTCTTGCTGGACTTGTTTTACCATTGTCGAAATGTCTTGTGAACCGGGATGCCGAGCCTGATCGGATTTCCCTAAGATAAGGGGTGATGATATTATATTTATCACTTCAGCTAATCGTGAGAGCTTGTGATGGGCTAAGTTGGGACACCCCTGCAGGGTTATGATCTTTCGAAAGCCGTGCCCATGGTTATGTGGCAGATTGGAATTTGTTAATGTCCGGTTGTAGAAAACTTGACAGAGGATCCGAAGTAAAACACACAACTGTGTGAGTAACCGTGACTGTCTCTTTTCACTTTGAGAAGAGAACACGGTGGGGTTATGTTTGACTCGTAGGTAGTTCGGGATCTTTAGCGATCACTACTAGTTGCGACCGTTTGCGTAGATGCTCATCTTATTCTTGTACTCGTAAGTTAGCAACCATATATTGCTTAGTCGCTGCTGCAACCTCACCACTTTACCTCTGCCTACCTATTAAGCTTTGATAGTCTTGTTACCCATGGTTATGGGATTGCTGAGTCCTCGTGGCTCACAGATACTACAACAACAGTTGTAGGTGCAGGTTTCCGATGTCTTGACGTGAGAGCGTTGTTCGTTGTGTTGGAGTTCTTTCTTCTTCTTGTTCAGTCTTGGGTTAGGTTCCTGGTCGGCAGCCTGGGATAGCAGTTGGATGTCGTGTGTTTTTTTCATGTTTGCATCCGTAGTCGGATGCCTTGTATTGATGTTGTTGTATTCATGTGACTTGTATATATTGTTGTATCCCCCCATGTATGTATGTAATGGTATGATGTAATGATATCCATCTTGCTAAGCGCCCGAAATGCGGTTGTGCTCCAATCACGCAAGTGTCACGTGATCGGGATAGAATCGCATCTTGGGCCTGACAACAAAGGCATATTGTTAGGATCAATATTACCACCCTTGCTAGTAAATACTTTCATAAGTTCATCTATCTTTCCACTCAAAACATTAATCTCTTCAATTGCATGAACTTTTTTTACTAGTGGAAGATCTTTCGGTATGCCATTGAGAATAGTTAACCATTATATTATCTAGGAGTCTAGTAGCTTCTCCTAAAGTGATTTCCATAAAAGTACCCCCCGCGGCCGAATCTAAAAGATTTCTAGAAGCAAAGTTCAATCTGGAAGAAAAAAATTGTATAATCATCGATAAATTCAAACCATGTGCAGGACAATTTCTTATCATAAGTTTCATCCTCTCCCAAGATTGTGCAACATGCTCATGATCAAGTTGTTTAAAATTCATAATATCGTTCCTAAGGGAGATGATCTTAGCGGGAGGAAAATACTTGGCAATAAAAGAATATTTGCACTTATTCCATGAATCAATACTATTTGTAGGCAAAGATGAAAACCAAGTTTTAGCCCGATCTCGTAGAGAAAACGGGAATAACTTTAATTTAATAATATAATTATCCACATCTCTTTTCTTTTGCATATCACACGAGTTAACAAAATTATTCAGATGAGATGCGGCATCTTCACTAGGGAGGCCAGAAAATTGATCTTTCATGACTAGATTCAATAAAGCAGCATTGATTTCATAAGATTTCGCATTAGTAGCGGGAGCAATCGGGGTACTAATGAAATCATTATTATTGGTGTTGGAGAAATCACAAAATTTGGTATTTTCTTGAGCCATCGTGACAAAGCAAGCAATCCAACACACAAGTGATACGTCTCCAACGTATCTATAATATTTTACTGTTCGATGCTATTATATTATCTGTCTTGGATGTTTAATGGGCTTTATTATGCACTTCTATATTATTTTTGGGACTAACCTACTAACACAAGGCCCAGTGCAAATTTTTGTTTTTGCTTATTTCAGTGTTTCGCAGAAAAGGAATATCAAACGGAGTCCAAACGGAATGAAACCTTCGCAAGGATCATTTTTCGAACAAACGCAATCCAGAAGACTTGGAGTACATGCCTGGGAAGCCACGAGGCCGCCACGAGGTAGGAGGGCGCGCCCAGGGGAGTAGGCGCGCCCCCACCCTCATGGGCCCCTCGTATCTCCACCGATGTACCTCTTCCTCTATATACTCATATACCCTGAAAACATCCGAGAGCACTATGAAACCCTATTTCCACCGCCGCAACCTTCTGTATCCATGAGATCCCATCTTGGGGCCTTTTCCGGAGCTCCACCTGAGGGAGAATCGATCACGGAGGGCTTCTACATCAACACCATAGCCTCTCCGACGAGTTGTGAGTAGTTTACCATAGACCTTCGGGTCCATAGTTATTAGCTAGATGGCTTCTTCTCTCTCTTTGGATCTCAATACAAAGTTCTCCTCGATCTTCTTGGAGATCTATTCGATGTAATACTTTTTGAAGTGTGTTTGTCGAGATCTGATGAATTGTGGGTTTATGATCAGGATTATCTATGAACAATATTTTATTCTTCTCTGAATTCTTATATGCATGATTTAAATATCTTTGCAAGTCTCTTCAAATTATCAGTTTGGTTTGGCCTACTAGATTGATCTTTCTTGCACTGGGGAAGTGCTTAGCTTTGGGTTCAATCTTGCGGTGTCCTTTCCCAGTGACAGCAGGGGCAGCAAGGCACATATTGTATTGTTGCCATCGAGGATAAAAAGATGGGGTTTATGTCATATTGCATGAGTTTATCCCTCTACATCATGCCATCTTGCTTAAGGCGTTACTATGTTCTTATGAACTTAATACTCTAGATGCTTGCTGGATCACGGTCGATGTGTGGAGTAATAGTAGTAGATGCAGAATCGTTTCGGTCTACTTGTCGTAGACGTGATGCCTAGATATTCTCATAACTATGCGCTCTTCTATCAATTGCTCGACAGTAATTGGTTGACCCACCGTAGAATATGCTATCTTGAGAGAAGCCACTAGTGAAACCTATGCCCCCCGGGTCTATCTTCCATCATATTAATCTTCAGTCAACTAGCTATCTTTTATTTTGCAATCTTTACTTTTCAATCTATACAACAAAAATACCAAAAATATTTATTTTATTATATCTATCAGATCTCACTTTTGCAAGTGGCCGTGAAAGGATTGACAACCCCTTTATTGCGTTGATTGCAAGGTTCTTAATTGTTTGTGCAGGTACAAGGGATTTGAGTGTAGTCTCCTACTGGATTGATACCTTGGTTCTCAAAAACTGAGGGAAATACTTACGCTACTCTGCTGCATCACCCTTTCCTCTTCAAGGGAAAACCAATGCATGCTCAAGAGGTAGCAAGAAGTATTTCCGGCGCCTTTGTCGGGGAGATCTACGCACAAGTCACATACCAAGTACCCATCACAAACTCTTATCCCTCGCATTACATTATTTGCCATTCGCCTCTCATTTTCCTGTCCCCCACTTCACCATTGCCGTTTTATTCGCCCTTTTTCCGTTCCCTTTTTGTTTGCTTGTGTTGCTATGTGCCCTCTATTAGCTTGCATCTTCGCTTGCTAAATTATGGATGCTCGTCACTTGCAAATCTTTTCCATAGATCCAATTATGACGAACCAGTTGCTAGTGAATTGTGTGCACTAGATTATCTTTATGAGGTTTTGCTTGAAGTTCGTGAATCTAAAATTTGTGATGAAGTGTTGAAAGAAGAAATTTATGACGTGATTCATGTTAGCTCCTTGATTGAAAAGCATGATTGCAATGATACTATTGGAAATTCTATTAATGTCAATTGTGTTAATGATATGCAAAACCCTGAGTTTGGGGATGCTAGTATTGCTATGTCCACTACTTGTTGCAATGATCATGATTGGGGTGATTCTTCTTATGATCTTGAAATTTTATTTAAGCCCCATGATGAATACGAGATTGATAATAATGTTTGCAATAATATTGGGTTTGGAAGAGTGTCAACTATAGATCCCATATATTTGGAGAATGTTCAATGTTATGATTTGTTTTTTGATAAAAGTTGGTTTGGAGAGGTCATGACTTTAGTTAATGTTGATCCCACTATTTTGGAAGAGTGTCAACTTCGCATGCATGTGGATCGTGCTGAGAATATGTTATGTGATAGCTATACTGTTGAATTTGCTTATGATCCTACATGCAATTATTATGAGAGAGGAAAATATGGTTGTAGAAATTTTCATGTTACTAAATTACCTCTCGTTATGTTGAGATTGCTATTGTTTCTTTCTTCTTCATTGCATATGCTAGATCTTACTTGTCTTGATAATTTGTTTTCCTATAAAATGCCTATGCATAGGAAGTATGTTAGACTTACATGTTATTTTCACATGCTATATTATGCTCTCTTTGTGCTTCAATTCTTATCTTCCATGCGAACATCATTGAATTCTGAAGCCTATCTTAATCGCTAAGAAAGAGCTTGTTGGGAGGCAACCCAATTTTATTTTATTTGCTTGTTGCTTCTGTTTAGTAATAAATAATTCATCTAGCTTCTATTTAGATGTGGTTTTATGATTTAATTAGTGTTTGTGCCAAGTAGAACCTTCGGGAAGACTTGGGTGAAATCTTTGTGATCTTGTTGTAAAAACCAGAAATTTTTGCGCTCACGAGATTAGCTGCCATTTTTTACTGGAGAGTGCTTTTAAGTTGATTCTTTTTGAAGATGACAAATAGACGAATTCCTCACGTCCACCAATTTATTTGAGAATTTTTAGAGTTACGGAAGTATTTGAAAGTTACAGATTGCTATAGATTGTTCTGTTTTTGATAGATTCTGTTTTTCGTGTGTTGTTTGCTTATTTTGATGAATCTATGAGTAGTATCCGGGGGTATGAACCATAGAGAAGTTGGAATACAGTAGGCTTACCACCAATATAAATATAGAATGAGTTCAATACAGTACCTTAAAGTGGTGCTTTGTTTTCTTATACTAACTCAGCTCACAAGATTTTCTGTTAAGTTTTGTGTTGTGAAGTTTTCAAGTTTTTGGGTAAGGATTTGATGGACTATGGAATAAAGAGTAGCAAGAGCCTAAGCTTGGGGATGCCCAAGGCAACCAAGGTAAAATTCAAGGACAACCAAAAGCCTAAGCTTGGGGATGCCCCGGGAAGGCATCCCCTCTTTCGTCTTCGTCTATCGGTAACTTTACTTAAGACTATATTTTTATTCACCACATGATATGTGTTTTGCTTGGAGCGTCTTGTCTGATTTGAGTCGTTGCTTTTTAGTTTACCACAATCATCATTGTTGTACACACCTTTTGGGAGAGACACACACTAATCGGAATTTATTGGAATAATCTATGTGCTTCACCAATATCTTTTGAGCTATAAAATTTTGCTCTTGTGCTTCATTTATATCTTTTAGAGCACGACGGTGATTTTATTTTATAGAAATTATTGATCTCTCATGCTTCACTTATATTATTTTGAGAGTCCTTTAGAACAGCATGGGAATTTGCTTTGGTTATAAAATTAGTCCTAATATGATAGGCATCCAAGATGGGTATAATAAAAACTTTCATATAAAGTGCATTGAATATTATGAGAAGTTTGATGCTTGATCATTGTTTTAACATACGAGGATGGTGATATTAGAGTCACGCTAGTGGAGTAATTGTCAATTTGAGGAATACTTGTGTTAAAAGTTTGTGATTCACGTAGCATGCACGTATGGTGAACCGTTATGTGATGAAGTTGGAGCATGATTTATTTATTGATTGTATTCCTTTGTGTGGAGGTCGGGATCGCGCGATGGTTAACTCTTATCAACCCTTCCCCTAGGAGCATGCATGTAATGCTTGGTTTTCATAACTTGTAGAATTTTGCAATAAGTATGTGAGTTCTTTATGACTAATGTTGAGTCCATGGATTATACGCACTTTCACTCTTCCACCATTGCTAGACTCTCTAGTATCGTGCAACTTTCGCCGGTACAATACACCCACCATACACCTTCCTCAAAATAGCCACCATACCTACCTATTATGGCATCTCCATAGCCATTCCGAGATATATTTCCATGCAACTTTCCATTGTTCCATTTATTATGACACGCTTCATCATTGTCATATTGCCTTGCATGATCATGTAGTTGACATTGTATTTGTGGCAAGGCCACCATTTATAATTTTTCATACATGTCACTCTTGATTCATTGCACATCCCGGTACACCACCTGAGGCATTCATATAGAGTCATATTTTGTTCTAGTATCGAGTTGTAATTCTTGAATTGTTAATAAAAGTGTGATGATCTTCATTATTAGAGCATTGTCCCGGTGAGGAGAGGATGATGGAGACTATGATTCCCCCACAAGTCGGGATGAGACTCCGGACGAAAAAGAAAAGGAAAAAAAGAGGCCATAAAAAGAAAAGAAAGAAAAAGAGAAAAGGCCCAAAATAAAAAAAATGAGAGAAAAAGAGAGAAGGGGCAATGCTACTATCCTTTTTCCACACTTGTGCTTCAAAGTAGCACCATGATCTTCATGATAGAGAGTCTCTTGTTTTGTCATCTTAATATACTAGTGGGAATTTTCATTATAGAACTTGGCTTGCATATTCGAATGATGGGCTTCCTCAAAATGCCCTAGGTATTCATGAGCAAGCAAGTTGGATGCACACCCACTTAGTTTCTTTAGTTGAGCTCTCATACACTTATAGCTCTAGTGCATCCATTGCATGGCAATCCCTACTCACTCACATTGATATCTATTGATGGGCATCTCCATAGCCCATTGATACGCCTTGATGTGAGACTATCTTCCTCCTTTTTGTCTTCTCCACAACCACCACTCTATTCCACCTATAGTGCTATATCCATGGCTCACGCTCATGTATTGCGTGAAAGTTGAAAAAGTTTGAAAAAAATTAAGTATGAAACAATTGTTTGGCTGAAACCGGGGTTGTGCATGAATTAAATATTTTGTGTGATGAAGATAGAGCATAGCCAGACTATATGCTTTTGTAGGGATGAACTTTCTTTGGCCATGTTATTTTGAGAAGACATAATTGCTTTGTTAGTATGCTTGAAGTATTATTATTCTTATGTCAATATTAAACTTTTGTCTTGAATCTTACGGATGTGAACATGCATGCCACAATAAAGAAAATTACATTGAGAATTATGTTGGGTAGCATTCCACATCAAAAATTCTGTTTTTATCATTTACCTACTCAAGGACGAGCAGGAATTAAGCTTGGGGATGCTTCATACGTCTCCAACGTATCTATAATTTGTAATTGTTTCATGATATTATATTATCTCTCTTGGATGTTTATGTAATGCCCAGGATGGGACTATACCTCCTACGTGTCGAGGCACGACTTAAAGGTATAAGCCCATTCTGGAATGATCTCAAGTTTGGTATCTTTGCACGACTCATGTAAAAAAGGGATGAAATTGCAAAAGGATAGTTGGCTTACACTCTCCACGTCACACAATACATTACGTAAGCAAATCATCATCCAAAACATCACAACCCGACTACGGGCGAAGATCCAAAAGAAAGATACCAAATACATAAAGCCACAGGTCCGAATCGCCCCTAGTAGAAACCACTACTGATCGTCGAACACGTCACAAGCATATGGCTACGCTCTTCATGGAACTCCCGGAAGTTCTGATCCATCTCCTGCATCATTCTCGGCTGGACCTACATCTGGTGTTGTAGTATCTGTGAGCCACGAGGACTCAGCAATCCCATAACCATGGGTATCAAGACTAGCAAAGCTTTATGGGTAGGAAGAGGTAAAGTGGTGAGGTTGCAGCAGCGGCTAAGCATAATATGGTGGCTAGCTTACGAGTACAAGAATAAGATGAGCATCTACGCAAACGGTCGCAAACTAGTAGTGATCGCTAAAGATCCTAAACTACCTATGAGTCAAACATAACCCCACCGTGTTCTCTTCTCAAAGTGAAAAGAGACAGTCACGGTTACTCACACAGTTGTGTGTTTTACTTCGGATCCTCCGTCAAGTTTTCTACAACCGGACATTAACAAATTCCAATCTGCCACATAACCGTGGGCACGGCTTTCGAAAGATTATAACCCTGCAGGGGTGTCCCAACTTAGCCCATCACAAGCTCTCGCGATCAGCTGAAGTGATAAATATAATATCATCACGCCTTATCTTAGGGAAATCCGATCAGGCTCGGCATCCCGGTGCACAAGACATTTCGACAATGGTAAAACAAGTCCAGCAAGACCTCCCGGCGTGCCGACACCCTGATAGTAGCCGCGCGTATCTCGTCTCAGGCCACAACCGGATGGGCAATGATATAGGTAAAACCAAACCTCGAGTTTCCCCGTGGTGGCCCCGCAGGACCCCCGTTTGGGACCAACACCATCAGCACTAGCCCCCCCTGCTATGTAGAAAAGAGTACCCAAGGGTGCGACCCCCTATGCAAATTTAACTAATTGATTAAGTTGTTATTATGAGGCAAATTAAAACCAATGTTGGGCCTTGCTGGAGGAGTTTTATTCAAAGACGAAGTGTCAAGGGGTCCCCATATACCCATCGTGTATGGAACGCAAAATTAAGGAACATAATGCCGGTTTATCGGCGCCTAAGGTGGCATGAGTGGAACAAAACACCGAGAAAAAGGCCAAGCCTTCCACCCATGCCCAGTATATAGGTGTGTTAATAATAATAATAGATATTGTGATATCCAACAACAAGTTCCCTCCTGGAACGAACTACATCTTCACCTGCAACTAACAACACTATAAGAGGGGCTGAGCAAGCGGGTAACATAGCCAAACAATGGTTTTGCTAGGAAGGTTTCAAAGGTTAGAGTTTCCTGGAAACAAGGAGAGGCTGACATAAAAGATGGGTAGCGCGACATGTAACGATAGCATCGAGACAACTAAGCATGGCAATGGTAGTAAAGGCATCCAAGGGTATGATCATCTTGCCTGGGATTCCGCGAGGGAGAAGAACAAGTCCACGAAGTAGTCGAACAGAACCTCACAACTCCGGAAAGAACCGAAGCTAACGAGGGAACCAAACCGGAAAGAAACAAGCAACACGGTAAACACACCACACGAGACATGACAATATGCACAAACAACTATGATGCAACGCAAGTCTACATAGGATGCACTACAAGTCTATACAAGAAGCAAAACATGGCAAGGTAGGAAGCACAGCAAAACAACACAAGTCTATATGATGCAATACATGGCAAGGTATGATGCATGACAAGTCTATACAGGAAGCATTACATGGCAAGGTAGGAAGCACAGAAAAATAACACAAGCCTATATGATGCTATACATGGAAAGGTATGATGCATGACAAGTCTTTACAGGAAGCATTACATGGCAAGGTAGGAAGCACAGAAAAACAACACAAGTCTATATGATGCAATACATGGCAAGGTATGATGCATGACATGTCTATACAGGAAGCATTACATGGCAAGGTAGGAAGCACAGAAAAACAACACAAGTCAACAAGTTTAAATGAGGCCGGAAACTACAACAACAATTCCGGAAATCCCCATATGCATGTTTAGCAATTTTTAAGCAAACAACAATTTAACATTTTAATGTTGTTAACATGATGCGGATGTCATGATCAAGTTTTATGCAATTTTTAGTAAAAGTTAATATAAGAGATAAGAAGTATTGTAACCATGGTGGAAGGAAAGGGTGCCACGGCAACGATTCGAAAATGATGCAACGGCAACATCTCGGTACCGGGAACTCGTTGAGAGACCGGTGCAAAAGAAAAGGTGGCGTGAGCGAGTCGAACAAGATGAAAGGTGGGGTGATCCCGTCACCGGGTTCCCACGGGTTGGCAACGAGGCAACCGAGGAGCATGACAAAAGACGAATCGGGAACGGTGCACACAAGGGAAAACATCTCATACAACCACAAGCATTCGTCCACGGGTCATCGTCTCGGGGTTATACCTTCGGAACGTTCGTTTCGGGGTGGTTCGAGATCGTAGAGGAAGTTGTGGTACTCGCGGGTCGTGGTACACGTTCGTAGAGGGAAGTAGTCGTTCCGTTCGGAGAGGTACTTGACGAATCCATCATTTCCGGGGCGACGGTAGTCGTACACGTTGGCGTTTTCGTTCACGGTTCTTCGGCGACGGTAGTGGTACTTGACGTGTCGCCGTTCTTGTTTTGAAGATGTACATGTCGTCAGACGTAGCTGAACTTGGCGCAAAGTTCGTCGTGGTACTTGGGGTCTCGGGTCTTGGCGACGGTAGATGCACACGATGAGGAACTTGACGCATCATCTTGTAGTCGTACACGAGGTCGTCGTGGTACTTGTCGCATCCACCAAGTGTAGTCGTTCGGGCGTCGAGTGTCGAGGTACTTGGCGGGTCGTCGTCTGACGTAGGGGTACACGAGCCGTAGACGTACACGTTGCGGAACTTGACGCCTCCGAGGTCCTTGGCGAAGCAACAACAGCAACAAGGAATGGTGGTCTCGGTCACACAGCAGCGAGGAGGCAGGGCTTGGCGTCCTTGGTTCGAAGCACAGGCGGAGAAGAGCTCCGGCGACTGCTGCACTGGCCCGTGGAGGAGCTCGGAGGGCGAGGAGGCGCTGGAGGCTGCTCGAGGGGCTCCTCCCCTCGGTGAGCTGGTGCGGGGCGACGATGAAGGGACGACGCGGCGAGCCAGGTGCCGGTGGCGGGCGGCGCTGGAGGGGCGACGCCGCGAGCCAGGCGCGACCATGGAGCGCCGGAGGGAGACGAGGCGCTGGCGCGGGGAGCCATGGCGAGGTGAAGGAAGGGGGGACGATGGCGGGCGCTTGGGGCGCCAGCGGTGGAGCACAACGACAGGGCGGCCTGTGCGTCAAGCACAGGGAGGCGGCGGCCTGGTGCGGTGGCGAGGCCGACGCTCGGCGGGTGGGCGGCGGTTGCAGAGGAGGGGACGGAGCGGGCGCCGCGGCGGCGAAGCGTCCAGGGGCAGGATGCACGGGCGCCGGGCACGAGGAGCTGGGGGCTCGGGCGAGGGTCGGACTCGGGCACCCTGGGAGAGAGAGCGATGGGGAGGGCGCGATGCGGAGGTAGCGGTGCTGCGGGAGAAAAGGGTCGAGGGGATCGAGCAGGATGTTGTGCGGCGCTGGGAGGGAGAGACGAGGGAGAGACTCGGGGCTAGGGTTAGGAGGGGCACTGCTGGGCCTTGGGTCTGCGGCTGGGATGGCCAAGTTGGACCCAGTTCGGCTGGGCTCTTTTCCCTCTCTCTGATTTTTAGCAGAAAACGAATAAAGAGAAGAAAAGAAAGATGGGGTTAGGAAAAGAGTTAGCACATGGGATTATTTTTCTCGGGCTCATAAAAATGAGCGTAGTCCGAGAAAAATAAAAGTGGCAAGATTGAATGATGAAAATTCAAACTCATTTGAATTTAATTCAAATGGTTTGAACAAGGGCTAGGCTTTGAAGAGTTCAAAAAATGTTCGAATTTTTGGAGGAGCCTCAATAAAACGGATAAGAATTATAGAAAAGGTTTGTGGCAAGGAATTGCGAAAGAGAAGGCATGGGGAAAATATGCAAGTGTGTTATGGTGAATTCCAAACAAATGGAATAATTATTTATAATAGCTCCATAATATTAGGAGGATATGTTATAAAGAGAAGTCACTCTTCCCTCGATTTAAATAGATCAAAAGATCTATGCCATTTATTTAGTTGAGATGCAAAGATGAATGACATGATGGCATGATGACACGATGCAATGCAAAAATAAATAAAGTAAGCACAAAAGAAACACACGGGAAACCCGGAACATCTGGAATCTTCTGGGACGTCGGTCTTCGGGCGTCACAACTCTCCCACACTAACAGAGGATCTCGACCCGAGATCGTGGAGATGGCACCAGATAAAACGGAAAAGGAAAAGGGAAAAACAAGTTGCTTCTTTGACAAACGAGTGAAACCAATGAACCTTGAGAGGTTGAACAACTTGAAAGGAGAATACAACAGAGATGAACGAAGATGAAAACACTCCGTTAGAAAAGAGGAACAAGGTACATACGAGAACCTTGTAAGGTTAAAAGACATGAACAAGAGCTTACGGATGACGAAAGAATTTCAACCACTCCGGTTAAAACAAGATGGAGCAGGAATAGAACGAAATAATTTGGACAGCGCTCTGTCTGAAAATGGAAGGAATTAACATGAACTTGAGGAGATGGAATGATACTTGAAGAAAATTGACAACACACTGCCTCTGAAACAATTGAAAGAATGACACAAGGGATAAGAAAGATTTCAGGCAGCACTCCGGTTGAAAAGAGAGGCAAACTTGATAAGATGAGGGAACTTCAATGGAGGACACAACACTCCGGTTAATAGACAAGCAAGGGAAGAATATGGTCTTGATAAAAAAACGAGATGATGGTCAAAGAGAGCAATATCACAATGCCTCCGGAATGAAAGAATAGAATATAGATCAATAAAAGAAATGAACAAAGAAAATATGACAACTTCTCTCAAAATAGAATTTGAAAGAGCATTCTTACGAAGAAGGGTTGAACGGAGTTGTTGGGAAAATCAACAACGAAAAGAATAAGCTCGTTGTGGGCTTATGGAAAACATCTCAAAATTAAGAGGTGACAACCAGCCACTGACGAAAACATTTGATTGGACTGAGATCAGCAAGGAGACGAAAAACTTAATTCACCGGAATGATAAATGAAGAACTTGGGTCATTTATAAGCACCATAAATAGCAACAATCCTTAGGGAAAGCTTTTAGGTTAGATACAACCCAAGATTACTTCAACGAATAAATTGAAGGGTTGAAAGATTTCATGAACGGAGAATAAGATGGTTTTAAATATCTCATTCCTCACAACTTGTGAATCATAAAACATGAAGGGAAATTGTCAAAAATGGCATACCACCATCTCAAACAATAAGGTAGAAAGAATTGCGATTGGAAAGCATGATGAAGAATGCTTGAGCTCCAACAAGATTCTTGATGAAGACTTCGAGGATGAATTAAAACATGATGAACCACCATGAGAACTCCGGTAATGAAAGCATGAGAAGTGAAAGATGAAAAAAAAAATAAGATTCAAGGCCTGCGATTAATTAGATGGAGCTTTGAAATGATATAATTAAATAACTTGGAACTCCGGAAAACAAGATGAACAACTTGAAACCTAGAATTTATTCCTCATGAATAAACTCTAAACAAAGGGATTAATCCACTTGGATGAAATAAGAATAAGAATTATGTCATGCTTATCCTTCACCAATTTAAATTGATGACAACCAAAGGATTTGGCATACTACTTATTCTCGTTGGAAAGAATTAAAGAGAGATCTCGCACAAACTTGAGAAAGTATTCAACGACTCACCAGTAGGATTTCAGAAAGAACGAATTAATTGATATGATGACAAAGGGAAATGAATGTTGAACGAGCCACCGTAAAAAATCGAAACCGAGTGATGATAGAGAACAAACCACCATGAAGAATTAGAAAATGAACGAAGATACATGAGGCAATCTTAGATACAAAAGAACGAATGGATCACGAGCAGAATAAAGAATACTTGAATGATGCACTGGAAGAATATGGAGACGAACGGAGAGGCATCGATGAAGAATAGTTGGAGGTCGAAGTTGAAAACTGAGAACGAAGAATCTTCTGAAATGGTGGCCTTCGGAGAATCACAAGGAAAAGAATTCATGAAATGCTTCGGATGGTTATGAAAATAATTCCTCACAATCGAAACAATAATGAGTTTGGCATGAAGCTAGAACCATGAATCTTCAAGAGAACGGGCCAAGATTTAAGAGAAACTCTTCTCTGATCTTCAAATATGATAAGACGATGAGATACACCACCATGAATTGTTGAGGCACTCCGGAATGAAGAATTAAAAGGTTGAACCAAAGGTGAAAAGAATTGAACGCGATCTTGGAGAAGGCATATGACTGATGTAATCCATTCTCACGTCACATTTTGAAAAGAATTTGAGTATAATTCCATAAAAATTAGAAGAGTTAGGTAAGATCCTGGAAAAGACCTATGGGTTAGGGCCCACTCAAAAGAAAACACCGTTGGAAAAGATTGCTTAAGAGATATTGCACCGGTTGAATTAAATGGCTTGGATAAGATAGCAACCTCAAAATAGTTTGAACGGATTAAGAATGGAATTATGAATCTTCTGAGATACCTTGTACACACCGGATATGGATAGGAGAGTTGAATGAATAAGAGAGCCTTCGGATAATAATTTCAACATGGGAAAACATGTGAAACAAAAAGAAAGAGAGTCCACCGGAGAAGAATATTAGAATTAAGAATGATGAACTTGAAGCTCCTGAGCATCTTGACTATAATTCACCGGATAAGAACATTGAAGGAAAAGAATGAAGAAATCTCACATGAATAACATGGATACTTGATTAAGAATTCTGACTCCGAGAAGAAGAAGGGTGGGAGGGTGGGGACAACAAAGACAACTTGGGATGAATGAAACAGACAAATCGTCAGATTTCTCAACGGCATCCGTATGGAATAACTTGACGAGAAGGCACACCGATTGAAAAGGATTAACATGAAGATCTCGATGGTCAATAAGAATTAGCACTCCCATAGAAATATGAGAACACCGATTAGGAAAGGTATGGAATCAACACTTGACATCGAAGCAACTCGAATACCAGAATCAAAACAAAAACAACGAATAGATATGTTGCAACATAATCTTCACAATATCATCCGAACAGAGAATTGAACGAATGAAATCAGCAGGTACATCAACTTGTTGAGAATCCACTTGGGAGAACAAAAGTTAAATAAAAACAACAAGGAGCAGATAGAACAAATACAAGATATAAGTTTCTTCCCACATATTCGTGCTGAAAGCTCATGGAACGTGTTACAAAAGGGTTTTGCAATCCCCAGATCAGCATAGCCAAGGACCCTTTAAGATGCAACTCCCGATCAGAACAAACGCCCATAAAACCACTTCACTCAATGTAGAACCCCGAACTCCATATCATGCACTCGTTGGAAGAATGCCTAGAACTACTAGATGAACCCACCTATTAATTTCCGAAAGTTTCCATTTATGCAATCAGGTGTTGGGGATACAGGGGAAGCACCGCGCACTCAACTCTAATCCTACATCCAACTGTATCCATCCTTCAACACATAACCAGTTATTTCCGGAAACTGTTTACCTCGGACCTTCGAAATGCATCTGCTATACAAGCTATGTCAATACTCCCGAACTACCACCCCAGTACTGGGTGATGTCGAGGTTATCTTGCCACTAACCGCATAGGAGAGTTTTCGACGTCGGCCGTCTTAAGTATTCTAGAACTGATGCGATATATTTGTGATGACAACACCTCGGAGCTCAACTCCCCGGGACACTGCCATAACCCCTAAATGACAGGAGGCATCGAGAACAATGTTCTCGTCACAAAGACATCGGAACAATCCAAACAATATTTGCGTGATCCTAAAAAAAATTTGGTGCATTTTTGAGAGTAGAAGAGATAAAAGTAATTGTCAGGAGTCCTCACCAGAGTGAAAAGAGATGAGGAGCAAAACAAATCCTACTCTCCGATATATATATAGGACTCAAAACATTTTCAAGTGTGTGCATAGACTCAACCATCAACGATTCGATCAATTAGTGGGGGCTTCTTGGTCGGAGAAGGCTCTGATACCAACTTGTAATGCCCAGGATGGGACTATATCTCCTACGTGTCGAGGCACGACTTAAAGGTATAAGCCCATTCTGGAATGATCTCAAGTTTGGTATCTTTGCACGACTCATGTAAAATAGGGATGAAATTGTAAAAGGATAGTTGGCTTACACTCGCCATGTCACACAATACATTACATAAGCAAATCATCATCCAAAACATCACAACCCGACTACGGGCGAAGATCCAAAAGAAAGATACCAAATACATAAAGCCACAGGTCTGAATCGCCCCTAGTAGAAACCACTACTGATCGTCAAACACGTCACAAGCATACGGCTACTCTCTTCATGGAACTCCCAGAAGTTCTGATCCATCTCCTGCATCATTCTCGGCTGGACCTGCATCTGGTGTTGTAGTATCTGTGAGCCACGAGGACTCAGCAATCCCATAACCATGGGTATCAAGACTAGCAAAGCTTTATGGGTAGGAAGAGGTAAAGTGGTGAGGTTGCAGCAGCGGCTAAGCATAATATGGTGGCTAGCTTACAAGTACAAGAATAAGATGAGCATCTACACAAACGGTCGCAAACTAGTAGTGATCGCTAAAGATCCTGAACTACCTACGAGTCAAACATAACCCCACCGTGTTCTCTTCTCAAAGTGAAAAGAGACAGTCATGGTTACTCACACAGTTGTGTGTTTTACTTCGGATCCTCTGTCAAGTTTTCTACAACCGGACATTAACAAATTCCAATCTGCCACATAACCACGGGCACGGCTTTAGAAAGATTATAACCCTGCAGAGGTGTCCCAACTTAGCCCATCACAAGCTCTCACGATCAGCTGAAGTGGTAAATATAATATCATCACCCCTTATCTTAGGGAAATCCGATCAGGCTCGGCATCCCGGTGCACAAGACATTTCGACAATGGTAAAACAAGTCCAGCAAGACCTCCCGGCGTGCCGACACCCTGATAGTAGCCGCGCGTATCTCATCTCAGGCCACAACCGGATGGGCGATGCTACAGGTAAAACCAAACCTCGAGTATCCCCGTGGTGGCCCCGCAGGACCCCCGCTTGGGACCAACACCATCAGCACTGGCCCCCCTGCTATGTAGAAAAGAGTTCCCGAGGGTGCGACCCCCTATGCAAATTTAATTAATTGATTAAGTTGTTATTATGAGGCAAATTAAAACCAATGTTGGGCCTTGTTGGAGGAGTTTTATTCAAAGACGAAGTGTCAAGGGGTCCCCATATACCCATCGTGTAAGGAACGCAAAATCAAGGAACATAATGCCGGTTTATCGGCGCCTAAGGTGGCATGAGTGGAACAAAACACCGAGCAAAAGGCCAAGCCTTCCACCCATGCCCAGTTTATAGGTGTGTTAATAATAATAATAGATATTGTGATATCCAACAACAAGTTCCCTCCTGGAACGAACTTCATCTTCACCTGCAACTAACAACGCTATAAGAGGGGCTGAGCAAGCGGGTAACATAGCCAAACAATGGTTTTGCTAGGAAGGTTTCAAAGGTTAGAGTTTCATGGCAACAAGGAGAGGCTGACATAAAAGATGGGTAGCGCGACATGTAACGATAGCATCGAGACAACTAAGCATGGCAATGGTAGTAAAGGCATCCAAGGGTATGGTCATCTTGCCTGGGATTCCGCGAGGGAGAAGAACAAGTCCACGAAGTAGTCGAACAGAACCTCACAACTCCGGAAAGAACCGAAGCTAACGAGGGAAGCAAACCGGAAAGAAACAAGCAACACGGTAAACACACCACACGAGACATGACAATATGCACAAACAAGTATGATGCAACACAAGTCTACATAGGATGCACTACAAGTCTATACAGGAAGCAAAACATGGCAAGGTAGGAAGCACAGCAAAACAACACAAGTCTATATGATGCAATACATGGCAAGGTATGATGCATGACAAGTCTATACAGGAAGCATTACATGGCAAGGTAGGAAGCACAGAAAAATAACACAAGCCTATATGATGCTATATATGGCAAGGTATGATGCATGACAAGTCTTTACAGGAAGCATTACATGGGAAGGTAGGAAGCACAAAAAAACAACACAAGTCTATATGATGCAATACATGGCAAGGTATGATGCATGACAAGTCTATACAGGAAGCATTACATGGCAAGATAGGAAGCACAGAAAAAGAACACAAGTCAACAAGTTTAAATGAGGCCGGAAACTACAACAACAATTCCGGAAATCCCCATATGCATGTTTTGCAATTTTTAAGCAAACAACAATTTAACATTTTAATGTTGTTAACATGATGCGGATGTCATGATCAAGTTTTATGCAATTTTTAGTAAAATTTAATATAAGAGATATGAAGTATTGTCACCGTGGTGAAAGGAAAGGGTGCCATGGCAACGATCCGAAAATGATGCAACGGCAACATCTCGGTACCGGTAACTCGTTGAGAGACCGGTGCAAAAGAAAAGGTGGCGTGAGCGAGTTGAACAAGATGAAAGGTGGGGTGATCCCGGCACCGGGTTCCCACGGGTTGGCGATGAGGCAACCGAGGAGCATGACAAAAGACGAATCGGGCACGGTGCACACAAGGGAAAACATCTCATACAACCACAAGCATTCGTCCACGGGTCATCGTCTCGGGGTTATACCTTCAGAACGTTCGTTTCGGGGCGGTTCGAGATCGTAGAGGAAGTAGTGGTACTCGCGGGTCGTGGTACACGTTCGTAGAGGGAAGTAGTCGTTCCGTTCGGAGAGGTACTTGACGAATCCATCGTTTCCGGGGCGACGGTAGTCGTACACATTGGCGTTTTCGTTCACGGTTCTTCGGCGATGGTAGTGGTACTTGACGTGTCGCCGTTCTCGTTTCGAAGATGTACATGTCGTCGGACGTAGTTGAACTTGGCGCAAAGGTCGTCGTGGTACTTGGGGTCTCGGGTCTTGGCGACGGTAGATGCACACGGCGAGGAACTTGACGCATCATCTTGTAGTCGTACACGAGGTCATCGTGATACTTGTCGCATCCACCAAGTGTAGTCGTTCGAGCGTCGAGTGTCGAGGTACTTGGTGGGTTATCGTCTGACGTAGGGGTACACGAGCCGTAGACGTACACGTTGAGGAACTTGACGCCTCCGAGGTCCTTGGCGAAGCAACAACAGCAACAAGGAATGGTGGTCTCGGTCACGCAGCAGCGAGGAGGCAGGGCTTGGCGTCCTTGGTTCGAAGCACAAGCGGAGAAGAGCTCCGGCGGCTGCTGCACTGGCCCGTGGAGGAGCTCGGAGGGCGAGGAGGCGCTGGAGGCTGCTCAAGGGGCTCCTCCCCTCGGCGAGCTGGCGCGGGGCGACGATGAAGGGACGACGCGACGAGCCAGGCACCGGTGGCGGGCGGCGCTGGAGGGGCGTTGCGGCGAGCCAGGCGCGACCATGGAGCGCCGGAGGGAGACGAGGCGCGGGCGCGGGGAGCCATGGCGAGGCGGAGGAAGGGGGACGACGGCGGGCGCTTGGGGCGCCAGCGGCGGAGCACAACGACAGGATGGCCTGGGCGTCGAGCACAGGGAGGCGGCGGCTTGGTGCGGTGGCGAGGCCGACGCTCGGCGTGTGGGCGGCGGTTGCACAGGAGGGGACGGAGCGGGCGCTGTGGCGGCGAAGCGGCCAGGGGCAGGATGCACGGGCGCCGGGCACGAGGAGCTGGGGGCTTGGGCGGGGGTCGGACTCGGACACCCTGGGAGAGAGAGCGATGGGGAGGGCGCGATGCGGAGGTAGCGGCGCTGCGGGAGAAAAGGGTCGAGGGGATCGAGCAGGATGGTGTGCGGCGCTGGGAGGGAGAGACGAGGGAGAGACTCGGGGCTTGGGTTAGGAGGGGCGCTGCTGGGCCTTGGGCCTGCGGCTGGGATGGCAAAGTTGGACCCAGTTCGGCTGGGCTCTTCTCCCTCTCTCTGATTTTTAGCAGAAAACAAATAAAGAGAAGAAAAGAAAGATGGGGTTAGGAAAAGAGTTAGCACATGGGATTATTTTTCTCGGGCTCATAAAAATGAGCGTAGTCCGAGAAAAATAGAAGTGGCAAGATTGAATGATGAAAATTCAAACTCATTTGAATTTAATTCAAATGGTTTGAACAAGGGCTAGGCTTTGAAGAGTTCAAAAAATGTTCGAATTTTTGGAGGAGCCTCAATAAAACGGATAAGAATTATAGACAAGGTTTGAGGCAAGGAATTGCGAAAGAGAAGGCATGGGGAAAATATGCAAGTGTGTTATGGTGAATTCCAAACAAATGGAATAATTATTTATAATAGCTCCATAATATTAGGAGGATATGTTATAAAGAGAAGTCACTCTTCCCTCGATTTAAATAGATCAAAAGATCTATGCCATTTATTTAGTTGAGATGCAAAGATGAATGACATGATGGCATGATGACACGATGCAATGCAAAAATAAATAAAGCAAGCACAAAAGAAACACACGGGAAACCCGGAACATCTGGAATCTTCTGGGACGTCGGTCTTCGGGTGTCACAGTTTAATGGGCTTTATTATGCACTTTTATATTATTTTTGGGACTATACTACTAACCCAAGGCCCAGTGCAAATTGTTGTTTTTTGCCTATTCAGTGTTTCGCAGAAAAGGAATATCAAACGGAGTCCAAACGAAATGAAACCATCGCAAGGATCGTTTTTGGAACAAACACAATCCACAAGACTTGGAGTACACGCCTGCGAAGCCACGAGGCGGCCACGAGGTAGGAGGGCGTGCCAGAGGGGTAGGCGCGCCACCACCCTCGTGGGCCCCTCGTAGCTCCACCGATGTACCTCTTCCTCCTATATATACTCATATACCCTGAAAACATCCGAGAGCACCACGAAACCCTATTTCCACCGCCGCAACCTTCTGTACCCGTGAGATCCCATCTTGGGGCCTTTTCCGGAGCTCCACCTGAGGGAGAATCGATCACGGAGGGCTTCTACATCAACACCATAGCCTCTCCGACGAGTTGTGAGTAGTTTACCATAGACCTTCGGGTCCATAGTTATTAGCTAGATGGCTTCTTCTCTCTCTTCGGATCTCAATACAAAGTTCTCCTCGATCTTCTTGGAGATCTATTCGATGTAATACTTTTTGAAGTGTGTTTGTCGAGATCTTATGAATTGCGGGTTTATGATCAGGATTATCTATGAACAATATTTTATTCTTCTCTGAATTCCTATATGCACGATTTAAATATCTTTGCAAGTCTCTTCAAATTATCAGTTTGGTTTGGCCTACTAGATTGATCTTTCTTGCAATGGGGGAAGTGCTTAGCTTTGGGTTCAATCTTGCGGTGTCCTTTCCCAGTGACAGCAGGGGTAGCAAGGCATATATTGTATTGTTGCCATCGAGGATAAAAAGATGGGGTTTATGTCATATTGCATGAGTTTATCCCTCTACATCATGTCATCTTGCTTAAGGCGTTACTATGTTCTTATGAACTTAATACTCTAGATGCATGCTGGATAGCGGTCGATGTGTGTAGTAATAGTAGTAGATGCAGAATCGTTTCGGTCTACTTGTCGTAGACGTGATGCCTATATACATGATCATGACTAGATATTCTCATAACTATGCATTCTTCTATCAATTGCTCGATAGTAATTTGTTGACCCACCATAGAATATGCTATCTAGAGAGAAGCCACTAGTGAAACCTATGCCCCCCGGGTCTATCTTCCATCATATTAATCTTTAGTCAACTAGCTATCTTTTATTTTGCAATCTTTACTTTTCAATCTATACAAAAAAATACCAAAAATATTAATCTTATTAACTCTATCAGATCTCACTTTTGCAAGTGGTCGTGAAGGGATTGACAACCCCTTTATCGCGTTGGTTGCAAGGTTCTTAATTGTTTGTGCAGGTACGAGGGATCTGAGTGTAGTCTCCTACTGGATTGATACCTTGGTTCTCAAAAACTGAGGGAAATACTTACGCTACTTTGTTGCATCACCCTTTCCTCTTCAAGGGAAAACCAATGCATGCTCAAGAGGTAGCAACAAGCACACAAGAAGCAAGACGAACAAAACAAGGGCGAAGAAAAGGCAAATCTTTTCGAAAACTGTTTTAGAAGTGGGGAAGAGGAAGACGAGAGGCGAATGGCAAATAATGTAAATCCAAGAGATGTGACTTTAATGAAAGGTACTTGGTGGGTCTTGACTTGGCGTAGATTGCTACTTCTCGAGCTTGCGTTGTATTCCCTCGAAGAGGAAAGGGTGATGCAGCACAATAACGTAAGTATTTCCCTCTGTTTTTGAGAACCAAGGTATCAATCCAGTAGGAGACCACGCGTAAGTCCCTCGCACCTGCACAAACAAATAAGAACTTTGCAGCCAACGCGATAAGGGGTTGTCAATCCCTTTACGGTCACTTACGAAAGTGAGATCTGATAGATATGATAGTTTGATATTTTTGGTATTTTTGGATATAAGAACAGAAAGTAAGAACAGCAAAGTAAAGTACATTATAGATTGATATGTTGAGAATAGACCCGGGGGACATAGGTTTCACTAGTGGCTTCTCTCATGATAGGAGATTTCTACGGTGGGTGAACAAATTATTGTCGAGCCATTGATAGAAAAGCGAATAATTATGAGAATATCTAGGCATGATCATTCTATATAGGCATCACGTCCGTGACAAGTAGACCGAAACGATTCTGCATCTACTACTATTACTCCACACATCGACCACTATCCAGCATGCATCTAGAGTATTAAGTTCATAAGAACAGAGTAATACTTTAAGCAAGATGGCATGATGTAGAGGGATAAACTCAAGCAATATGATATAAACCCCATCTTTTTATCCTCGATGGCAACAATAATATACGTGCCTTGCCGCCCCTACTATCACTGGGAAAGGACACCGCAAGATTGAACCCAAAGCCAACCACTTCTCCCATTGCAAGAACTATAGATCTAGTAGGCCAAACCAAACCGATAATTCGAAGAGACTTGCAAGGATATTATAATCATACATAAAAGAATTTAGAAAAGAACCAAATATTTCTCATAGATAATCTTTATCATAAACCCACAATTCATCGGATCTCGACACACACACCGCAAAAATATTACATCGGATAGATCTCCTCGAAGACCGAGGAGAACTTGGTATTGAGATCCAAAAAGAGAGAAGAAGCCATCTAGGTACTAACTATGGACCCGAAGGTCTGTGGTAAACTACTCACAACTCATGGTGAGGCGATGGTGTTGATGTAGAAGCACTTCGTGGAAGATCCCCCCTCCGGCGAAGCTCCGGAACAGGCCCCAAGATGGGATCTCACGGGAACAGAAGGTTGCGGCGATGGAATTAGGGTTTTCTCTGTTGCTTCGATGTTTTCAGGGTACATGGGTATATATAGGAGGAAGGAGGTCATCGGGGGAGCAACGTGAGGCCCACAAGGCAGGGGGCGCGCCCAGGGGAAGGGGCGCGCCCCCCACCCTCGTGGACGCCATGTGTGCCCTATTCCGTGGTTCTCAAGTCTCCCATGAAGATATCGCTCCAAAAATATCTCTCCCGAAGGTTTCATTCCGTTTGGACTCCGTTTGATATTCCTTTTCTGTAAAACCCTGAACTAGGCAAAAATACAACAATCTGGACTGGGCCTTTGGGTTAATAGGTTAGTCCCAAAAATAATATAAAAGTGTATAATAAAGCCCATTAAACATCCAAAACATCATACATATATATATATATATATATATATATATATATATATATATATATATATATATATATATATATATATATATATATATATACCGGTCTATTCTCATAACATTATGAGAATAATATTCTCATAACACTTCCGAACTGCATTGTGATACTGCATTGGAAAGCTATGTGCACTGCTTCCTTCTTCTGTTCTGAACCACAAAGAGGGGCAGTAGCAAACCTTCATGGAGCAGCGTTTCTGGCTAGTTTGATCGATTTCTATTGTTTTATTTGTTTGTGCGCTGATTTAATATGTGATTAAACACGCAATTATGCGAGAAAACGACGGAAATCGTTGGATTTGGCGGATCTGCCTTTGTTCTTCCGCACGTGCAGGAGCTTCGCATCCTTCTGGCGGGTTCATATTCGATTTTATAGCGTGATCCTAGTGTGTTACTAATTTCGCGTTCATGTTTGTGTTATTCCGCGACAGATTAATTTGCTAATAGGATTGAAATTTTAGGATAATTGGTCGAGTATCTCTCTGTTCTAGCGCAAAAACGGCAAGGTCTCTGTCCTTCCCCGTCCGGATCGAAATTGTTGTGTTTTTTATGTAATTTTCTGTTGTTTTCGGCAATTATGTGCTGCCTTGCACCTATCCGTATGAATTGCAGTGGATTAAGTTGTTAATTTTGAAGAATTTAACTTTTCTCCATGTTTTTTGTGTTCGAGCGGGCGCCACTTGCTTTGGTGGTTACTCAAGATGTTTTTTGAGTTTTTGTGCATTATATAGTTGTTAGAACTACAATACAGCCTGTGTTTTTCGTCTGCGAATCGTGGAGGGGTGAACAGCAGTAATATGCAATGTGCGGTGAACTGCAGTAATATGCAATGCGAGCCTGTATGAACTG
>LR738711.1:615477344-615488842 GCA_902687465.1 Secale cereale
ATTGGTGGGTCAATTGGCTCCCCTCCCACCTTATCCCTGGCGGCTCCCATCCCACCTTATCCCTGGCGGCGAACATTGCCTGCTCTTTTTGCCACTCCTCCTCGATCTGTCTTCTTCCCAACCAGACCCTACGCCTGGCAATGGATTGCGCATGCGGCTGCCTAGCAAGGTTGCAGCCCATGCTGGAGACATGCGGTTTTTCTGAAGGGTTGATTCTGAACTAGAGGCAGCGGCACAGCGCGCTCTGTTCCCTTCTCTATTCTTCAAGTACTGGATTTCGGGCTCCATTCGTCCATCAGATGACTGACGATGATGTCAATGATTCATGGGTATGTATTTCTCGCATAGTATTTTTCATGTGTTGTGTGTAGTTAACACTATCTGAATATTTGTAGCAGTATTAGTTTCTGAAGAAACATTTTTCACTAAGTATAAGTGAACTGCTTTTCACATAGAGTTTTATTATGAATATTGTAGGAGCAGCAGCAATTTTGTCTAGTCAATATTATTATATGTTGACATCAATATTTATTATGAAGATTGTAGCAGCAATTTAGTTTCTGAAGATTGTAATCTTGTTCTTATTTTTTCTTATTTTCTGTTCTTGTTGATTTGCTTGCAGAAATTCCCTTCTGGTCTACTCAGGGTAACAGAAAGCTGTGTTAATTTGGTCTTGGTTAGCAAGAATGGATATCATGATGTTGATGTTATGCATTCTGTTGGCTCTGATGATTGTTTAGTTCTCAAAGATGACTAGAAGGAATTTGTGGAGGAAGCTGGTCTTCAGGCTGGGGATGTTGTCATGGCTATGTTTTATAGGCATGCAAAGTGTTTGGAAATCAAGTTAAATTTGCTTTAGATCAGTCTTGCTTGAGCAGCAGCAGCATGGGACAATTTTGTTGTAATAATTTGACATTTTTGTGTGGCTTCTAGTTTATTTTCTATAAGAAATCTGAGTATAAGTGAACTGCTTTTCACAGATAGTTTTTCATGTGCATCCTATAGCAGCAGCAGTTGAAGCAATATACAGACTAGAAACACCCACTAAGCTTTTTTTTTCTTTTAACCCACATACGGAACTAGAGTGCTTCATTAAAGAGGACTGCATCAACCATTATAGTAGCAGCAGTTTTGTGAAAGAAAACTCTCTGTGAACTGCTTTCATAGATAGTTTTTTATGTGTATCCTAGCTACAGCAGCAGTTGAAGCAATATACATACTGAAAACAAACTACTGAGAACTGCATATTGTTGATAGATACAAACCAAGGTTCTGCGCTCATAATTAACAAAGTACATCATCAAGCAAACTAATGCAACATAAGCAACAATTGTGCCAAAGCAAATTACAACGAAAGCAAACTAATCTACATAAGCAGAAGGAAACAAATCGAGCAATTGTGACAGGAATCCTTGGCTATCAGCATCTGGCCTGCTTCACCAGTTCCACCCGTCGGAGGTGGAGGTGGAAGTTGATCCCCCCTTGCCCGCCACCCTCCAGGATGATCTCGGGCGCTTCCTCGTCTTCTCTTTTGCAGAGCGGGTAAGGCCTTTCTGCACTGTGGTGATGCGGTTCCATATCTCGAATGCAGTGTAGGCATCCTTGGCAGCATACTCAACGTGCTTCATGCTGAGAATCGAAGTCCACTGGCGGTGGTCTTGGTGTGTCATCTTTTTCTTCATGTCTGCGTATTCGTCGTCGATGATGGTAGCAGATACATCGCCAAGTGAGTCCAGTGTCTTCGTTCCATCAGGCACCCTCCAGTTCGCCTGAATGTCCACAAAGTTGGGGATGTGGAGGTTGCAGCGTGAAAGCTTCTCCTTGTCCTGGTCGATGCAGAAACCAGCGAACTCGTACCTAAGCGAAGTGAACCACAAGTTATACTTTTCGGAACTGCATAAAGAGACATATAGAACTGCAACACAGATGAAAAGGAGAGACTCATCGGCCTGCAACTATATTTTACTCAGCAGAAAGAATGGCTTACCTTGGGTCACCGAGGAACTTGTCGAAGGTGATGCATCTATCGCCCATTGTAGCGCATACTTGGAAAAGCAGCACTGGGTGATATTTTCCGATGGAGAGTTGAATCACGGCCGCTCTGCTCTTGTCGGATGTCTACTCGAGGTCGATGTCGACGATCTTCTCGTGGCGCCCCTGGAGAACTGCCTTGTACTCTTCGACGTACGTCGCCATGGCGTCCACGTCGTTGGTGTAGACCACCTTGAGCTTGGTCTTTCCGTGCGCCAGGACATCGTCGTAGGTCTTGGTGAACGGCATGGATGGAAAGAGGAGGAACAGGAGGAGGAAGCGCACTGTTGTGTGTTTCTGCGAACGATCAGGGTGATGGAGCGCGGAATTTAAAGGGGAGCGGCAGCAACTTCTGTCGAGGGCATGATCTCGTCCTCCGACCGTCATGGCGATCGTGTGTTCGTGATGATCGTGGCCTTCGCGCGTCTTCCAACCAGCCGGATAGAGGAGCGGGCGCGCGGCGCTTCGGGCGATCGTGGGCGCATATATTTCGGGCAGGCGAACCGATTCGTTTTCTGTAAGCGAACTGCATCGTTTTGAAACCGAGCCGTTTTTTGTAACCGAACTGCATCGTGTTACAACCGAGCCGGTTTTTTTATTTTTTGTCTATGACCTATGGGCCTGTGGGCCTTTTATTCATTAAGCCTCCCTTTTCTTCTATGTTTCTTGCAGTCCCCCTTCTCCTTCCTCTCCCCCGCACAAAAATCCCCTGCCCTCGTGCTCTCGTGGTGGAGAGCGACGATGCCCGCAGCCGCCGCCGTCCATAGGGGCGCTCTCGTGGTGGACAGCGATGACGCTCGCAGCCGCCGCCGTCCGTAGGGGCGCTTCCTCCGTCGTCGCCGTCCGCAGCCGCCTCCTCCGACCGTCACATCGTCTCACGGTGAGCCCCAAATCGCCCCCAACCCGTTCCAGATCTTGTGCTAGGGTTATTTTTGGAGCCAGCATCCTCGTCTTAACTTTGTTTTGTATGCTTGAAATTGCAACGCCCTATGGATTGAAAGTTTTTATCTGCTTGTTTTTGGGTTTGTTGTCTAGGGTTTAATTATTATCCCTTTTTGATTGCAGACACAACATGGCTTCTTCCTCCCCAATTGATGCCTCACCAGTTAGCACGGCTTCCCCATCTGGTAATACATCAAAGTGAACTGCATTTTTCATACACGGTCAATTATTTTTTGTTGAACAAAATAGTGCACTGCATCGTAGATTCCTTTACCAAGGCCCTTTTTTTAGACATGTGGCAAACTGATATGAACTGCCTCAAGTTAATTGTTTTTATTTTTTTGGAATGACATTAAGTTACTTGTTATGTTTAATTGTTAAACATAAACTGCTAAAAGAGCACTGCATTTGGACATTGCTTTGTATTTTTTTTGTCTATCCACTATGCGGTTGCCAAATTGATATAAGCTGCATTAAGTTTTAGTTTTTGCCTCTCACAGAACTGCATGAATTTGTTTTATTTTGTATATCTAGGCGCACTTCATTTTATATGTGGTCAATTGGTTACTGAACGAATTAGTGCACTTCATCATATATCCCTTTACCAATGTCCTTTTTGAGACACGCGGCAAATTGATATTCAAGCGACATGAACTGCGTTAGGTTTTCTGTTATGTTTTAATTGTTAAACATAAACTGCTGAAAAGAGCACTGCATTTCTACATTGTGTTTCCAAGTTGATATGAGTTACATTAAGTTTAGGTCTCCCTCTCACACACATATTTTTCTTATGTTTTTCTTACCCACAGTTTTATGTCCTGGTGGGTCCGGTGGTGGTGGTGTTAACTATTTGATTACACGTTATTTCATAGTTGATGTTGTCGGTGGCGGGACATCTGATCAGGGCGGCATTCTACCTGAATTGAGTGAAACTCAGTCGCAATCTGTTGATGGCACAGAACCAGTTACACAGGATTGGATGGTCCCTGATCAGATTGCAGCTGATGTTGAGAGGAAAAGGCAGAAAGCGATTGCGCTCGGTAATACTTTCGTGAAGGCTCATAAGGCGAAGCAAGTAAAGTTTGAGGAGGGTAAGGAGATAGGAAGGAGGATTGCAGATTCAAAGAAGTCTGCTAAGTTTGCCCCCGCAAAGAATCCTGTGAAGAGAAAACTCAACACTGTTGCAGAGCAAGGTTTAAGTTCTCCACGGCAGAGCCCGCGTGTTAATTACTCAAAGAGGCCTAATTATGCTGAGGTTGATGTGCATGGGATTCAAGGAAAGCGGAGACGCGCGGACGGTCACTCTGGTGTTGATTCTGAGCGTTGATCTAAGCTGGCGCGGGAAAATGCAGTTGGAGAAGCGCTGGACAGTGATTCTGATGAGGAGGATGTTGATGTTAGGAAGGTATGCGCTGTTTATTTATTTTTTTCTTCTGTTTTTAAAGTTGTTTCGCATGAGTTTGCTGATGTGAACTGCATTTTTTATTCTTTTTTTTGTAGACCGCTAAGAGTACCAAGAGGAAGAGGTCTGAAGATGATGTTGCGCATGAATGGCGTTTTAACAAGACTGTTCGGCTGTCCATTCCAAATGTATGCAAAGCTGTTGCCTTATTGGGTGAGCCGCACAGAACTTTGGTGCGGCAAGCAGGTTTTGGCATTGTCTTCGACCTGAAATTAGAGAAGAATGTTTCTCGTGTTCTTATGTGCAAGCTGATGGGAAAGATCGACCCTGATACGATGAGATTGGACTGCGGGTCAAACAAGGTTCTGGAAATCAATCGTGAGGCTGTCCATCACATTTTTGATTTCCCTATGGGTTCTCACACTGCTCCCAGGCCTGCTGCCAGCGGCCATGATGATTCGCTGGCTAATCTGAAGGATGAACTTGGTTTCAACCGTTCTCGTAGCATAGATGTGAAGGACCTGCTTATTTTACTTCGCACGCTGGCTGCGGACCCTGCGAAGGTTAATAAGACTGTGAAGGTTTTTTTCTCATTGTTTTCTAGAGCTTGCTTTATCCCAGCCCTGCAACTCGGTTGTCCAGGGTAGCTGCTATGGTTGAAAACTTGGATTTCGCATCTATGGCTAGCATGGACTTTTGTCAGCTTGTTGTCGACGAGCTGCAGGCCGCTGTGTACAAGTGGAATTCTTAAGGGAGCAAGCAGAACTGCACTGAGGGTTGCACCATCGTGCCCCTGTTCATGTACCTCGTTTCGTTTAATCTTCGAAAAGTATCGGTTATGGATAGACGCACGCCACGCGCTGCAATACTGTCCCATGTGCAAGTTGAAGAAGATTCACAACGCCGACATTATTGTCAGGGGAAAGATACACCTGGACACTTACAAGTTTGGCAAGCTGCCGGTCAGTGCATAGCCAGCCTTTTTTTCTCCATGCTAACTGTGAACCTCTTATGTACTTTTTTTGTGAACTGCATCTCTTTTTTTGTTAATTTGTTCAGTGGAAGGCGGAAGCGGACATTGTGTACAAGTGGACTGCAGTTGCCGAAGCGCCTGAAATGTTTTGTGAGCCTCTTGCTAGGGCGGCTCCAATTCGACGGGGTCGTGGTTTTGCTAGGGCCACTGCTCGAGGTTTCTCTGGCGAGGCTTCTGCTAATCGCAATAAATTTGTTCAGGTCGATGAGCTTCTCGGCAGGGTCATCAATTTAACTTCTGATTTCCCAACATCCGGTTCCAGGATGAGGAATATTGCTGGATTGTTTCCTGAAGGCAAAGGCCCTTCTGAAGCAGAAATCGAGGCCGCTCATAACTTTGACTGTGGGCAGCTTGAATTCCTTAAGCAGACAGTTACGAATATCAGGTCTTCATTCGTTCAGTTTAATCAGTCTCAGGACGACAAGTGTGCCAGGTATGAGCAGGAAGCTGAGGCAATTGTGAAGGAAATGAACATGCATGAAGATGTTGTCCGGCCTTCTTTGCCTGACCCCGCAGCTGTGGATGTATGTCTTTTTTTCATATGTGAATAGTTTTTTTACCCATTTTGTTATCTATTTTTTCTGTGTGTTGTGGCATTGACTATTTGTTTTCGCATCCTTTTGTTCTTTTTGCAGTGTGGAGGAGAATCTTCTAATGCTAACGCTTGTCGTGATGATGACCACCAGGACCACTACGGTGTTGATTCTGATTATTTGTTTGACAGGCCATTGTCCCCTGTTGACGAAGCTGCCAAAGACAATCCTTTTGACGATGGCGTCATGGACAAGGTTTGATTTCTTCCTATTTTTTGTTACAGTGGACTTCATTGTTTAATTTTTTGTAGTGTCCAAAACAAACAATCATATTTTGCACCAGCAGTGGCAGCAAACTACAGTTTTTAACTTTTTTGTAGTGTGCACCAGTAGTGGTAGTGCACTGCAGTTGTTGTTTAGAGAAGAAGCATCATCTTTTAGCAGTGAACTGCATGATCTGGTGTTGGCTTTTTAGTTGTAGAACTGCATTTTGGATAATAGTTTTATTTATGTTTTTTGTTTTTTAGGATGGCGAATCAAACGTGGAAATACATGGGAAGGAGGCAGAGGATGACGCTGGCAAGGACGACGAGGCTAACAAGTCTAAAGAGATGGAAGGTGACGCTTCTCTGGTGAGTATAGAGAATTTGCATTTTGTGTTATATTTTTATTTTTCATGCGAGCTTCATGGTCCGTTTTATTAGTGAACTACATTCTCTCTTTTTGTGAAATGTGTTTTATTTTTTAACTCATCAGAACTGCAGATTAAATGTTGAAATCCAAGCGGAGCGCATCATGGAGGATGATAATGTGGAAGGGAGAGGAGGGGAGGAGCCTAATGCGGAGGTTGATAAGGCAGAAGGTAGAGAAGGAGGGGTGTGTCCTGTTGAGGCTGATAAGGCACAAGAGAGAGAAGGAAGGGAGGATATTGTGGATGGTGATAAGCATGAAGAGAGAGAAGGAGCTCCTCGTGTTACAGTTGAAATTGCAGAAGAGAGAGAAGGAACTCCTAGAGTCGGATTTGATGCTGCGGGGACATCCGCTAGCATTGATGGTGTTGGTGGGCCTACTATTTTGTTGCTTGGCGATGAGGTGCCTGAGAAATTTTGTGTCGTCCCTCGCGCCCCCGAGCAATCTGATGGCAATTTGGCTTTCCCAGCCGAGACAACCAAAGTCCCAGCTGAGACAGTTTCGATTGGTTCTGAAGAGGAACAACCAAGACTCTCTCAGGACATGAGCAATCAAGCGTCACTTGACAATGATATTACCGGGCTGGATCACTTGAGGCTCGGTGAAGATGGATCTGAGCAGCCGCAGGAAGTGTATTCTGAAACCGAAGGTAAGCGAACTGCATTATTTTTGTTCTTTCCTGGGGCGAAATGGACCGTGTGTGTTTTATTATCTGATATCGTTCCCACTCTGTATGCAGATGAGGAATTACCTATTGTTACTCCTTCGAGGATTGATCTAGCTCTTATGAGAAGATACAGTGAGTTATATGACGCTGTTACAAGGGCTAGGAGGGATAAGAAGAAGAAGTATGACATTTTTTGTCTTACACCCCGGTTATTTAATATGTTATTTTTTCAGGGACACCCATCTTATCACTTTTTGCTGGGCTTTTTTCTTCTTGTCTGAAGGCATCTAGTTGCATTCAAGGGCGAGTTTGGTGATATTACTATCGGTCATGTTGGCGAGTCTTTTTGGTCGTATGGAACGCTGAGCACGCGCCTCGTAAATATTGGCGTCTCTATGTTAGCTGAGAGGTTCAAAGGATCTCAAACGATGATTGTCCCGTACAACCTATGTGTAAGCATTTTCATTAATTTATATTTATCCCTCATCTAATTTTTATTTGTGCTATAAGCATTTTCATTAACTCTCTGGTTTTGTCTTTTTGGCAGAATTCCATTTGGAACGGTGGTGCCACAAATAGGGCTTTGAAAAATATGTTTTCTTCAAGCGCAGAGGAACGTGTGGACAAGAAAAACTTGGTAACGCATTTTGACCATTTTCGTCATCTTGAAAATAAGTTTTCTGTTTTTCTATTTTCTCATCTGGTTTGTTTTATTCTTTTTTTATATCAGATTATGTTTGCAACATTTGATCCTCCTCCCGCAACAATGAAGGACGCGATAGGCCACTACTGCTTGGTCACTTTGAACCTGCGAGAGAAGCGTTTTGAGTTTCTCAACTCATTGAACAACGCCGACAGCGCTCCTGCAAATCTTGTCTTCAGGAAAATGGTTAGGAACATCAAAAAAGTTTGGAAAGATGACAGCGCAAGCTACGATGAGCCGTTGAACCCTCCCACCCTTGACGGCTTTGTGCTCACTCATGTTAATTCCCGCAACAGGGAAACGGGTTTGTACTTGTTCTCCTTTTCTTTTTCCTCCTTCAGTTTTTTTGTGTAAGTGAGCTGCATTGTTTTTACTAAATTAAAAGCACCTTTTTCCTTGAGCGAACTGCATTACTAATGTGTTATTAGTTGTTCTCCCGCGATTTTTTGTGTGTATGGAGCTGCATTGTTTTATTACCATCAGTAGCACTTCATTATTGAGTGAACTGCATTAGTAATGAGTTTATGTTGGTTTTCTTGCAGGCACGATTATGGATTTTACATGTTCCAATTCATGCAGACCTGGGATGGTGAAATGATTGCCAAGTTTGGGAAGGAGCACATTGGCTACATCAGGAAGGCGATGCTCTATAGTTGGCTGACCTCGTCGCATTGCTGTCTGGACCTGACATCACTTTTAATTTTTAAAGAAGGTTATTACATTTTTTTCAGTCACACACCCTTTTATTAAGTGAACTTCATTGATACAGAAATGGAGGTCCACTACTTTTGTTAAGCTTTTAGTAGAATCCCATTCGCATGTTAAAATGACTTTCGTTAGTGAACTTGATGATTCTTTTCATTTTGCTCATTATCCATTTTTTTGTGCAGGCTTTGACGAAGGCGCACACCAAGGTGGTATTTCCTTGTTTGAAACTCAGCTTCACACTCCAATGATTCAGAAATTTGTCCTTGATGAACCCCTCGTTAAGCTTGTAAAAGAACCGGTGTGTAAGAGGTTGACGAGTGGCGCCGGCACTTCGAATGAAAAAGCTCTTAAGAAATCTCCTGTCAAGGTCAAGCATGGGAAGAAAGCAGTCAGCCCTCCGAATGCTGAAGATAGTGATGATGATTTTGAGAGGCCATCACCTGTGCCTAGGACAGCGAGGCACTAGTTCTATCAAATAAGAGGCCTGTGCAGAAGCCATCAAAGTTTAGATCTCCTGTACAGAAGTTGAAGCCTGCGAGATTCAGCTATCTTGCGGAGATGAGGAAAGTCTTGCAACTCATCACGAGCACACCATTCAGGCAGAAATACAGCCAGTCAGTTCTTTTTTCGTAAGTTTTTTCGTTTTTTGATTCTTAATGTGTGGAATGTTTTCTGTGTTTTTCCTTTTGTGTTCCTAACCCCCCCACCCTCGCCATTTGTTTTGTGCAGGTGTGCGCTTTTCATGCACAGGAATCCTGTCGAAGTCTACACTGTGAATGTGCACTACATGTTCTTAACTTTCACCAGAGGTGGTTTCATGGACTCTTATTTGATGGATCATATCATCAGGTACTGGAAGAATGACAAGCATATGAATGTGGTTTATCGATCTGGCGAACGCGTTCTCCTGTCCCCTTCGTTTATCACGGTATTTCTCTTTTTCCCTTTTTTTTCTTTTTTCTGCTGGAGTGAACTGCAGTTAATAGCGTATACTAATTTGTTTTAGCAATGTACTGAACTGCATACATTTTTTTTGTGTTTAACCCATGTATCTTAAATGAAACAAATTAGGGGGAGAAGTGTGAATTGCATACTGTTTAGAGAAGCGTGATCCGTTTTTTCATTAAGCGTCAGAGTGAACTCTGAGGGGGAACTGCATTAACGTTCTTTTGTGAATTACCCACACTCAGTATGTGCTTCAAATGAATGATCACGCGGATAGAGATGAAGATGGAAACGTTGTGTTGCCTTTTGTCCACGGCAAGTTTAACGTTGACGATGCAGCAAAGCAGTTCAAAGTTTTTGTTCGTGATGACGAGAACCTTCTTGATTGCAAATTAGTAAGTTATCGGATTTTCTTTGTTCAGCCTTATGTACTTATTTTCTCTCCCAATTTTTTCCAGTAATCATTTTTCACTCATCAAACCCATAACAAATTTGATGAAACAAAATCAGATTCTGTTACCACGGATGAAAGACCATACACGATGAATAGGCATCGCGAGACCCTTGATATTCATGACACTAGGAGGTACAGCGGACCGATTGATCAAACGACGAGGTGGCATAAGTCTGAATACCACAGCGACCGCACTGAAATGGTAAAAAATTTCTTTTTTCACCTTCTTCTTGTTTTCACGCGTGCGCGTGTCGAACAATATTGTTGTGATGTGTATTTTTTTTAATTTTCACCAGATGATCAGGATGACTCCATTGTTGAAGAAGGTTTACGGAGAAAAGGAGTACAAGAGAAAGGAGTCGGTAGACTGGGTCGATGTTTCAAAGAAAGCTAGCTTTTTGGGCGCCCCTGAGCAGGGCCCCAACGAGTGCGGCTTCTTTGTTCTGAAGATGGCTCAGTTTTACGACGGCAAAAGCTTTGTTGTGAAATTCGCAACGCGTAATGTAAGTATCTTTTTTTAACCCAATAATAATCCCTCATTCTTTGATTTTTTTTGTCAGTTCTTTTTTGTAGATGATCTTGTATATTTGTTTATTTTGTTTGCTTCATCGCAGGAAGCTGCTGTTGAGGAATGGAAGGCTGAGTTCTTGTTCCAGATCCTGTTCCACCCTGAAAACATGGTCGTCGTCACCAAGTTCCCGGAGGATCTAAGAAATCTCTGCATTTCTCTTGGCTTTTCTCCAAAACTGGATTCGCAGGTGCAGGATAAGGCATAAATGATAGCAGATCTTTGTTTATGTGTGTTGATGTCTTTTCGTGTGTGTGGCAGACAGGGACAATGTCAAATATGTACATAATGGAGCTTTCAGCCAATTCCTCCTTGTTTATTGTAACATGTTCGCAGTGCACTGCATTCACTCATATGAGTAGCAGCCAAGTTTTTTTAAATATACGCATCCGCACTGCATCTCACTTTATCACATAGGACAGCAAAGAGGAATTCAAGGTGTTTGTCGTTGAGTTTCAAAATTTTGGAAAAATTGTATTAGAAGACAGAAAATCAACCGTGTCTGCTAAGCGAGAGCTCAATTTTTTACATTTTTGCACTAAGCGCACTGCACTGTGTACTCGAAGCGGACTGCACTGTAAGCTTTAAACGCACCACACACGCACTGCACTGTACGTGAAGCCTAGTCTGACTCTATATTTTTTTCTTTCTAACTGCATTCTATATTGATTCACTGTCATCTCAGATTCTATAGGACGAAGAGAACTGCATTCTCAAAATGACATTCTGATCTCAGGGTTTTCATACAGAAGAGAACCGCTTTCTGAGAATGACATTCTCATCTTATTTCTTTCATATAGAAGAGAACTGCATTTTATCAAG
>LR738711.1:615494295-615548679 GCA_902687465.1 Secale cereale
ATATATGGGATTGACTATTCGTCACCCTAGGTGAGGAATAGTTATTCTTCACCCCCCTCTATTTTACCACCAATGAACTGTAATTTTACGTTCCATTAATTTTGTCTTATTTCTGACGTAAAAAGAGACCGTAAGAAAATATATAATCATCGTACAAAATATTTTATGTTAAGTAAAATTGCAAATGTAAAAACATGGTGTAAAATATACATAAACTTCAAATTTTCTTGTCTTATGACTTATATTTTTATTTTATTATAACAAAATTTACGTAGTGAATCAATAGGAATGTAACTATTTGAATTCCAAATGTAATTTAATTATTAAGTGATCGTAAGATTACCTCGGGTGAAGAATAACTTATTCTGCACCCTGGGTGATGAATAGCATCACTATATATATATATATATATATATATATATATATATATATATATATATATATATATATATATATATATATATATATATATATAATAGCATGGAACAATCAAAAATTATAGATACGTTGGAGACGTATCAAGCATCCCCAAGCTTAATTCCTGCTCGTCCTCGAGTAGGTAAATGATAAAAACAGAATTCTTGATGTGGAATGCTAACCAACATAATTTTCAATGTAATTCTCTTCATTGTGGCATGAATGTTCAGATCCGAAAGATTCAAGACAAAAAGTCTATATTGACATAAGAAATAATAATACTTCAAGCATACGAACAAAGCAATCATGTCTTCTCAAAATAACATGGCTAAAGAAAGTTATCCCTACAAAATCATATAGTCTAGCTATGCTCCCTCTTCGTCACACAAAATATTCATATCATGTACAACCCCGGTTTCAGCCAAGCACTTGTTTTCATGCTCAATTTTTTTCAAACCTTTCAACTTTCACGCAATACGTTAGCGTGAGCCATGGACATAGCAGTATAGGTGGAATAGAGTGGTTGTTGTGGAGAAGACAAGAAGGAGGAAGATAGTCTCACATCGACTAGGCATATCAATGGGCTATGGAGATGCCCATCAATAGATATCAATGTGAGTGAGTAGGGATTGCCATGCAACGGATGCACTAGAGCTAAAAATGTATGAAAGCTCAACAAAAGAACCTAAGTGGGTGTGCATCCAACTTGCTTGCTCACGAAGACCTAGGGCATTTGAGGAAGCCCATCGTTGGAATATACAAGTCAAGTTCTATAATGAAAATTCCCACTAGTATATGAAAGTGACTAAACATGAGACTCTCTATCATGAAGAACATGGTGCTACTTTGAAGCACAAGTGTGGAAAAGGATAGTAGCATTGTCCCTTTTCTTTTCTTTTCTTTTTTTCTTTTTTTTCTTTTTTTTGGCCTTTCTTTTTCTTGCCCTTTCCTTCTTTTTATTTTTTTATTTTTGGGACAATGCTCTAATAATGATGATCATCACACTTATATTGATTTACAACTCGATACTAGAACAAAGTATGACTCTATATGAATGCCTCCGGCGGTGTACCGGGATGTGCAATGAATCAAGAGTGACATGTATGAAAAATTATGCTTGGTGGCCTTGCCACAAATACGATGTCAACTACATGATCATGCATGGCAATATGATAATATGAAGTGTGTCATATGAACGGAACGGTGGAAAGTTGCATGGCAATATATCTCGGAATGGCTATGGAAATGCCATGATAGGTAGATATGGTGGCTGTTTTGAGAAAGGTATATGGTGGCTGTTTTGAGGAAGGTATATAGTGGGTGTATGGTACCGGCGAAAGTTGCGCGGTACAAGAGAGGCTAGCAAATGGTGGAAGGGTGAGAGTGCGTATAATCCATGGACTCAACATTAGTCATAAAGAACTCATATACTAATTGCAAAAATTTATGAGTCATCAAAACAAAGCAATCAACGCATGCTCCTAGGGGGGAGGATGGTAGGAGTTAACCATCGCGCGCCCCGACCTCCACACAAAGGATGACACTCTACAAATACCTCATGCTCTAACTTCGTCACATAGCGGTTCACCATACGTGCATGCTACGAGAATCACAAACTTTAACACAAGTGTTTCTCAATTTCATAATAACTCCACTAGCATGACTCTAATATCACTATCCCCATATCTCAAAACAATCATCAAGTATCAAACTTCTCATCATATTCAATGCACTTTGTATGAAAGTTTTTACTACATTTATCTTGGATGCCTATCATATTAAGACTAGTTTTATAACCAAAGCACATTACCATGATGTTCTAAAAGACTCTCAAAAGTATATAAGTGAAGCATGAGAGATCAACAATATCTACAAAATAAAATCACCACCGTGCTCTAAAAGATATAAGTGAAGCACTAGAGCAAACTATTTTAGCTCAAAAGATATAAGTGAAGCACATAGAGTGTTCTAACAAATTCTAGGCCATATTTATCTCTCTCAAAAAGGTGTGTCCAGCAAGGATGATTGTGGCAAACCAACAAGCAAAGACTCGAATTATACATGACGCTCCAAGTAAAACACATATCATGTGGTGAAGAAAAATATAGTCCCGAGTATAGTTACCGATAGATGAAGACGAAAGAGGGGATGCCTTCCCGGGGCATACCCAAGCTTAGGCTCTTGGTTGTCCTTGAATTTGACCTTGGGGTGCCTTGGGCATCCCCAAGCTTAGGCTCTTGTCACTCTTTGTTCCATAGGCCATCAAAGCAATACTCAAAACTTGAAAACTACACAACACAAAACTTAGACAAAAATCTCGTGAGCTCCGTTAGTATAAGAAAACAAACCACCACTCAAAGGTACTGTAATGAACTCATTTTTTTATATGGGTGTTAAACCTATTGTATTCCAACTTCTCTATGATTCATATCCTCCAATACTACTCATAGATTCATCAAAACAAGCAAACAACACACACAAAACAGAATCTGTCAAAAACAGAACAGTCTGTAGTAATCTGTAACTTTCGAATACTTCTGTAACCCCAAAAAATTGAAATAAATTGGTAAACATGAGGAATTTGTCTATTAATCATCTGCAAAAAGAATAAACTAAATAGCACTCTCCAGTAAAATATGGTGACTACTCTAGTGAGCGCTAACGTTTCGGTTTTTTACAGCAAGATCATATAAACTTCACACAAGTCTTCCCAAAGGTTCTACTTGGCACAAACACTAATTAAAACACAAAACCACATCTAAATAGAAACTAGATGCAATATTTATTCCTAAACAGAAGCAAAAACAAAGAAAATAAAATTGGGTTGCCTCCCAACAAGCTCTTTCTTTATAGCCATTAAGATAGGCTTGAGAATTCAATGATGCTCACATGAAAGATAAGAATTGAAGCACAAAGAGAGCATCATAAAGCATGTGAAAATCACATCTAAGTATAACATACTTCCTATGCATAGGCATTTTATAGGAAAACAAATTAGCAAGACAAGAAAGATCTAACATATGCAAGGAAGAAGAAAGAAACAAGATCAATCTCAACATGAAGAGAGGTAATTTAGTAACATGAAGATTTCTACAACCATATTTTCCTCTCTCATAATAATTGCATGTAGGATCATAAGCAAATTCAACAATATAGCTATCAAATAACATATTCTCAACACGATCCACATGCATGCAAAGTTGACACTCTTCCAAAATAGTGGGATCAACATTAACTAAAGTCATGACCTCTCCAAACCCACTTTTATCATAAATTTCATAAGATTGAACATTCTCCAAATATGTGGGATCTAAAGTTGACAATCTTCCAAACCCACTTTCAATATTAATGCAAACATTATTATCAATCTCATATATATCATGGGGCTTAAATAAATTTTCAAGATCATAAGAAGAATCACCCCAATCATGATCATTGCAACCAGTAGTGGACATAGCAATACTAGCATCCCCGAGCTTAGGGGTTTGCATATCATTAACACAATTGACTTTGATATAATTTATAATAACGTCATTGCAATCATGCTTTTTATTTAAGGAGCTATCGGGAGTCACTTTTTCTTTTAAGAATTCCTCACAATTTTCAGATTCATGAATTTCAAGCAAAACCCCATAAAGACAATCTAGTGCACTCAACTCACTAGCAATTGGTTGAACATATAGGATCTCTTAAGGAGATTAGCAAGTGGATGAGGATCCATAATTTAGCACGCGAAGATGCAAGCTAATAGAGGGCACATAGCAACACAAGCGAACAAGAAGCAAGCGAACGGCAAAAGGGCGAATAAAACAGCAAGGGTGAAGTGGGGGAGAGGAAAACGAGAGGCAAAAAAAGTAATGCGAAGGATAAGGGTTTGTGATAGGTACTTGGTATATGACTTTTGCGTAAGCCTCCCCGACAACGGCGCCAGAAATTCTTCTTGCTACTTCTCGAGCTTGTGTTGTATTCCCTCGAAGAGGAAAGGGTGATGCAGCACAGTAGCGTAAGTATTTCCCTTAGTTTTTGAGAACCAAGGAATAAATCCAGTAGGAGACCACGCGCGAGTCCCTCGCACCTGCACAAACAAATAAGAACTTCACAGCCAACGTGATAAGGGGTTGTCAATCCCTTTACGGTCACTTACGAAAGTGAGATCTGATAGATATGATAGTTTGATATTTTTAGTATTTTTGGATATAAGAACATAAAGTAAAAACAACAAAGTAAAGTACATTGTAGATTGATATGTTGAGAATAGACCCGAGGGCCATAGGTTTCACTAGTGGCTTCTCTCATGATAGCAGATTTCTACGGTGGGTGAACAAATTACTCTCGAGCAATTGATAGAAAAGCGAATAATTATGAGAATATCTAGGCATGATCATTATATTTAGGCATCACGTCCGTGACAAGTAGACCGAATCGATTCTGCAACTACTACTATTACTCCACACATCGACCGCTATCCAGCATGCATCTAGAGTATTAAGTTCATAAGAACAGAGTAATGCTTTAAGCAAGATGACATGAGTAGAGGGATAAACTCAAGCAATATGATATAAACCCCATCTTTTTATCGTCGATGGCAACAATAATATACGTGCCTTGCCGCCCCTACTATCACTGGGAAAGGACACCGCAAGATTGAACCCAAAGCCAACCACTTCTCCCATTGCAAGAACTATAGATCTAGTAGGCCAAACCAAACCGATAATTCGAAGAGACTTGCAAGGATATTATAATCATACATAAAAGAATTTAGAAAAGAACCAAATATTTCTCATAGATAATCTTTATCATAAACCCACAATTCATCGGATCTCGACACACACACCGCAAAAAGATTACATCGAATAGATCTCCTCGAAGACCGAGGAGAACTTGGTATTGAGATCCAAAAAGAGGGAAGAAGCCATCTAGGTACTAACTATGGACCCGAAGGTCTGTGGTAAACTACTCACAACTCATGGTGAGGCGATGGTGTTGATGTAGAAGCACTCCGTGGAAGATCCCCCCTCCGGCGGAGCTCCGGAACAGGCCCCAAGATGGGATCTCACTGGAACAGAAGGTTGCGGCAGTGGAATTAGGGTTTTCTTTGTTGCTTTGATGTTTTCAGGGTACATGGGTATATATAGGAGGAAGGAGGGCATCGTAGGAGCAACGTGGGGCCCACGAGGCAGGAGGGCATGCCCGCCACCCTCGTGGACGCCACATGTGCCCTATTCTATGGTTCTCAAGTCTCCCGTGAAGATATCTCTCCAAAAATATCTCTCCCGAAGGTTTCATTCCGTTTGGACTCCCTTTGACATTCCTTTTCTGCAACACCCTGAAATAGGCAAAAAAACATCAATCTGGACTAGGCCTTTGGGTTAATAGGCTAGTCCTAAAAATAATATAGAAGTGTATAATAAAGCCCATTAAACATCCAAAACATCATATATAATAGCATGGAACAATCAAAAATTATAGATACATTGGAGACGTATCATAGATCTCCCCCGCAACGGCGCCATAAATCTTGCTTCCTCGCTACTTTCCCAAGTTTGTGTTGGTATTTCCCTTGAAGAGGAAAGGGAGATGCAGCAAAGTGAAGTGAGTATTTCCCTCAGTTTTGAGAACCAATGTATCAATCCAGTAGAAGATTACACACAAGTCGCCAAGTACCTGCACAAACAATTAAACAACTTGCACCCAAACGCTATAAAGGGGTTGTCAATCTGTAACATCCCAAAATTCTAAATTTTGGAATGTTATAATAAATAGATAGATTTGATTGCTTGTTTGATGTGCTGGGTGAAACTGAGTGAAATTTGAAACTTTTGAAAGTTAAATGAGAGGGAATGAAATGGCTTTCCCAAACTTTCACTTTGCATTTTGATCTCCGGGAATTCAAATTCTTTTCAACACAAAACTCTAGAGTGAAGATAATATGACTTCTTCCATTTATTTTTAAATGATAAAGGGCTTTGAAAGGATTTTGAATTTTCATTCTCGAAATATTTCAAATTCAGAAAATTTATACAACTCAATGATTTTCCCGAGAGAAGATAAAATAACTTCTTCAAATTATAGGAAAAATGAGTTGGAAGCTTTTCTGAAATTTTCTATAACTCATTTTCAAAAATTGAGTTATTTGGTTTTTATTCAAATTATTTTTCTCCAAAAATAAAATATATGGAAAATAGGGTAACATGATTCCCTATAGCAGAAAATTGGAGATAAATAAATTTGAAGTCTTTTTGGTATTTTTTAAAAAGATTTTTATTGGTTTTTATTGCAACATTAGCACTATTTGATTTATTAGAATTTGTGAGGATTTTATTTGACAATAGAAAAATGCTCAGCTTGTAGATAATCTTTTTCTGCAAATTTTGGTATATTATATGCCTATATAATATTTTTTATTTATTTGTTTTTATTAGTTTTCTTTGTCTGTTTTAAAAAAATGTTTAAAAAAAAAGAAAAAAAGTTCTACGAACAGTGCCAGGCCGAAGCCCGGCACTAGTCCACACCGCACCGGCCCACTGGCCTTCTCAGCCCAGCCGCACACCGCCGCTGCGGGCCACGCCCGGTCCGCTCGCCCGCTTCGTCTGTGCCGCTGACCGCCGGGCCCCACCCGTCAGCTCCTTCCCCGCCGACGGGAGACCGCCTCCCGCACGAGTCGCCGGCCACCGCCGTGCCCAACTCAAACACCGCGTCGCGCCCTGCCTTGCCCCCTCCTCCACGCCACGCCGCCGCCTCTTCCCTCCATAAATACCCCTCGCCTCGCCCGCACTTCCCCGCCGCACTGCTGCCGCCGCTGCCGCACTTGGCAACCGCCGCCGCCGTCGCGTCAACTGCCGCCGCCGCCGCTGCTTGCTGCTGCCGCACTGCCACCGCCTGCAGCCGCGCCTCCCCTCGCCCTCGCACTGCGCCCCGCTGCCTCACCACTCGCCGGAGTCCGCGCCAGAGTTCACCGCCGGCCGGAACCGCCCCGACCCGCCAGACCCGATCCGCCCAAAGAAAACCGACACCGCCGGTTTTTTTTAAAAACCACCCCAAACCGATTGAACGGAGTGTGGCGAGTAGATCTATCACGAGTTCTGAGTGCGAATCATCTACATCGTCAGTACAAGGCAAGTTCACACTTTGATCATACTTTTCAATACCCAGTTTTCATTGCATTAGTTATCCTCAAACACTTGCATGAGTAGGATTGGTTACATAATATGATGCTTTGTAGTTCATGAGGTAGGAACCCACTAACCTGAGATCAACCAAAGGGGGGTATACGCTTTGTTACTTAATGCATAGCCATGCTCGTAGACGTGGATTGGTATGAGAGTTTCATGAAAGATGTGAGTGATATTTAAGGGAAACTTAAGGTGGTAATTTAATACACATCTGGGTGGATTGGTTGGCCCACCCTGGGGATGGACCGGTGGATCGCCCGGACACCTGGGGTTGCCAGTGTTGTCCTAGGAAATCCCGGGGTTTCCGTGTGATTTTCCTATTGGAATGCCACCCAGGCTCAAAGGGATCATATAATATTTTCATGCCTAGAAACTTCCATGTGCAGCCACAAGCCATTATGGGCTCTGGCATAGTATGAGTAAGTTGTGTGACCTCTTTCAGTGGTGGACTAGCAGATGTAGCGGATGTAGGTGTACGGGTCCACCCGGGGTAAAGAGTTAATGCTCTTGAAAGACTGTGTCTCGGTCATCCGTTTCTCAAACACCATGTAGTGCGAGAAATTAAACGGAGGCGATCGAGTCTTGTGGGGAAAAGTGCACAAACCTCTACAGAGTGTACAAACTATTCATGAGTAGCCGTGTCCCCGGTTATGGATATCTTTGAGTATCTAGAAGTGGATTACTTGTTGATCTCAACACTCTATTGAATTAATTTGTTGGGTTACTAATGACTTTGGTTTGGGATTGAGATGGGGGTACCATTCTCAGTTGTTCATGTTTTAAATTTAAGAAAGTAGTTAAATAAAATGCATTCCTTTGTGGTAGGGAAAAATCAGCTTTATGCAAAAACAGCCTTACAGCCTCCACCAGCCAAATATGCATGTAGTTGTAGGACTTGTTCATCATTACTCATTATAGTGTGAATTTGTCAGTACATTCAATGTACTGACCTACATGGCTGCAACGTCTCATGTTGCAGGAATTTATTCGACGAGTAAGTGTTACGTTAGGGTTGCGCTGTCTACACTCAACTTTGCCGTTGGTGTTGATGGAACCCCACAACCTTTGTTGCTTCCGCTATGATTGATTGAGGTAATAGTATTTACGTTACTTTATACGTGTGATTTACCTCTGTTATAAATCCTCGAGTACTTTGTGTGTCAGCATACCGATCCAGGGGTGACACATAAGCACAGAGACTTGATCCATTCGGGTCGGGTTGCTACAAGATGGTATCAGAGCACATGTTGACTGTAGGACATGACCCTAGAAACTGGCAAGCCCATAGGAAAGGATTTCCCTAAAACATTATTTTCAAAAGATTCTTATCTCTCTTCTTTTCTGAGCTTTGTCAAATTTTCCCTTTGACCTTGAATAGTTAGACAATACCCTTTTTCCATTGGATCACTTCGGAGTAAAGAGGATTCTACCATGCATTGGAAGTGTTGAAGCTACAACAATGGATACCCCGAAGATTTGAAGAGTTGACGACATTGAGGAGATGTTGACCTTTAAAAGACCAAACCCCTGTTATGTACTTACGTTAGATGCGACGATTGTGAGCCGTAAATTGTTTGATGTTTTCAGACGGCCACAAAGTAAAACCGTCTTTTCAAAACCATTGTTTGTATTGAGTGTATCTCTCTCTCTCTCTCTTCTGAATCTCATCCCAAAACCCTTGGACCCAATAGAGGATGATTGAAGATAGACTTGAAGTGTTTGGACCAATGACCCATCCTGAGGCTGAGCTATGGATACAAAACATGGAGGATCACTTCAGGAAAATTTTGGTTGCCAGGAAGTATGAGGTTCAATACGCTCTCCAGTACTTCAGAAAAAGTGCTGCAACATGGTGGAAGATGCATCAAGCCATAAAAGGATGTAGTGGAGCAGGAAGTTGGGAGGAATTCAAGAAGACTCTGTTAAGATCTCGTCTCATCCGAGAGTGTGGTGACAAACCAAATAAGAAACCTTGTGCCTGCAGGATTTGTGGAGAAATAGGACACACCCAGGAGGAGCACAAGGATGAATGCCCTAATTGTGAAGGAAGTCACCTAGCTGAAGAATGCCCAACTAGGCAGATCACTTGTTTCTTGTGTGAAGGAACTACCCACTACCCTGCTCAGTGTCACATTTATCCCATGGTAGAACGAACTATCCAGCAGAAGAAGGAAGCAATGTAAGAAGTCCTCGAGGAAACCTTAAGGGAATCTGTGATGGAGGAAGATATTGACGACTCTGATGGAGAAGGACTAGACAAATATTACTCACGTGCTTCCTACTCATGTGGAAAAGAAGGACACCTTTCACAGTATTGCATGGAGGAAAGCCATGAGTGTCGGGGAGACTTCCCGATAGAAGAAGTGGAGTTTGATCCACAAAAGATAGAAGAATTGATAGGAACGAAGAAGTCGAAGAAGAGAAAGAGCATGTGTCCCCAGAAGAACCCAATTTTTGTGCAAAAGGACCTGAGTCACATCACATGTTACCGGTGCAAGGATTTAGGTCGTTATGCTAGCAACTGCCCAACCAGGAAGCGAAGAATCCAGTGAACCAGGATAGTCGACATGAAGTCCTTAGACTTGTCTTATGCCATTAGTTTACGCTACAAGGAAGTAGAGCATTTTGCCAAGGGAAGGTTCAGACCGGAGGAAAGATTGATCGACATAGTTGAGATCTGGATATTAGAATGAAGCATGTAGCTAAAAGTGGAACACACTTTATTACAATGTTGAGTTGAGTTATGGAAAGAACATTGTAATGGTTCGTGAAGCGATAGAAGTTGATATTTTTGGAATCTAAGAAGGAGATGTTATGAGTTGTTGGATGATTGTGAGTGCCCCTCACCCAGACCAAAACCTAGAACCCATGGAGAAGCTGACCCAAACCTTTCTCGGACAAACGACCCCGTTTTACACAAGGATATCTGTATGTTGTCCTAAGAACCCCTTCAGTCTTATACCCACAGATGACAACCCTTTACGAGTCTTTTCTCAAAGGCCCAGAAACCATCATGACCCTGACTAGTGATCAGGATTATCCAAAGATCCCGAAGGACATGATTAAGCATATTCACCTAGAAGGAAATGCAGTTTACAAGGGTTATCCATTCATGGAGAATGGAGTTGAACTTTGGTACGTGGAGGTACACCTCCATCGTGTGGAAGGAGTTTGCCCAAAGACTATGGGTCAATAATTTTTCATCTCTCGAGTACCACGAACAACGTTCTTCGACTCTGTTCATGAAGCTGCTACGGAGGCCATACATCAGATTGGAGAAATACTCGAAGCAAGACTTCGTTATACCCAGGAAAGCCTGAGTAAGGTGCAAGCAGAGATGATGGAGATGAAGCACATGACCAATAGGACGAAGCAAAAGAGATGATTCTAAGAATCACATTGCACAATTCCCTTGGGACTGAAGCATCCTTAGCTAGGACAAAGGAATAAAGATGGAAGGAATGTTGACCATACCCGACTATGTGGATAGTAGCATTTGTAGTGATGCACCCTAGGAAATTGAGATTTTGAATACTAATTCAGGAGGTAATAAAAGATTTGAGATGATGAGAATATGGATTACGGATGAACCAGTGCATTTTGTTTAGGGCGATACTTTTCTGAGTGAACCCTGGACCCATAGGAAGGAAACTATTGCCTGAAATAGTGGAAAGTTTGCACAAATAAGTTGGAGTTTATTTTTGATATGAAGCTTACCCCAAGGTTATGAAGGAAAGAAATACAATTGGATTTAAAGAAGGGGTAATGCTGGAGTATGGAGCAATAGTGGCTCCAAGGATGAAGTTAAGGATATACAAGTTCTGAAGTGGACCCAAGCCGAGGACCTAAGGAGGCTACGTAATTACAAGGGAACCACGAGACTTGTTAGAAATAATATGTTTCTGTTGTGATGAAGCAGAGCACTATGCTAGAGATTGTCCCAAGGAGAAGGAGACTTATGCTAAATAGTTGGGTTGAAGGATGCAATGGAAATGCAGTAGATCCTAGTAAGTTGAGAAATCAATACAGTTGGCATCATGGTATTGATTTTGGATATTATAAGTTGGTACTATAAAGGTGATGAGTGGAGACATGATGCATGGAAGGAGATTTTGAAGAAAACTAGTGTTATTCATTTTAAGTGTGGTAGAATCCAACACCGTTACCCGAATACAAGAGCTAGTGACGACATATTTGGAATGGATTGCCCAAGGATGAGTCTGAGTAATTACATCGTAGTTTTACCCAAGAGAAGTAAGGGATAATTTGATGGATTTAAGAAGAAAAAAACAAGGAAGTTGGATGTCGGAAGAATGATCGGTTGTAACTCGATGATGAGACCAAGTGTTACTAGTGGTGAGATGAGCCATGACCCACAGGCCCCGGGACCTGTCAAGAAAGCAAGCACACTCTTGCTGAAGGAAAAAAATCCCTAGAGGGAGCTACGATTTTGATCAGCAAACGTTTCCTAGGAGCTTACACAAAACCCGAGGGTTGTGAAGAAACGATAGATGTTTTGTTTGGCTTGCAGAATCAATGGATTTAACCAAACTTAGTTCGTTGACAAGAGAAAATTCTGCAATGCTTGTGAGGATGATCGAGTGCTAGAATGCGAGATTCACTAAACCATATACAAGGTAATGATTTGGGTGCGGGATGGATTGATCACCATACCGACTTACTCTTATTATTCACCTGTGTTATACGGGATGGTAAATCTGAGTGACTTACCTATAGTAGAGAGATGGCGATGTCAAAACCTTGTTTAAACCTTAGAATGGTATAACAAATTTTCCCCTTGTACAAGGCAGCTGTTGCCAACCGTAGGATATACGGTGAGAATGAAGCCCAGACCCGTTTTCTGCAGGCACCCAATAAATTGTTTGATGACCACCAGGAGATATCGATATTTGTTAGTATTGGCGCCACACCTGTCAGCTAAAGTGAACCAGAACCGGAAGAACATTACCAAGAAGAAAGGAGACAAGAATTGAGGACAAAGATTTTTGCCACTACCGGAAAAGCCCAGAGAAGGATTTATGCTGAAGTTTTGAGAAGACCGGCCCCGTCAACCCAAAGGATGGAGTACCTGAGTTTGGATGGAACCGTAACCATCATTCTAAGTATGGTAGCACACTAGACCTTACCAATCAGTGTTTTGTTAGGAGACCCCCAAACCCTAACCTATTTCTTGCTAGCCTCCCCGAATCACGAGGACGAGATTCATTTTAAGTGTGGTAGGTTTGTAACATCCCAAAATTCTAAATTTTGGAATGTTATAATAAATAGATAGATTTGATTGCTTGTTTGATGTGCTGGGTGAAATTGAGTGAAATTTGAAACTTTTGAAAGTTAAATGAGAGGGAATGAAATGACTTTCCCAAACTTTCACTTTGCATTTTGATCTCCGGGAATTCAAATTCTTTTCAACACAAAACCCTAGAGTGAAGATAATATGACTTCTTCCATTTATTTTTAAATGATAAAGGGCTTTGGAAGGATTTTGAATTTTCATTCTCGAAATATTTCAAATTCAGAAACTTTATGCAACTCAATGATTTTCCCGAGAGAAGATAAAATGACTTCTTCAAATTATAGGAAAAATGAGTTGGAAGCTTTTCTGAAATTTTCTATAACTCATTTTAAAAAATTGAGTTATTTGGTTTTTATTCAAATTATTTTTCTCCAAAAATAAAATACATGAAAAATAGGGTAACATGATTCCCTACAGCAGAAAAATGGAGATAAATAAATTTGAAGTCTTTTTGGTATTTTTTAAAATGATTTTTATTGGTTTTTATTGCAACAGTAGCACTATTTGATTTATTAGAATTTGTGAGAATTTTATTTGACAGTAGAAAAATGTTCAGCTTGTAGAGAATCTTTTTCTGCAAATTTTGGTATATTATATGCCTATATAATATTTTTATTTATTTTGTTTTTATTAGTTTTCTTTGTCTGTTTTAAAAAATATTTAAAAAAACGAAAATAGTTCTACGAACAGTGCGAGGCCGAAGCCCGGCACTGCTCCACACCGCACCGGCCCACTGGCCCTCTCGGCCTAGCCGCACACCACCGCTGTGGGCCGCGCCCGACCCGCTCGCCCGCTTCTCCTGTGCCGCTGACCGCTGGGCCCCACCCGTCAGCTCCTTCCCCGCCGACGGGAGACCCCCTCCCGCACGAGTCGCCGGCCACCGCCATGCCCGACTCGAACACCGTGCCACGCCCTGCCTTGCCCCCTCCTCCGCGCCACGCCGCCGCCTCTCCCCTCCATAAATACCCCTTGCCTCGCCCGCACTTCCCCGTCGCACTGCCGCCGCAGCTGCCGCACTTGGCAACCGCCGCCGCCGCCGTGTCAACTGCCGCCGCCACTACTGGCGCACTGCCGCCGCCCGCAGCGTGCCTCCCCTCGCCCTCGCGCTGCGCCTCGCTGCCTCACCGCTCGTCGGAGTCCGCACCAGAGTTCACCGCCGGCCGGATCCGCCCCGACCCGCCAGACCCGATCCGCCCGAAGAAAACCGCCGCCGCCGTTTTTTTTTAAAAAACACCCCGAACCGATTGAACGGAGTGTGACGAGTAGATCTATCACGAGTTCAGAGTGCGAATCATCTACATCGTCAGTACAAGGCAAGTTCACACTTTGATCATATTTTTCAATACCCAGTTTTCATTGCATTAGTTATCCTCAAACACTTGCATGAGTAGGATTGGTTACATAATATGATGCTTTGTAGTTCATGAGGTAGGAACCCACTGACCTGAGATCAACCAAAGGGGGGTATACGCTTTGTTACTTAATGCTTAGCCATGCTCGTAGACATGGATTGGTATGAGAGTTTCATGAAAGATGTGAGTGGTATTTAAGGGAAACTTAAGGTGGTAATTTAATACACATCTGGGTGGATTGGTTGGGGCACCCTGGGGATGGACCAGCGGATTGCCCGGACACCTGGGGTTGCCAGTGTTGTCCTAGGAAATCCCGGGGTTTCCGTGTGATTTTCCTATTGGAATGCCACCCAGGCTCAAAGGGATCATATAATATTTTCATGCCTAGAAACTTCCATGTGCAGCCACAAGCCATTATGGGCTCTGGCATAGTATGAGTAAGTTGTGTGACCTCTTTCAGTGGTGGACTAGCAGATGTAGCGGATGTAGGTGTACGGGTCCACCCGGGGTAAAGAGTTAATGCTTTTGAAAGACTGTGTCTCGGTCATCCGTTTCTCAAACACCATGTAGTGCGAGAAATTAAACGGAGGCGGTCGAGTCTTGTGGGGAAAAGTGCACAAACCTCTGCAGAGTGTACAAACTATTCATGAGTAGCCGTGTCCCCGGTTATGGACATCTTTGAGTATCTAGAAGTGGATTACTTGTTGATCTCAACACTCTATTGAATTAATTTGTTGGATTACTAATGACTTTGGTTTGGGATTGAGATGGGGGTACCATTCTCAATTGTTCATGTTTTAAATTTAACAAAGTAGTTAAATAAAATGCATTCCTTTGTGGTAGGGAAAAATCAGCTTTATGCAAAAACAGCCTTGCAGCCACCACCAGCCAAATATGCATGTAGTTGTAGGACTTGTTCATCATTACTCATTACAGTGTAAATTTGCCAGTACATTCAATGTACTGACCTACATGGCTGCAACGTCTCATGTTGCAGGAATTTATTCGACGAGTAAGTGTTACGTTAGGGTTGCGCTGTCTACACTCAACTTTGTCGTTGGTGTTGATGGAACTCCACAACCTTTGTTGCTTCCGCTATGATTGATTGAGGTAATAGTATTTATGTTACTTTATACATGTGATTTACCTCTGTTATAAATCCTCGAGTATTGTGTGTTTCAGCATACCGATCCAGGGATGACACTTAAGCACAGAGACTTGATCCATTCGGGTCGGGTCGCTACACAATCCCTCTAGGTTATTTGCAAAAGTGAGATCCGATAGAGATAGATGAACAAGTAAAGTAAATATTTTGGTGTTTTAGGGTTATAGATTGAAAAGTAAAAGATTGCAAAATAGTAGATCTGAAACTTATAAGATGTAAAATAGACCCGGGGCCATAGGTTTCACTAGAGGCTTCTCTCATGATAGCAAATATTACGGTGGGTGAACAAATTACTGCCAAGCAATTGATAGAAAAGCGAATAATTATGAAGACATCTAAGGCAATGATCATGAATATAGGCATCACGTCCGAGACAAGTAGACCGACTCCTGCCTGCATCTACTACTATTACTCCACATATCGACCGAAACTTTTCTGCATCTAGAGTATTAAGTTCATAAGAATAGAGTAATGCCTTAAGCAAGATGACATGATGTAGCGGAATTAACTCAAGCAATATGATGAAAACCCCATCGTGTTATCCTCGATGGCAACAATACAATATGTGTCATGTCCCTTTCTGTCACTGGGGTTGAGCACCGCAAGATTGAGCCCAAAGCAAAGAACTTCTCCCATTGCAAGAAATATAAATCTAGTTGGCCAAACAAAACCGATAATTCAAAGAGAATTACTAAGATATTAGATCATGCATATAAGAATTCAGAAAAGACTCAAATAATATTCATAGATAATCTGATCATAAACCCAGAATTCATCGGATCTTGGCCAACACACCGCAAAAGAATATTACATCGGATAGATCTCCAAGAACAACGAGGAGAACATGGTATTGAGGATCCAATAGAGAGAAGAAGCCATCTAGCTACTAGCTATGGACCCGTAGGTATGTGGTAAACTACTCACACTTCATTGGAAGGGCAATAGGGTTGATGTAGATGCCCTCCATGGTTGATTCCCCCTCCGACAGAGTACCGGAAAAGGCCTCCATATTGGATCTTGCGGGAACAGAAGGTTACGGCGGCGAAAAAGTGGTTTCGATGGATGTTCTGATGTTTCTGGAATATATGAGAATTTATTGGCGGAAGAAGTAGGTCAAGGGAGGCACGAGGGGCCCACAAGGTAGGGGGCGCCCCCTAACCCCCTAGGTGCGCCCTCCACCCTTGTGGCCTCCTCGCAGATCCCATGGAGTGTACTCCAAGTCCATCTGGTGTCTTCTGGTCCAAGAAAAATCTCCAAAAGGTTTTGTTCCCTTTGGACTTCGTTTGATATTCCTTTTCTGCGAAACTCAAAAACAAGGAAAAAACAGAAACTGGCACTGGGCTCTGGGTTAATAGGTTAGTCCCAAAAATCATATATAATAGCATATAAATGCATATAAAACATCCAAGAGAGATAATATAATAGCATGGAACAATCAAAAATTATAGATAAATTGGTGACGTATCAGCACCTATTAAGGAGAGTATCGGAAGACTTGATTAAAAAGGATGTAAAAAACTAAAGATGACAATAGTTGAAACAATCCATTATGCCTAGCTATGGGCGTAAAACAATAGCTCTTGTTGAGATTCATACCAATAGTTATCTTAATTTTTTGTTTTCATTTCTGTTTGTGAGTTTTCATACAATTATGCTACTGCTATGATTGTATTTTTATGTTTTAGTTAGTGTTTCTGTCAAGTAAAGCCTTTGGGATGATGTGGTTGGTAGTTGACTTGATTATGTGAATAAATAGAAACTTTTGCGTCTAGTGAAGAAAATTCTAAAAATAACCAGAACCTGAATTTTATCTGAGATTTTCACACATAATTCATATATAGTTTTCCCATGTTGTTCTAATTTTTCAGAATTTTTAGAGTTACAGAAGTATGGTGATTGTTCAGATCTTTACATATTGTTCTGTTTTAGAAATATTATGTTTTTGTTGCATAGTTTGCTTGTTTTGATGATGATATGGATTATATCGGGGGGGGGTATATGTCATGGGTAAGTTAAAATACAGTAGGTATTACGAAATAAAAAATATGAATGGGTTTATGAGAGTACCTACAGTTTATGATTTGCTTATTATACTAAATGATCTCATGAGGTTTTTGTTGAGTTTTTGTCTGCTGAAGTTTTCAAGTTTTGTGTGAGATCATGATGGATGAAGGAATAAGGAGCAGCAAGACCCTAAGCCTGAGGATGACAAGGCACCCCAAGGTAATATTCAAAGATAACCGAGAATCTAAGCTTGGGGATGCCCCGAATGGCATCCCCTCTTTCGTCTACAATCCATCGATATACTACTCGGAGCTATATATTTTTTCATCGCATGATATGAGTTTTGCTTGGAGCGTCTTAATTACAGTAGTCCTTGCTTTGTTTGCTTTTTAGTTTGCCACACTCATTGTTTTCTGCACATACCTTATGAGAGGGACACACATTTATTCATGATTTGTTGGAATACTCTCTACACTTCATTTATATCTTGTGAGCTAGGCAGTTGCTCTAGTGCTTCATTTATATCTATTTGAGCACTACGGTGGTTGTATTTTAAAGAAATAGATGCACTCTCATGTTTTACTTATATCTTTTTGAGAGTCTAATAAATAGTAATGGAAATTAGTACATGTTATGAAATTGGTTCTAATATGATTTGTATTCAAGAGGGGTATAATAAAAACTTTCATGTATTTCACTGAATATGATAAGTTTGATTCCTTGCAGTAGTTTTCCGTATAAATATGATAATATGTGGGGGTACCAGTGAATTATTTGGTTTAGTAAGAATATTGGTGTTAAGGTTTGTGATTCCCGAAATATGAACGAATAATCTCTAGTACCAGCATGGAGCATGGATCTCATAGTAATAACAATCAATTTGGGTCAATTCAACAAGTGTTCTTCTAACATCATGTCTTGAAAGTTGTCGGCATACCCACGCCCATGATCCGGAAAATGTAAACATCATGCAACACTTGGGCTAATCTTAGAGGCATGACTAGGAATCCATTTTACCATTTATTATTCCACACATGCACATGGGTTTTCCTCTAAGCCTTTATGGATATACGTACTCAAGGACCATTGCAATTATATCACATAATCATAATTATGAACTTGGAGATATATAATAACTACTATTGCTTCTAGGCCATATCTCCTACAAATAGAGCTCCATGAACCACCTTTTCTACACTGTCGAGGCAGGAGGATGGACACATGCTAGTAGCTTCATTAACAGACATCTGTTCTACATACACATGTGGCCTATGCCCAGGCTACCCCCGCTCAAGGATTGCAAACCTCCGTCCAACAAATATTGCACTGGGCACTAGTCATCATCACGTCATTGGCCTGAAAGAAGGACTTGCATCTTTTCTCAAAGGCGGCATGGGTGCCTCCAACAATCTGGAGATAGCACATGGTATATGTTCAAAGGGAGGTAAGCACGACATCCACCAACGTGATTTGCCCACCGACAAGAGCAATAAACTGCACCACCTATGAGCCATATACCAGAACCCTCATGTTCTATTGCAGACTTGGTGAAGATGTTTAATCTCAACCATCCACTGCCCAAGATATCAAATTACGAGGTGTATAAATGCTTTCTTGATCAGGTTGTAGCTAAGGCACATGAATTACATGTTGAAGATAAATATTATATGGTGAGCTTCCGGCTAAAAAAGGGGAGATATTTGAGTCAACCATTGAAATTGAGATAATGTTGAATAAGTTAAATGATCTATGTGATCTAGGTTCTAGTGTTTCTACTATCCCTAAGCCCATTTACAATAATATCAAGCTTGGTACATTTTGGTACTAGTGAAATCAAGTTCAACATGGCTAATTCTAGCTTTACACAAGAAGTAGGGACTAAACATGGTGTAGTCCGTCAATTTAATGATTGCCATGTTATGATTAATCTTTTTATTGTTGATATGCCTGAAGATCCCATTGCACCTATTATATTTGGTAGGCCATTCTTGAGGACCATAAAAGCTATGACTACTATGTTTTAAGGAATGCGAGATTTGACCTTCTATCGGCAGATCCTTTTGTTAAACATTTCAATAGGAAAAAGAAGATGAAGATGTATGCAAGAAATTGTACCATCATAAATGACATAAGCTACGGGCTAGGCAGTCTTGCACCAAAAGAGAAGTAACCGTCACTACGGCCGACGTAACCGGCCGAAAACAGAATGATTCATGGGAAATAGCCCATGTGAATAATGTAGTAAAGTAATTTTTTTTCTTTTGTTCCGTTTGTTTCAAGAAAAAGTGTTGAAGTTTAGATTGGAGCAAGATAAGAAAAAGAGTCACTACGGACACCGATTTTATTGAAACGTTGCTAGGCATTGTCACTATGTTGAAAAATCTGAAAATTTTGCCTTTTGACATGTTGGAACTAACCTCTCACGTATAGGAAGAAAAAGGCCCAAAGAAATACCATTTCAGGTATGCAAATACGGCGCATAGTACGACCCACCAGGTTGTACCAATGGTCGTACCAGAGTAGGAGAGGCAAGCCAACAGAGTCCATAGCAATCGATAGTTAAAGGTATGAGCGAGCCTAGTCATACTGCACCAACGCCAGGACAGAAAAGGTCACATTTTCTATGATGTGACTGGTACGAATGGAGAACTCCTACCACTGGTCATAGTATCCGCGCGACTGGATCAGGAGGGAAGTCGGGCAAAATGATGGAGCTTGGTACAAGGGCAAGCGCTCATACCGTTAGTCGTACTACGAGTGTGACTAAAGCAACAAAAGGTTGGATTTTCTAAGATGCATGCTCATACCCTCGGTCGTAACGGGTATGCACTAGCACAACAGCTTATCCAAGACATTCAATGGCGCATGGTACAAGCACACCCGCTCGTACCATTAGTGGTATGTGCCATATGAGCCCGAGGAAGAGGTAAATCATACCAAAACTTTCTCCAGCGCCTTTTCTTCCTCAAACCCTTGTTAGATCTCTCTCCCCACTCATTTTCATTTTGAATCCTTCCGCTTGAATGATCTAAGGTTTGTTTCTCCTTCGATCCCCAACTTATTTTCTAGGAATCCACGGTCTATGTGCCAAGCATTCCTTGTTTAGGTTTTGCATGTTCTTGATCCAAATTTTTAGATGATCATGAATTAGTTGATATGCATACAGGATTTTGAACATAAGTGTTATGTAGAATCACTTGTGTATCAACCTATTCGACCAAATAATTACTTTGTATTGATTTTTACGAGGAGGCCCACTCGCAACCCTCGGGGTGAAACCGCTCAAGCAGTCGATGGAGTTGTGCATAGGCAACAAGTTTATTTTGAGCGGATCAACTTCATCGACCATGACGAAACGAAGAATACCAAGTGATTCACAAGAGGAAGATGAATCCAACTAAGTGAGCGTGTCCGTCCATGATCACCATGATTCGCAATGGTAATGATTTCAATTTTTTATGCACTAACATGAGTTTGCAACATTTTGTTTTTCAAACACTGTGACATATTGTCGGTTGACACTGGACTTTCTTATTACTCTCTCGCACAACATTGGGATAGATGCCAAAGGAGTAGATTTGCGGCTCACTTTTCGTCTCATGGATCAAAATTTTGATATATCGCTCACAGAGTGGTGCAACCACTTTGGATTCCCCAACAACAACAAGCACTACCGCTACACCTATGATATGCTTGAATAAAATCCACTTACATTGTTTGTTCAAATAAGTTTCCAAGGCTATAAGCATGGGGCCAGTTGCATTAAGTGTCCTACTATACCTTATATGTATTATGTCATCACTAACTGATTGCAGGCATCAGGAAAAGTTTCAAAGATTAATAAAGAAAACATGTTGATTCTTTTAAAGGCCACAAAACTCGGCATTGACTACTCGCCCAACTTGGGTGCAATACTTTTGTTTCACCTTGCACAGCACACAAATTATGCACAAGGAGATATCGCTTGTGGCAGAGTAATCACTATTTTGGCCAACTCCCTTGGTTTGAACTTTGCGAGCCTATGTTCTCTTGCCAGTAATCGCCTTGTTAGTATTCATGTTCTTCTGAGTGTGGGGATGGTAATAGCCCGCCACAGTCGCCATCGCATTCAAATTCCTAGAGTGGCACACTTGTTCCCCATTCTCATGCCTAACCGCTTCTCAATAGAGGAGGGAATTGTGCATTATACTACACATGATGGAGAACTCGCCCGAACTAGAGGAGGTGAAAGAAGATGAACTCTCCATGAATGATGAGGAGGAGCAGCCGCAAGATTACATACAAGAGGTTGTGCTCTACACCATGTACGCCGAAATCAAGAACCTCAAAGGATGCATAAAAATATGAGCAACCTCATCAACTCTCTTTCAGACAACATAACATACATGGCGAACCAATTCTCCACATGGGGCCAATGTTGAGTTCCAGGCTACTATCCTTACCCACAATGATCTCACCTTTTTGGGCTTGCAAAAGCTTGAGCTTGGGGAGGTTACTTCCACATCTACATCAATAGGTGGTATTTCTCTTAATAAGTTTTAGTGAGATTGTACTTCAGCTTGCTAAGAGCTTCAAATACTTGTGTTAGTTTCTTCCAATACTTTACTTATTTTATTTGGTTTTGGTTTTTCTTCGGGTTTTCCATCATTTGGACTATTGCGAATTAGGTTTCAAAAACTAGAAATACAAAAATAGAATAAGGGTGCTTCATTTTTTTCTCTCTTTTAATTTCCCTCGGATTTCCATTTGCATTCTCTTGCTAACATTTCCCCGTGACGGAGTTGATCTATGCCAAGCACCGAGGAACACACTTTAAGAACGTGAACGTGTGTCCTACGACTCCCGTCTTTTGAACAATGATGCTTAGAATAGTTGAAGTATTAATATGTGTGAAGTATTCAAGTGAGAGTAAGTCTTAATAGTTAAAACAAAGATTTTATTCTTGTAGACAAATTAATTTAGTATCTTTTGTTTTGTTTAAACCAGATAACCGAGGCTTGTTGTGGGACTAGTTTTAAAAGAAAGTGATGGCAATAAATAATAACCATGTATAAGAGAGAGTTTCTAGAAGGCTTGGGTGCTGTGAAAAATTCTAGAAGAATGTGATGTTAGAGATACTCAACCCCGTAGTGTTTAAATAGATAGACTCGATAGCACTTGCGAATAAAGTTGTCTAGAGGAGCCCAATTGAAAGGTGATCGAGATTATGCCAAAATCTATTTTGCAATACGTGGTTATTTGGCTTCTTGTTGGATCCATGTACATGTCACTATATGTTTGCTTTATGCCACGTAAATGTGACTTCATCACCTCTCTTGATGTTATGCTGAGTACTCCGCTGGCCAATGAACGATCCACCAGATTTTTTACTCATATTTAGTCTACGAGTTTGTCATTGTTCGTAGTGATAACTCTGCATTGAATATTATTTCACTTTCTCTTAAGAGCTTGTGTGTATGTGGTAATAAATGAATACCGATCGTAGCGCTCAAAAGAGACAACATTTGGTCCATAGTATTCAAACTAAGGCCATAACAAAAAAAATCCCTATTTGCATGTATAATTTCTTTGGCATAATCACGTCATTGAACGGTGAAAGTTGCAGCAAGCAATGATTGAAGTATGTGTTTCTGAGCCATGATGAGGCAACATTCGTGGGTGTTAGTGATTTACTCTAGTGTCATGTTGTCTTTTACTTGCCTTTCACTCCAGTAATACATGGTTTCATTGCAAACGACAGAAAAAGGTCCTCCTAATTGTTCCCAGCAAGCAAGTGTTAGCTAGAAGAAACAGAATAGATGCTACTTTATTATCATGTCTATACTAACAAGAATGTTGTCTTGATTATCTTTGCTTCACTTTGGTTGTATAATAACCATACCACCGCTATAGCTCTACTAAGTTTTCAGGTGAAGAAAACAGAGGGCTATGTAGACTTACCGATTGTAAGTGAATGAAACCCTTTTACTTATTTCGGTTTAAACAAATGAGTTTCTCATGGTTGATTTTTTTTGCTCGAGCACTATCAAGGATTAAGCATAGGGAGGTTGATGTGTGATATTTTTGCGCTCTTCACACCGTAGTTTAAACCAGATAATCCCATAATTTCCAAGAAAATCACTCCAATATTTCTACTAATGACTAATGGATGCAAGAGACCGTGAAACCCTTTGTCTAATATGTTTCTGCAGGAAATGGGCATAAACATGGAGGAATGTCATCGTCGCATAGAAAGAAACACGAAGTTTGGTGGAAGAGGCAAGTCAATAGAGGCGCAGAAAGCAGACCAGAGTGCAAGACAATGATGGTACGAGCGCGCCCTCTCATACCACTCGTCGTACTACTCGCCATTTGAGAGGATCGAAGAAGAGGTGTCTAGAGGGGGGTGATTAGACACTCAACAAGAAAAGTAGCAGTTTTTTTAGTTCCTTGAGTTGAGGTAGAGTTTTTATCACGATTTCAAACATTCACAGTACATTTCAAGCAAGTATGCCAAGAGTATATGAGCAGCGGAATGTAAAGCATGCAACTTGCAAGAAAGTAAAGGGATGGGATTGGAGTGTGCAAACGCAACAGGAGACATGGATGTTTGTGTCGTGGTTCCGATAGGTGGTGCAATCGTACATCCACGTTGATGGAGACTTCAACCCACGAAGGGTAACGAATGCACGAATCCACGAAGGGCTCCACCCACGAAGGGTCCACGAAGAAGCAACCTTGTCTATCCCACCATGGCCATCGCCCACGAAGGACTTGCCTCACTAGGGTAGATCTTCACGAAGTAGGAGATCTCCTTGCCCTTACAAACTCCTTGGTTCGAATCCACAATCTTTTCGGAGCCTCCCAAGTGACACATAACCAATCTAGGAGACACCACTCTCCAAAAGATAATAGACGGTTGATGACGAACTCTTTGCTCAAATGCTTCAAATGATAGTCTCCCCAACACTCAAACAGCTCCTCACAGATTTGGATATGTTGGAAGAGGAGATTGAGTGGAAAGCAACTTGGGGAGGACTAAAGAACAAGATTTATGTGGTAGGAGTGGAATATCTTGATCTCAACACTTGAGTAGGTGGTTCTCTCTCAAAAAATGAGTAATGAAAGTATAGGCTTGTTCTGATGGCTCTCTCCACGAATGAAGAGTGGGTGGAGGGGTATATATAGCCTCCACGCAAAATCTAGCCGTTACACACAAATCACCAAAGTCGGTGGGACCGAATCAAGAAACTCGGTCGGACCGATTCAGTTCAAAATGTGAACGTTAGGCTTTTCGGTGGGACCGATATGATCAACTCGGTGGGACTGATTTCATTTAGGTTAGGGCATAACGTAATCTCGGTGAGACCGATCACATCAAATCGGTGAGACCGATTTCTGTAATATGCACACAAAGGGTTGGTCAGGCAAACCCGGTGGGACCGATTTGCTCATTTCGATGAGACCGAAATGTTACGAAAGGGAAACAGAGAGTTCTCATTGCGAACCCGGTGGGACCGATCGCTCATTTCGGTGAGACCGAAACGTTACAAAAGGAAACAGAGAGTTTGCAATCCCATCTCGGTGAGACCGAGATCCTTATCGGTGAGACCGAACTGATTAGGGTTTTGGCAGTGGCTTAGTCAAGTGAACTCAGTGGTGCCGGATAGATCAAATCGGTGAAACCGAGTTTGACTTTAGGTGTAGGACATATGTGGATATGAGAAGATGGTTGGGGGCTTGGAGCATATCACAAAGCACTTTGAGCAAGCAAGCCATTAAGCAACACCTCATCCCCTTTTAATAGTATTGGCTTTCCTATGGACTCAATGTGATCTTGGATCACTGAAATAGAAAATGTAGAGTCCTGAGCTTTGAACTTTTGCCAATCTTCTGTCCTTAGCATCTTGAAGGGGTTCCACATCCTCTTGTCCATGCCACTCCACTGTCGAACTCAACTGAAATATACTAGGTAAAAGTATTAGTCCAACAAGAGATATGTTGACATTAATTACCAAAATCACCCATGGAGCACTTGTGCTTTCACCATTGGCACTAGGGCGTCCACCTGACCAACTTCTATAAAGTGGTTGACGCCAGAATCTCAACCCGGGGAGCACCATTCATGAAACGGGGAACTAGAACCCATCTTCGAACCCTAGGTGCTGCCATTTCCCATCGCACCTCCATAGCCGTCACCACCATCATCATCGTAGGCATTCTCTCCAAGTTAGTCATACATGTAACTGGTGCATCGCATTGAGCAACTATTGTAAGGCATATTACCGATCAATCATTCATCTTTATGTCATCTTCAATGAGTTCATCTTGCAATCTGATCGCCATGTGTGAGCAATTCAATAAGGCAATGGGTTGAGGAAAGGCCTTGCAACCCTATCTATATTTGCACAAGATCATTGGAATGACTTTGCGCATTTGATATTATTGGTATGTGTATGATTGCAATGGAGTTCTCTCATGTCTTCTTCCCGTTCTCAGGCCCTATAGGTACTCAGGGTCTGATAGATCGACCAAGGAGGAGGGAATGAGTGAGGAGACCGTGGAGCCCTATCCAGAATAGTAGTGATGAGAAGGGCTTTGTATGGTAGCGGAAAAACAATTCCTTGGGGATGAATGAGGTTAATCGAGGTAACCCCGAGTGCTGGTAAGGGACATCGGTTGGAAAACTAACTCTTGATGCAGGTCATGAACCGATCAAGACGTACTTTGGACGCACACCCCACTTCATCGCGTAGCAAATACATCATAGCAGTTGTCGCTCAGAGTTATGTCTATTATCAAGATGAGATCCTAAGCACAAATATAAGTTTGTGAGAGTAAGACCTTATTGTTAGATAATAACGAGAATAAACGAGACACGAGAGACACGGATTTTTACGTGGAAACCCTTGTGGGAGAAAACCACGGACGCACGAAGGCGCAATCACTATGAGGAGGAGTATTACAAGCACGAGACGACATGCCGTCTTAGGTGCGACTACATGGGGTATATATTGAGGGCAATACATAAGAGTCCTTGGAGGATAAGTAAATGAGTTGTACTCATACACGTCAGTACCAACGCAAAGGCCCACACCGTATGTACTACGTCTAGTCCAATACGGTACTAGAATTTGGATCAAAATTAAACAATCTCCACCTTGAGCCAAATTCCCTCCAGTAGTCGAAGAAAGTCAATAACTCCATCCAAATCAGCATAAACACCTTGTGCGTCAAAGTCCATAGGACTAGTGAGAAATACCAACTAAGCCTGAGCAAAGCTCAAACTTATTGGTCGGAACTGGCTTTGTCATCATATCAGCAGGATTATCATGAGTACTTATCTTACATACCTTCAAATCACCTTCAGCAACAACATCTCGAATATAGTGAAATCTGACATCAATGTGCTTCGTTCTCTCATGATACATTGGATTCTTTGTAAGATATATAACACTTTGACTGTCACTAAATATGGTAGGGAAAGATGAATCTCCACAAAGCTCAGTGTATAAACCTCTCAACCAGATAGCTTCTTTGCATGCCTCAGAAATAGCCAAATACTCGGCATCAGTAGTGGAACAAGCCACAATAGACTGCAAAGTTGATCTCCAACTCACAGCACAACCACCAATGGTGAAAACATAACCTGTGAGCGATCTTCTCTTATCCAAATCACCAGCAAAATCAGAATCAACAAAACCAACAAGTCCATCTCTAGTTTTGCCAAACTGTAAACAAGCATTAGAACTACCTCGCAGGTATCTGAAAATCCACTGAACTGCTTTCCAATGCTCTTTTCCAGGATTAGCCATGTATCTACTGACAACACTCAATGCATATGATAAATCCAGACGGGAACAAACCATGGCATACATAAGTGAACCAACTGCACTCGAATAGGGAACTCTAGACATGTACTCAATATCTGCATTTGACTTAGGACATAAAGCTGATGATAATTTGAAATGTGCAGCTAACGGAGTACTTACTGGCTTAGCATTATGCATATTAAAACGACGAAGAACTTTATCAATATATCCCTTCTGAATTAGATATATCTTTCCAGATGGCCTATCTCTCGATATTTCCATGCCAAGAATTTTCTTTGCTGCACCCAAATCCTTCATCTCAAATTCGTTACTCAATTACTTCTTTAGTTCATTAATATCTGACATACTCTTTGCAGCAATTAGCATATCATCAACATAAAGGAGCAAATAAATAGTTGAAGCATTGACAGTTTTCAAATAAACACAACTATCATAATTAGACCTTTCGAAACCTTGAGAGAGCATAAAGGTGTCAAATCTCTTGTACCACTGTCTAGGGGATTGCTTCAATCCATAAAGAGATTTCTTTAACTTGCTGACAAGCTTTTCTTTTCCAGGAATAACAAAACCTTCAGGTTGTTCCATGTAAATATCCTCTTCTAATTCTCCATGTAAGAATGCAGTTTTAACATCCAATTGTTCAAGCTCAAAATCATGCATTGCAACAATACTGAGTAAAGTGCGAATAGAGCTATGCTTCACAACATGAGAAAAGACTTCATTATAGTCAATACCTGGAATCTGACTGTAACCTTTAGCAACTAACCTTGCTTTATATCTTGTCTCATCATTAGGAGAAACACCTTCTTTCCTCTTGAAAACCCACTTGCAACGAATAGGTTTCTTCTCTCTCGGTAATTTTACTAAATCCCAAGTGCCATTCTTTTCAAGTGATTCCATCTCATCATGCGTAGCAGTCATCCACTTATTACTATCACCAGAAATAATAGCCTCGGAATATGAAGAAGGCTCAGCATTACCTTCAATTTCTTCTGCAACAGATAAAGCAAAAGAAACAATATTGCACTCTTCAATTAACCTTTTAGGTTTATCAATACCCCGCCTAACTATGTCACGTGCAACATTCCAACCGGGTGGAACAATAGGCTGATTTGGAGTGGGAGTGACATGTTCATCATCAATGACGGGATCATCATCTGGTTCATCATGTGCATCAACATTTTCGTTACCGGATGTATCACCTAAATCAATAACATGCTCCACCTGAACAGTAGGATGCTGAATAGTCGCCTGATGTTCACTCTCAACAGGAACATTAGTAGATGAAACATCATGTAACATAGCAGATTCATTAAAGATAACGTTTCTACTAATAACAACCTTCTGGGTTTCAGGATTCCACAATTTAAAACCTTTAACACCAGACTTATAACCAAGAAAGATGCACTTAACAGCCCTAGGCTCCAATTTTCCATTATCAACATGAGCATAAGCAGTGCAACCAAAAACTCTCAACTATGAATAATCAGAGGTGAACCAGACCATACCTCAATCGGAGTTTTCTTATTAAGAGCAATAGATGGTGAACGGTTAATGAGATAACAAGCAGTGGAAGCAGCCTCAGCCCAAAAACGCTTATGCAAACCTGCATTAGACAACATGCAACGGGCTCTGAAATAATGGTCCTGTTCATACGCTCAGCAACACCGTTTTGTTGAGGAGTATAAGGAACGGTGTAGTGTCTGACAATGCCTTCAGACTTGCAATAATTCTTAAATTGCTTAGAACAGAATTCCATACCATTATCAGTGCGAAGTATTTTTACCTTCCTTTCAGTTTGTCTTTCAATCATAATCTTCCACTCCTTAAATGCTGAGAATGCTTGCCATTTATGCTTCAAGAAATAAGGCCAAACTTTTCTTGAATAATCATCAATTATAGTCAGCATGTAACTAGCACCACCTAGTGACTTCTTGCGAGATGGTCCCCATAAATCAGAATGCACATAATCAATAATACCTTCAGTTGTATGAGTCAAAGTATTGAACTTCACCCTCTTGTGCTTGCCGAAGATACAATGCTCACAAAATTTCAATTTTCCAGATTCGTATCCTTTCAGGAGACCTCTCGTATTTAACTCTACCAAACCAAGTTCACTCATATGTCCAAGACGCATATGCCAAAGGTTAGCAGCATTACAATCAGAATTCTTTGAAATAACTGGAGTAGCGTTACCTGAAACGGTAGAACCTCGAAGGTAATAAAGACCATTGGTCGAACTTAAGTCACCTTTCATCACAATAAGGGAACCTCTGGTGACCTTCAAAACACTATCTCCACCTGAATACGTGTACCCCTTTGCATCAAGGGCACTCACAGAGATAAGATTTCTCTTCATCTTCGGAATATACCGAACATCTGTCAAAGTTCTGATTGTGCCATGAAACATCTTGATTCAAACGGAAGCTATGCCTTCAATCTTGCATGGTGAATTATCAAAACCCAAAACGGAACCAGCAATAGTAGTTGAATCAAAAGTAGTAAACCAATCTCTATGCGGGCACATATGAAAAGTACATGCAGTGTCAAGTACCCACTCATCATTGGTCTCAGCACATCCAGCAGTAACGACAAGAGCATCATCGGAACTATCATCACGAGCAACGTTAGCAGAATTTTCACCTTATTTATTACCTTTTCTCTTTTCCTTGTTCTGCAACTTGAAACACTCGGAGATGTCATGCCCGTCTCTCTTGCAATATCTGCAATACTTCTTGTCTCTGCATTGCGACCGGCCCCTGTGGCCATTCTTACTTTTGCCTCTGTTTCCATTATTGGAGTTCTTCTCCTTTGTCCTGCCACGAACAGATAATCCCTCGGCTTGGGATGAACTCGAACCATCATGAGGCACCATTAATTTCATCTTCTCCTTAGAGTTCAAAGCTTCATAAACTTCATTAAGTGTGAGAGTATCACGACTATATAATATGGTGTCTCTAAAATTGGTATAAGAACTTGGCAGTGAACAAAGTAACATTAAAGCAGTATCTTCCTCTTCATACTTGACCTCCATTGCAGCTAGATCGGATATGATCTCTTTAAATTCTGAAATATGATTCAAAACATTACCTCCCTCGGGTAACCTGTGCAGGAATAATTTTTGCTTCAGATGCATCTTGCTGGTCAGATCTTTTGTCATGCAAAGCCCTTCCAGCTTTAACCATAGAGCGGCGGCAGTTTTCTCGCTCAAAACTTCCTGCAAAATATTATTATGCAAATGGAGTTGAATTTGTGACAAAGCCTTACGATCCCTTCTTTTCTCATCAGCAGTCCAGTCCTGAATTCGGTCCTTCCCAAAACTATCCAGTGCATCATCATAGTCGGCCTGTGCCAACAACGCCCGCATCTTGACTTGCCATAGGGTAAACCTTGTGTCACGGTCCAGCAGCGGAAGATCGTACTTCATGGAAGCCATGAGTAGATAATCTGTGTACACAAAGTAGTACAAGCCGATAGAAAAATTCTTGATAAAATTAATTTGCAGAGCAAGGAACTGAAAATAGATAGCATCTGGCAGGATATCTCGGGTGGATGTAGAAATTGGACAGAAAAACAAATCTAAACCTAGTACTAGAGTAGTACTAGCCGATCAGAAGAAGAAAAAAGCTCCACGTGACCCACGTACTAGTTGGAGTAATAGTACTTGATGCCTTGTCTTCACGTCACGATCGATGAGCAGCCTCTGGACCTGTCCACGCGTAATAGTGCACGGCAGCTGAATTGTCAGGTATCGGCGACTTGAACCTGTACAGCGGCTAGGCAGATCGGACAAGAGCAAAACGCCTGGTGGATTGCACCACGCGCAGTGGCGGGATCCAACTTGTTGTTGGATTCGATGGATCGTCAGGACGCATGCGGCGGTGGACGCGCACAGATGCCGCGGCCCTAATTTCTCTCGGTCGATCTAATCTCGTATCTACGAACCTCAGCTCTGTATACCACTTGTTAGATAATAACGAGAATAAACGAGACACGAGAGACACGGATTTTTACGTGGAAACCCTTGCGGGAGAAAACCACGGACGCACGAAGGCTCACTATGAGGAGGAGTATTACAAGCACGAGACGACAGGCCGTCTTAGGTGCGACTACATGGGGTATATATTGAGGGCAATACATAAGAGTCCTTGGAGGACAAGTAAACGAGTTGTACTCGTACACGTCGGTACGAGCGCAAAGGCCCACACCGTATGTACTACGTCTAGTCCAATACGGTACTAGAATTTGGATCACAATTTAACACTTATATCCATGTCTATTCTCATATGAGTGTTTAGACCCAAAAAGGTTGTTAAAGGTCTAGGTAGAAAACTGGAATTTAGTTCGATAACATAACTTGTTTAACTCCTTGTCATAATATAAATCCTCTTGTTGGTTTGATAACGTGGGGTCATATCTTGTGAAAAGGATACGAGAACCTTCTGCTATCCAAACTGGATCTCAAAGGGCGTTACTGCTCCTCTGGGAAACGAAAGAAATTGAAATCACCCGCAAGGTCACATGGCCTAGCGACGATGCCGCCCACTGAGGCGATGCTTGCGAGGAACTCGCCTCGCTCCAGCACATCGCATTCACATCCGTCGTAAACGTTGGCCACGGAGAAATGAAGGCCAACCGGTTAGTAGGAAAACTCCGTCATGAGTAGGCCAAGACTCTGGGCCGAGGATAGTAGGCCCCAGGCCCGACATCCCAGGCAGTGAGGAGCCCGCCAGATGCCCCAAAGCTGGGGTATGCATGCCAGTCTTGAAAATGGGGGAAACTTGTGGCTTAGACCCATGAATGCAAATTAGTGAGGGAACAACATCAATAAGAACAACCTTAACAGAGATACATTTGTCCAGATCACCTAATCCACGAACATTCCAGGAAATATAGGTAAAAAAAATTGTAGAGTGGCTGGAGGGATATTATTAGTCAAATTGGATATCTAATACTGATGGGTTTAAGACCACAAGTGGATATGTGTTTACACTGAGTGGTGTAGCGTTGTTTCACGGTAGTCTTGCAAATTGACCATCATAGCAATATCAAGAATCGAAGCTTCACAACATTAGACACGACCATGTGATGCCCGAAGACCGACGTCCCAGAAGATTCCAGAAGATTCCCGAAGATTCCAGATGTTCCGGGTTGCCCGTGTGTTTCTTTTGTGCTTGTGTTATTTTATTTTTGCATTGCATCATGTCATCATGCCATCATGTCTTTATTTTGCATCTCAACTTAAATAAATCATGTGGACCTTCGGTCCATTTAAATCGAGGGAAGAATGACTTCTCTTTATAACATATACTCCCAATATTTTAGGGAGCTATATTAAAATACTCCATTCTTTGGAATTACCCGCAACACACGTGCATATATTTCCCCATGCCTTTTTCTTCTCAATCCCTTGCCAAGACCTCCTCCTCCTTTTTTTCATGTCTTTTGGAAGTGCTTGGTTGTCCTAAAGATTTATGCAAGTTTGAGTTATTTCCGAACTCGCATAAATTTGTAGTCTCTAAAAATTGCCAAAGCATTTTATTAAAATAGCCCACAATTCCAGGGTTGTAGGGATATTTTTATCTCAGTCAAAACCATCTCCAAACTCTCTGGGCATTTCTATTTTTGTTCTTTTTCTTTAAATGGAAAAGAAATGCCAGAAGAGAGAGAGGCAGGAGATGGCCCAACCAGCCAGGCTCCCAGGCCGGCCGACTCCCTCCCAGCGTCCAGCCGAACCGGCCCAGGCCTCTCCTCCCTTAGGCCCACCTGGCCACCTTGGCCCGACCGCTCCTCCCGAACCCTAAGCCCACCTAGCGACCCCAGCGCACTCCCCCCTCGCTCCTCCCTCGACACCCCAGCTGCCGCAGCTTCTTTCCCCTCGATCCCCTTCTCTCAGCGCTCGTCCCGCAGCTCTCACCCCCCTCGTTCCCCCATCGATCTCGCCTCCGCGCCAGGAGCCGAGCTCTCGCCCCGATCTCCCGCCGCATCCCTGCGCCTCGCCCCAGCCTCCTCCCCGACGCCGGCCAGGCCCGCCTCTTCGCCGGTCCGACCGCCCAGGGCCGCCGCGTTGGCCTTCCTCCCTGGCCCGTGGCCTCCCTCGCCAGAACCAGCAGCTGCAGCGCCGCGCCAAGGCCGCGCCCCTCCTCTACGATCCTCCAGCACCGTTCCTCCCTCCGCCCCGCAGGCCTGAGCGCCACCCCTGCCTCGTCTCCCTCCAGCGCGCGGAGCCGGCCTCCCCGTCCTCGAGCCGCCCGTCCTCGCCGCTGAACCACCGTGCCAAGGCCGCTGCGGTCACGCCCGTCCTCACCCCGCAGCGCTCAACTCCAGATCGACCGCGCCGGTCGCCCGTCCTCCAGCCCGCTCCCTGCGCGCCCCGGGTTTTTCCTCCTCGCTGCTCCATGAGGCTGCCGCCGGACACCTAGATCCTGCCTCCACTTCGTCCTGCTGCTACTCGCGACCGCCCAGACCTACTGTTGCTGTGTTTTTCCGTCGGCTCGTGTTGTTGTTTTGGTCCAGCAGGTTTTTGGCAAGATCGACGCGAGACCAAGAACCGTGTACGACTACACCCGGTGTTGCCTCAAGTACATCTACGAAAAACCCGAACGTCTACGAACCGTGTACGAGACCGACGCCAAGTACCCCTTCGTCGCCAAGACGGGACCGACAAGTACCACGATGACAAGTACCCCTTCGGAGAAGTGAACATCTACGAACGAGAACGACTTCGTGAACAAGTACCACTACCGACGCCCGGAGCCATCGGAACCCTCAAGTACCTCTACAGAACGTGTACGACGACCGTCGCCGACGAACCGAGTACCACTACCGTCGCCCCGTGTACGACTACCTTCGGTGAAGAAACGAGTACAACTACATCCCCTACGGCCGTGTACAACTACCGCCGACGGAACGACTACTTCCCTCTACGGACGCGTACCCCGACTCCCGAGAACGACTCCTTCCTCTACGATCTCGAACCGCCCCGAAACGAGTGTTTCGAAGGTATAACCCCGAGACGTGCCCATGATCGAATGCTTGCTATGTGTTGTATGAAATGTTTCCCTTGTGTGCTCCGTGCCCGTTTCATCATTTGTCGTGCTCCTCGGTTGCCTCGTCGCCGACCCGTGGGAACCCGGCAACGGGATCACCCCATCTTCTTGGATGACACGCTTCGCCACCTTGCTTTTGCATCGGCTTCTCGACGAGTTGTCGGATCATCGGAACGTTGTCGTGGCACCGTTTCCATTCTCGTCGCCAGGACACTCCTTTCCTTCCGTCGTGGCGACCAAATGCTTCATATCTTGTTAATTGTCAACTTTAATATAATTGCGTAAACTTGATCATGTCATCCACATCATGTTAACAACATTTAATATGTGTGAATTGTTGATTGCTTAAAATTACTAAACATGCTCATGGGGATTTTCCGGAATTGTTGTTGTTCTTCCGGCCTCATTTAAAATGCCTAAATAGTGTAGTTTTGTTATGCTTTACCTCTTGCCATGTTAACAAACATTTAATCTTGTCTTGTAAATAACGAGAGTCAACTAAATAATTATCATGTGGTGTTTCGTCAATATGCAACTCGTTGCATATTGAGCTCCACTTAACTTGTAGTACTTGTTTGTGCACTTTGCCATGCCTTGCATAACTAAACCAGACATGCATCATGCTTGCTTGTGCATCATGACATGCTTATGCTTGTGTGTTTACCGTGTTGTTTGCTTCTTTCCGGTTGCTTCTCTTGTTAGCTTCGGTTTCGTTCCGGAGTTGTGAGGATTCGCTCGTCTATGTTGCTCTGTCTACTTCGTGGATCCGTTCTTCTCCTTTGTGGAATTCCAGGCAAGATGACCGAACCCGGATACCATTACTATTTTTGCCTATTGCTAGAAGTCTCGATCTATAGTTTTGCCTCGATGCCCGTGTCTTTCCTGTCAGCCTCCTACTTGTAACCATGATCATGTCTAACCACCCTACCTATGCAAACCGTTGAATGGCTAAGTACGCTTCGCTCAGCCCCTCTTATAGCATTGTTAGTTGCAGGTGAAGATTGAAGATGCTTGCTTCATGTTGAAGTTGTTGGGTTATATCACACTATATAAATGCTTAAAAAGAAATCATCTATATATTGGCAAGGGTGGAAGGCTAAGCCTTTTGCTTGGTGATTTGTTCCACTCATGCCGTTAGGAACCGTATAAACCGGTGTTATGTTCCTTGATTATGCGTTCCTAACAAGGTTGGGGTGTATGGGACCCCCTTGATAAACCGCTAAGTGCTAAGTCCTTTCCAGCAAGTCCCAATATTGGTACTATTCGCCTAATAACTAATAAAACTTGCATAGGGACTAGCTATCCCTTTTATTTTTAATCAACAACCCCGGGCCAGTGCTCCACATGAGTGTTGGTCCGAAACGGGGAGTCTGCGGGGCCACCACGAGGAAACTCGAGGTTTGGTAAAAACCTGTAGAATCGCCCATCCGGTCGTGTCCTGAGACTAGATACGCGCGGCTACCTATCAGGGTGTCGACATGCCGGGAGGATTTGCTGGATTAGCCTTACCTTAGTTCGGAGTATCTTGAGCACGGGATTCCGAGAATACTCGGGTCTTCCCACCTTGGAGTTGCGACTCCGCGAATCGTGGGCTTGTCATGGGCCAAGTTGGAACACCCCTGCAGGGTTATGAACTTTCGAAAGCCGTGCCCGCGGTTATGTGGCAGATGGGAGCTTGTTAATATCCGGTTGTAGATAACTTGACACCATGTTCCAATACACTACCAGCGTGTGTGCCGTGACTGTCATTTTCCGAATAGGGATTCGGGAGATGAACACGGTGGGGTTATGTTTGGCGTGCTTTAGCTAGGATCACTTCGTGATCATCTCTCGACCGATGCATCTTCTCTTCTAGCTCTCGTATACGTAAGCTAGTGCTAGTTGCTGCTGCAGACTCTTGTTTTTCCTTCACCTCTTATTCTTTCTTCAGCCTTATCCACACCCAAGGCTTAAATAGTCATGTTACCCGGGAACGGGATTGCTGAGTCCTCTGTGGCTCACAGTTACTTCACCACACCAGATGCAGGTTCAGCCGAGTTTGATGCAGGAGATGGATCAGTTCTTCACCGGGAGTTCGATGAAGAGCTTGACCGTATGCTTGTGACGTTTCGATGATCAGTAGTGGTTTCTACTAGGATTCGATCCTGACCTGTGGCTTTATGTTGTTTTGGTATCTTTCTTTTGGATCTTCACCCGTAGTCGGGTTGTGATGTTCTGAATGATGTTTTGCTTTTGTAATGTATTGTGTGAAGTGGCGAGTGTAAGCCAACTATCTTCTTTTGCATTTAACCCCTCTTTTACATGAGTCGTGCAAAGATACCAAACTTGAGATCATTCTAGGATGGGCTTATACCTTTAAGTTGTGCCTCAACACGTAGGAGGTATAGTCCCATCCTGGGCATTACAAGTTGGTATTCAGAGCCTTCTCCGACCTAGAAGCCCCCACTGATTGATCGAATCGTTGACGGTTGAGTCTAGGCACACACTTGAAATTGTTTTGAGTCCTATATATATCGGAGAGTAGGATTTCTTTTGCTTCTCATCCCCTTTCACTCTGGTGAGGACTCCTGACGATTACTCTTGCCTCTTCTACTTTCAAAAATTGCACCAAATTGTTTTTAGGACCTCGCGAGTATTGTTTGGATTGTTCCGATGTCTTTGTGACGAGAACATTGTTCTCGATGCCTCCTGTCATTAGGGGTTGTGCCAGTGTCCCGGGGAGTTGAGCTCCGAGGTGTTGTCGTCACAAATCCATCGCGGCAGTACTAGAATACTTAAGACGGCCGACATCGAAAACTCTCCTATGCGGTTAGTGGCAAGATAACCCCGACATCACCCAGTACTGGGGAGGTAGTTCGAGAGTATTGCCATAGCTTGTATAATGGACGCGTTTCGAAGGTCCGAGGTAAACGGTTTCCGAGAAAGACTGGTTATGTGTTGAAGGATGGATACAGCTGGATGTAGGATTAGAGTTGATTGCGCGGTGCTTCCCCTGTATCCCCAACACCTGATTGCATAACTGGAAACTTTCGGAAATTAATAGGTGGGTTCATCCAGTAGTTCTAGGCATTCTTCCAACGGATGCACGATATGAAGTTCGGGGTTCTACATTGAGTGAAGTGGTTTTATGGACTTGTTCCGATCGGGAGTTGCATCTTAAAGGGTCCTTGGCTATGCTGATCCGGGGATTGCAAAACCCTTTTGTAACACGTTCCATGAGCTTTCAGCACGAAGATGTCGAACGAAGCTTCTATCTTGTATTTGTTCTATCTGATCCTTGTTCCTTTTTATTTATCTTTTGTTCTTCCAAGTGGCTTCTCGACAAGTTGATGTACCTACGGAATCCATTCATTCAATTCTCTATTTGGATAGATATGTGACAACATAATCTTCTTCTTAAACATATCTATCCTTTGTTTCGTTTTGATTCTGGTATTCGAGTTGCTTCGATGTCAAATGTTGATTCCATACCTTTCCTAATCGGTATTCTCATATTTCTATGGGAGTGCTAATTCTTCTTGACCATCGAGATATTCATGTTAATCCTTTTCAGTCGGTGTGCCTTCTCTTAAGTTATTACATACGGACGCCGTTGAGAAATCTGACGATTTGTCTGTTTCATTCATCCAAAGTTGTCTTTGTTTTCCCCACCCTCCCTCCCTTTTTCTTCTTGGAGCCAGAAATTCTCAGATGAAGTATCCATTTTATTCATATGAGGTTTCTTCATTCTTTTCCTTCAATGTTCTTATCCGGTGATTTATCGTGAAGATGCTCAAGAGCTTCAAGTTCATCATTCTTTTGTTCTCAGATTCTGCCGGTGGATGTAATTCAAGATTTCGGTGATGATCTTATCCTTTTCCTCTTTTTCACAATGCTTTCTTATTCCGGTGCACCAATTAATCATTCTCTTCTTCCTATTCATATCCGGAGTGCTGAAGATATCTCAGAAGATTCATAATTCCATTATTAATCCTTTCAAGCTATTTTGAGATTGTCATCTTATTCAAGCCATTTAATTCAACCGGTGCAATTTCTCTTAAACAATCTTTTCCAATGGAGTTTTCTTTTGAGTGGGCCCTAACCCACAGGTCTTTTCCCAGGATCTTACCTGACTCTTCTATTTTCTGGAGTTATACTCAAATTCTTTCAAAATGTGACATAAGAATGATTTCCATCAGTCACAGTCCTTCTCCACGACCGCTTTCAAATTCTTTTTCATCATTGGTTCAACCTTCTTCTTTTCATTCGCCTGGAGTATCTCAAAATTCTTCATGGCATTTCTCCTCTTCACTCTCAGCATTTGAAGACCGGAGAGGTGTTTCTCTTAAATCTTGGTCGTTCTCTCAGATTTGTGGTTCTAGCTTCATGCCATCCTCATTATTGTTCCGTCTGTGAGGAATTTTTTTTTATACCCGTTCGAAGCATTTCATGAATTATTTTCTTTGTGTTCCTCCGAAGGCCATCATTTCAGAATATTTCTTCGTTCTCTGTTTGCAACTTCGTCCTCCAACTATTCTTCATTGATGTCTCTTCGTTCGTCTCCATATTTTTTTACGGTGGTTCTTTCAAGTTTACTCTTCCATTGTTATCGTATCAATTCATTTGTTCTTTTCATAATTCTACCGGTGGTTCATTGAAGATTTACCCAAGCTTGTGGTAGATCTCTCTTTAATTCTTTCCAACGAGAATAAGTAGTATGCCAAATCCTTTGGTTGTCATCAATTTAAATTGATGAAGGAGATGCATGACATAATTCTTATTCTTATTCCTTCAAGGTGATTGAATTCTTTTGTCTGGAGCTTGTTCATCATATCATATTCTCGGTTCTAAATTCTTCATCTTGTTTTTCCGGAGCTTCAAGTATTTCAATTATCATTTCAAAGCTCCATCTATTTCATCACAGGCCTTGAATCTTATTCTTTCATCTATCACTTCTCATGCTTTCATTACCGGAGCTCTCATGGTGGTTCATCATGTTTTAATTCATCCTCGAAGTCTTCATCAAGATTCTTGTTGGAACTCAAGTATTCTTGTTCTTGCATTCCAATTGCAATCCGTTCTACCTTATCTTTTCAGATGGTGTTATGTCATTCTTGACAATTCCTTCATGTTTCATGATTCACAAGTTATCAAGAATGAGATATTTAAACCCATCATTTCCTTGTTCAGGAGATCTTTTCAACCCTTCAATTTATTCATTGGAGTTATCTTGGGTTATATTTCACCTAAAAGCTTTCCCTAAGGATTGTTGCTAATTATGGTGCTTATAAATGACCCAAGTTCTTCATTATCCTTCCGGTGAAATAAGTTTATCATCTCCATGTTGATCTCAATCCAATCAAATGTTTTCGTTAGTGGCTGGTGGTCACCTCTTAATTTTGAGATGTTTTCCATAAGCCCACATCAAGCTTATTCGTTTCGTTGTTGATTTTTCCATCAACTCCGTTCAACCCTTCTTCGTAAGGATGCCTTCAAAATCATTTCTAGTTGAAGAAGTTATTCTTCTTCGATCTTTTCACTCCATTATTCGTTCCGGAGGCTTTGTGATGTTGCTCTCTCCAAAACATCATATCGTTTTATCGAGATCATGTTCTTCCCCTTGCTCATCATTTTACCGGAGTGTTGTATTCTTCATTCAAGTTCCGTCATCTTATCAAGTTTTTGCCTATCTTTTTAACCGGAGTGCTGTATAAATCCTTCTTACCCCTCGTGCCATTCTTTCAATTGTTTCGGAGGCAATATGTTGTTCATTTCATCAAGTATCATTCCATCTCCTCAAGTTCTTGTTCATTCCTTCCATTTTCAGACGGAGTGCTGTCCAAATTCTGTCATTCTTATTCCTTGGCTATACCCTTGCAGTTTCATATTCTTTTGGTCCGTGAGCTCTTGGTTCATGTTTTTCAACCTACAAGGTTCTCTTAATGTTCCTTGTTCCTCTTTTTCTAACGGAGTTTTCATATTCGTTCACCTCCGTTGTATTCTTTCTTTCAAGATTGTTCAACCTCTCAAGGTTCTTTGGTTTCACTCGTCTGTCAAAGAAGCAACTTTGTTTTACCTCTTCCTCTTCCGTTTTTTTTACCGGTGCCATCTCTAGGATCTCGGGTCGAGATCCTCTGTTAGTGTGGGAGAGTTGTGACGCCCGAAGACCGACGTCCCAGAAGATTCCAGAAGATTCCCGAAGATTCCAGATGTTCCGGGTTGCCCGTGTGTTTCTTTTGTGCTTGTGTTATTTTATTTTTGCATTGCATCATGTCATCATGCCATCATGTCTTTATTTTGCATCTCAACTTAAATAAATTGTGTGGACCTTCGGTCCATTTAAATCGAGGGAAGAATGACTTCTCTTGATAACATATACTCCCAATATTTTAGGGAGCTATATTAAAATATTCCATTATTTGGAATTACCCGCAACACACGTGCATATATTTCCCCATGCCTTTTTCTTCTCAATCCCTTGCCAAGACATCCTCCTCCTTTTTTTCATGTCTTTTGGAAGTGCTTGGTTGGCCTAAAGATTTATGCAAGTTTGAGTTATTTCCGAACTCGCATAAATTTGTAGTCTCTAAAAAATGCCAAAGCATTTTATTAAAATAGCCCACAATTCCAGGGTTGTAGGGATATTTTTATCTCTGTCAAAACCATCTCCAAACTCTCTGGGCATTTCTATTTTTGTTCTATTTCTTTAAATGGAAAAGAAATGCCAGAAGAGAGAGAGGCAGGAGATGGCCCAACCAGCCAGGCTCCCAGGCCGGCCGACTCCCTCCCAGCGTCCAGCAGAACCGCCCCAGGCCTCTCCTCCCTCAGGCCCACCTGGCCACCTTGGCCCGACCGTTCCTCCCGAACCCTAAGCCCACCTAGCGACCCCAGCGCACTCCCCCCTCGCTCCTCCCTCGACACCCCAGCCGCAGCAGCTTCTTTCCCCTCGATCCCTTTCTCTCAGCGCTCGTCCCGCAGCTCTCACCCCCCTCGCTCCCCCATCGATCTCGCCTCCGCGCCAGGAGCCGAGCTCTCGCCCCGATCTCCCGCCGCATCCCTGCGCCTCGCCCCAGCTTCCTCCCCGACGCCGGCCAGGACCGCCTCTTCGCCGGTCCGACCGCCCAGGGCCGCCGCGTTGGCCTTCCTCCCTGGCCCGTGGCCTCCCTCGCCAGAACAAGCAGCTGTAGCGCCGCACCAGACGCCGCCGCGCCAAGGCCGCGCCCCTCCTCTTCGATCCTCCAGTGCCGTTCCTCCCTCCGCCTCGCACGCCTGAGCGCCGCCCCTGCCTCGTCTCCCTCCAGCGCGCGGAGCCGGCCTCCCCGTCCTCGAGCCGCCCGTCCTCGCCGCTGAACCTCCGCGCCAAGGCCGCTGCGGTCACGCCCGTCCTCACCCCACAGCGCTCAGCTCCAGATCGACCGCGCCGATCGCCCGTCCTCCAGCCCGCTTCCTGCGCTCCCCGGGTTTTTCCTCCTCGCTGCTCCGTGAGGCTGCCGCCGGACACCTAGATCCTGCCTCCACTTCATCCTGCTGCTACTCGCGACCGCCCAGACCTACTGCTGCTGTGTTTTTCCGTCGGCTCGTGTTGTTGTTTTGGTCCAGCAGGTTTTTGGCAAGATCAACGCGAGACCAAGAACCGTGTACGACTACACCCGGTGTTGCCTCAAGTACATCTACGAAAAACCCGAACGTCTACGAACCATGTACGAGACCGACGCCAAGTACCCCTTCGTCGCCAAGACGGGACCGACAAGTACCACGATGACAAGTACCCCTTCGGAGAAGTGAACATCTACGAACGAGAACGACTTCGTGAACAAGTACCACTACCGACGCCCGGAGCCATCGGAACCCTCAAGTACCTCTACGGAACGTGTACGACGACCGTCGCCGACGAACCGAGTACCACTACCGTCGCCCCGTGTACGACTACCTTCGGTGAAGAAACGAGTACAACTACTTCCCCTATGGCCGTGTACAACTACCGCCGACGGAACGACTACTTCCCTCTACGGACGCGTACCCCGACTCCCGAGAACGACTCCTTCCTCTACGATCTCGAACCGCCCCGAAACGAGTGTTTCGAAGGTATAACCCCGAGACGTGCCCGTGATCGAATGCTTGCTATGTGTTGTATGAAATGTTTCCCTTGTGTGCTCCGTGCCCGTTTCATCGTTTGTCGTGCTCCTCGGTTGCCTCGTCGCCGACCCGTGGGAACCCGGCAACGGGATCACCCCATCTTCTTGCATGACACGCTTCGCCACCTTGCTTTTGCACCGGCTTCTCGACGAGTTGTCGGATCATCGGAACGTTGCCGTGGCACCGTTTCCATTCTCGTCGCCAGGACACTCCTTTCCTTCCGTCGTGGCGACCAAATGCTTCATATCTTGTTAATTGTCAACTTTAATATAATTGCATAAACTTGATCATGTCATCCGCATCATGTTAACAACATTTAATATGTGTGAATTGTTGATTGCTTAAAATTACTAAACATGCTCATGGGGATTTTCCGGAATTGTTGTTGTTCTTCCGGCCTCATTTAAAATGCCTAAATAGTGTAGTTTTATTATGCTTTACCTCTTGCCATGTTAACAAACATTTAATCTTGTCTTGTAAATAACGAGAGTCAACTAAATAATTATCATGTGGTGTTTCGTCAATATGCAACTCGTTGCATATTGAGCTCCACTTAACTTGTAGTACTTGTTTGTGCACTTTGCCATGCCTTGCATAATTAAACCAGACATGCATCATGCTTGCTTATGCATCATGACATGCTTATGCTTGTGTGTTTACCGTGTTGTTTGCTTCTTTCCGGTTGCTTCTCTTGTTAGCTTCGGTTTCGTTCCGGAGTTGTGAGGATTCGCTCGTCTATGTTGCTCCGTCTACTTCGTGGATCCGTTCTTCTCCTTTGTGGAATTCCAGGCAAGATGACCGAATCCGGATACCATTACTATTTTTGCCTATTGCTAGAAGTCTCGATCTATAGTTTTGCCTCGATGCCCATGTCTTTCCTGTCAGCCTCCTACTTGTAACCATGATCATGTCTAACCACCCTACCTGTGCAAACCGTTGAATGGCTAAGTACGCTTCGCTTAGCCCCTCTTATAGCATTGTTAGTTGCAGGTGAAGATTGAAGATGCTTGCTTCATGTTGAAGTTGTTGGGTTATATCACACTATATAAATGCTTAAAAAGAAATCATCTATATATTGGCAAGGGAGGAAGGCTAAGCCTTTTGTTGGTGATTTGTTCCACTCATGCCGTTAGGAACCGTATAAACCGGTGTTATGTTCCTTTATTATGCGTTCCTAACACGGTTGGGGTGTATGGGACCCCCTTGATAAACCGCTAAGTGCTAAGTCTTTTCCAGCAAGTCCCAAGATTGGTACTATTCGCCTAATAACTAATAAAACTTGCATAGGGACTAGTTATCCCTTTTATTTTTAATCAACAACCCCGGGCCAGTGCTCCACATGAGTGTTGGTCCGAAACGGGGAGTCTGCGGGGCCACCACGAGGAAACTCGAGGTTTGGTAAAAACCTGTAGAATCGCCCATCCGGTCGTGTCCTGAGACTAGATACGCGCGGCTACCTATCAGGGTGTCGACACGCCGGGAGAATTTGCTGGATTAGCCTTACCTTAGTTCGGAGTATCTTGAGCACGGGATTCCGAGAATACTCGGGTCTTCCCACCTTGGAGTTGCGACTCCGCGGATCGTGGGCTTGTCATGGGCCAAGTTGGAACACCCCTGCAGGGTTATGAACTTTCGAAAGCCGTGCCCACGGTTATGTGGCAGATGGGAGCTTGTTAATATCCGGTTCTAGATAACTTGACACCATGTTCCAATACACTACCAGCATGTGTACCGTGACTGTCATTTTCCGAATAGGGATTCGGGAGATGAACACGGTGGGGTTATGTTTGGCGTGCTTTAGCTAGGATCACTTCGTGATCATCTTTCGACTGATGCATCTTCTCTTCTCGCTCTCGTATACGTAAGCTAGTGCTAGTTGCTGCTGCAGACTCTTGTTTTTCCTTCATCTCTTATTCTTTCTTCAGCCTTATCCACATCCAAGGCTTAAATAGTCATGTTACCCGGGAACGGGATTGCTGAGTCCTCTGTGGCTCACAGTTACTTCACCACACCAGATGCAGGTTCAGCCGAGTTTGATGCAGGAGATGGATCAGTTCTTCATCGGGAGTTCGATGAAGAGCTTGACCGTATGCTTGTGACGTTTCGATGATCAGTAGTGGTTTCTACTATGATTCGATCCTGACCTGTGGCTTTATGTTGTTTTGGTATCTTTCTTTTGGATCTTCACCCGTAGTCGGGTTGTGATGTTCTGAATGATGTTTTGCTTTTGTAATGTATTGTGTGAAGTGGCGAGTGTAAGCCAACTATCTTCTTTTGCATTTAACCCCTCTTTTATATGAGTCGTGCAAAGATACCAAACTTGAGATCATTCTAGGATGGGCTTATACCTTTAAGTCGTGCCTCGACACGAAGGAGGTATAGTCCCATCCTGGGCATTACAGACCACTATAATGGCATAGTAGTTTGTCAGTTTTTGATGGACTTGTTGGTGGTCCAAAAGTCAATATCAACTATTCTTATTAACTGTAACAGCTAGAGTGATTGACCAAGCGGTCAACTTGGTAAGTTACCTACAAAAATTTGCAATTAAATGAAAAAAAATTGACTGATTGTCAAAGTAAACAGTTCCATGGATAATATGCGCTCATCAAGACCAGACCGTTTGTCACAAAAATGAGAAACTTCAAAGTTATAGCATTGGACTTATCACGAAATGTGATAACTGATGCATAGAAAGGGGCAAAGCTTGAAAACAACACCGTCAAAACGGTGCAAGCATGCGGTGTCGGCGCTGCTAACTTTGTCTATCACCTTAATCTTATCCACCTTTTTATGGTGTGAAGGAGTGGATTGGCTAACAACCCAAAGGAAAGAAGTTGGAGCACAACTAGCAAGCTTTGCCCATGCGGCCATGCCACATATCATTTGAAAATTGTCGGCAAAAGTAAGCCAAAATTAATGATAAAACAAAAGGTGAGGCTGGGTTATTGGAAATCAAAGGATGGTGTCCTACGTTATGGATTTCTCTTGCTTTTTAATCTCGACTATAATCACCATTTTGATCATTAAGGTGGCCCCTAGACAAAGTCGCTACTGTCTGTATCCAATTATGATTATACTGTATACTCCTTTCATTACAAAATATAAGCCCTTTTAAAGATTTCAATTACAATTACAATTATGTAGGCGAGTCAATTAGCCAAAGACCCATCTTTAAAATAGACAATTTTTAAGCCAAATACCAGCCATTCCCTACCTATTATTGGGGAAATCCGGTTATAATATATTGGAACCTCGTACGAAACCCAGAGATATAAAACCGCAAAGCCAAGTATTCGCCGCAATCCCGATGCGCGCACTCGAGGAATGCTTCCGACATGAAGAATTCTTTCACCTCCAAAGTACTCCTCGTCCAGCTTTTGCTTGCCCTCCCGGTAGATCTCCTCCGCCCCCCTGGTCGATCGGCCGAAGCCTTTCACTTTCCCACGCGTTTCTTTCCCATATTTTGTGTCCTCCCGCTTGCGTGCCCCTGCAAAGCTCCCAGACCCAGCCTCCACTCCCAAGTTTCCTCTTATTCCCTCCCTCCCTCCCTCCCTCTCTGCCCCTCCCCTGTTGGGGAAGAAACCTATGATTCCGCGACACTGCGTCAGGTATATATGCACTGCCCGCAGGGACAGCAAGGTCCTACTTTACACTTCCCTCCTCGTCAGGTACCCATCCATCCACCCCTGGCTTGTTTGGGAGCAGAGAGCGAGCTCTTGATCTTGAGGGACGGAGCCAGACATGGCTCGTTTTCTTAGGCCGTCCAATTGCATTGCCTACCTTCTCGTCCTCCTTGCCTTGTCCTGCGGTGAGTTCTCTGCTCTTGTTCATTCTCCGCTTTTCTACTGCTTGTGTATTAGGGTATGATATGACAGTGATGTGATGATGTTTTGGTGCTGTCCGATGCTTACCTAAAGCATAAAAACGCCCTTGTTTTGGTGCGAAAGGCTGTGCTGGTATTTGAACGAACACCAAATCTGGATGCTGCATCAAGAATTTGTGCATGCATCCACTGAAAGAAAGTGACTTGACATGTGTCAGTAACATTTCGCAAATCTTTTCACCTCACACGTTTCTTCTCCTTTTGATCCCTGCAGGAACACAACACCCGAGAGTAGAAGCATCCAGCCGACTCACCCAACACCCAAGGATCCTGACCACAGTCTCCGTGATGAAACCATCCTACCCCACGTTCACCACGCCCACTTCCGCATCCTACGCCATGCCCGCGTCCTCCAGGTTCCCGTCGCTGGCGGATGCGAACGGCGGCGGTGACGTCGGCGGGGGTGGCATTGGCGGTGGCGGGGCTGCTGGTGGTGGTGCCACCGGCGGTGGCGGTGCTGCTGGTGGTGGTGCCACCGGCGGTGGTGGTACTGCTGGCGGTGGCGTGGGCGGCGGCGGTGCTACGGGCGGGGCAGCTGGCGGTGGCGTGGGCGGCGGCGGTGCTGCTGGAGGCATCGGCGGTGGCGGTGGCGGGACGTGGTGCGTGGCGAGCCAGAGCGCGAGCACGTCCGCGCTGCAGGTGGCGCTGGACTATGCGTGCGGCTACAGCGGCGTAGACTGCTCGGCGATCCAGACAGGCGGGAGCTGCTTCAACCCGGATACCATCCACGACCATGCGTCCTATGCTTTCAACAGCTACTACCAGAAGAACCCTCTCCCCACCAGCTGCGACTTTGGCGGCACGGCCACCATCACCACCACAGATCCCAGTAAGCTCAGCGTCTCCAAGACACGCGTACACGATGATACATTTCCTCCCAGACTTCCTCATCTTTGAACTGCAGCCGGTTCTGGCAAAATCTTTCAAACTGAAATCTAAGCCCATGTATTTCATTCTGACGCGGATTTATTTCGACCTTGCAGGCTCAGGGTCGTGCCAGTATCCAGCGTCAAGGTAAGTTCGTACTCCAGATTACCATCAGCGAAAAGCTGAAAATGGAATATGTATTACTAGTACTACTTATCTGTAACCGAGGCCTGAATTTTCTCTTGTGATTTGAAATGGCAGCGGCGGCGCTCAAGGGAGCATGCCCCCGCCATCACCGACCAGTCTGACGCCGACCACGCCGATGACCCCGACGCCGATGACCCCATTCACCCCGACGCCAATGACGCCGGACACCCCTAGCACCGGGACGCCTATGTATGGATCAAACTCACCTCCGGACTTTGGGTCGATGTCCCCTCCTGGTGGCTTAGGATCAAACTCACCGCCGGACTACAGCGACGTGGGCGCCGCCCCAGCGACGGCGATGGGCAGGGCAACACTGGCTCTCGTTTCCATCCTTGCTGCGACGCTGTCGATGAGCCTCGCCACATGAGGCGACACACGCATCTCAAGATGGCAATCCTATGCAGCAGTCAAAGAAGTGCGCGCCGTTGGATGCTGGGATGCGCACGCACAGTTGCATCGCAGAACAGAAACCTCCCTGCCGCGAAACCTTGCCAAGCAGAGGTGCCCCATTTGTTTAGTAGTATCTTCACAACTCCGAAGCATGCATGCTGATGCAGCTGCTTCTAGCGTCGCCACTGCTCTGCTCTAGTGGGGGGCAGCAGATGTTTATATGTCCGATTATACTATTGTATTTAGAAATTTATGAGCAATTTCATTCCCTTATTTACGCTGTGATATATGGCCCGCTGACCATCGTCAGAACACACCCGTGTTTCAATTTGAGAAATCTTGAGAACGGTGTAACACACAAAAGTGAACCAAACGTCCAAACCGCAACGCTAAGTAACTACTTCCTCCGTCCATAATATAAAAACATTTTTTACACTAGTGTTGTCCCATAATGTAGGAGCGTTTTTTTTACACTAATCTTATATCATGGGGCGGAGGAAGTACTGCACAGCAAATATAAGAAATGCAGAATCCAATAAGCAGTTCAAATTGTGCTAAAAGAGCATGGTGTGTGATTCCACAATTTACATTTCATTTCAGAACACCCACCTACCTTGGCTTCCTGCTAAGAAAGTATACGTAGAACCTATACGTCGCTGATAGCTCGATCGATCGCTAGGTGGAAAAATCGCTGTGAGAAAGAAACTGAGAAATGGGCCCGCATAGAGAAAGCGAAAAGGCCTGCTGGTGCTCTTTGATGTTGCGCCATGAAGCACCTTAATTGGGCCATGAACTCCCGTCTGTCCGTTAGTTTGCGAAAGCAACTTGTTGACGAGCGCTCCTTTGAGAGCCTTTCAATGAACACTTAGGGGTGGGCTGAGAGCACGCCGCTCTCACCCATCTCCACGTGTCGCGTTCTGCGTGCTTGCTCCGGATTTTGTTTTATTAATTTTTTCGCAAGCGTTTTTCGCCTTTATAAACTGTTTTCTTTTTACTTTTTAGTTTTGCAGACGCCTTCCTTAGCTTTTTCGGCTAGCATGAAAAAACACATATTTTTTCTCGCAGAAGGCACGGTTTTGTTTCCACAAAAGACATGGTTTTCTTTTTGCAAGAAGCACGGTTGTGCTTCACGAAAACGAAAAAAATGATTTTGTTTTTTTTTCTTTCGTCAGAGACACGGTTTTATTTTCACGAGAGGCACGGTCATGCTTCTTGGAAACGGAAAAAACGTGCTTATTGTTGTTTTTCCTTCTGTGAGAGGCGTGGTTTTGCTTCCGCGAGAGGCATGGCCGTGCCTCTCGAAAACGGAAAAAAAAATGTGTTTTTTGTTTTATTTTCCTTCCACAATAGGCATGGCTTTGTTTCCGCGAGAGACACGATTGTACTTTGGCAGTGCCACTTGGAAACAAAACAAAATGTGTTTTTTTGTTTTTTTTCATCCACGAGAGGCACGGCCGTGCCTCTTATGGAAAGGGAAAACAACGTGCTCCCGGTTCTCTTTTTGCGTTTGTTTTTTTGTGAAAAAAATTCATCAAAACCTATCAACATAGGATTTAGTTTTGAAGTTCTCGACGCGAGAAATCCAACGGTGAAAACAGTATGAGATTTCCACGCACGGTTTAAAAGATAAAATATTTTAAACAAACGCATATATACGAAATGGGGGGATTTTCCAAGTTGCGACAAGTGACGCGCGTGCAGTGCGCCACTTGTTGTAACCTGTGAAGATAAAAGTGATTTTTGAAAGAAGTACTCCTTAATTAGTGATTTCAGTTGTTTGCTGTCAAAAATGCCTAAGAGCATTCCAACACGGAAGGTCCTATTAAACGCTCGCTGCGTCCAATAACGCGCCGACGCCATTGAGGCGCCGCGACTTGGGCGGCCCAAGCTAGCGATGAGCAGTACACCTAAAGAAATATCCGCCGTCGTAAGCATCGAAACAAGAATCCCCTATTGCCAAAAAGGTGCTATTACCAGCTGGGCTAGTGTACGTTGTTCACTATATTGTTGGGCGAAATGTTGATGAACCAAAACAAGCGCAGACACGAGCTTTTATGGAACTTTGAACGCAAAACATACTGTTTTGGAAAAAACGTGAATATTTATGAAACGCAAACACATGCTAAATTTTAGAACAAACTTTTAAAAATACAAACATTACTGAAAACGGGATCATTTTTTAAATAATGAACAATTTGTTGATACATGGTCTTTTCAATCTCACGAAAAAATCAAAATGCGAACAGTTTTTGAAATTCCACAGTAATTTAGAAAGCAAACTTTTTTGAACTTCCGGAAAAAAATTGAAAACACAAAAATAGTTTCCAACATGGGAACATCTTTTTAAAATTCCAAACCACAATTTGGAACACGAACATGTTTTGAAAAACTAAAAGTTTTTTCGAAACTCCGGAACAAAGTCTGAAAATATGAATGTTTTTCAAATTTTCTGAAAAATTATTGAAAAGGGAATATTTTTTGAAACTCCCAAACAATATTTCAAAACATAAACATTTTTTTAATCTGGGCCTCTTGCTTCCAACTCGATCTTCCCCCTCTTAATTTCTAACTTCTTCTCCGCGCCCTTCCGGTCTTACTTCATCCTCTCCTTTTGTGCATCGAACATGAGCTTGTACCTCTCCTCTTTCTTATTCTCCCTTAACGAAAAATGCCTATCCATGTGGACGACATTTTTATAGTCGTGGCATCACAAGAGGCTCTTGCCTTCTCTCACTTGTTTCCCGTGACTTGTCGGTTATTGATAACCCACAAGTGTAAGGGATCGCAACAGTTTTCGAGGGTAAAGTATTCAATCCAAATTTATAGATTCGACGCAAGGGGAGCCAAAGAATATTTGAAAGTATTAGCAGCTGAGTTGTCAATTCAACCACACCTGGAGATTAATTATCTGCAGCAAAGTGATCAGTAGCAAAGTAGTTTGATAGTTTTGATAGTAGTGACAGCAACAATAGTAAGAGTAACAGTGATAGCAATAATTTTGTAGCAAGTGTAACAGTAGCAGCAGTAGTAGTAACTTAGCAAGATCAATATAGGACAAATTCGTAGGCATTGGATCGGTGATTTGTTGGATGATATTCATCATGTGACAGTTATAACCTAGGGCGATACTGCACTAGCTCCAGTTCATCGATATAATGTAGGCATGTATTCCGTAAATAGTCATACATGCTTTATTAAAGAACTTGCATGACATCTTTTGTCCTAACCTCACGTGGCAGCGGGGTCCATATTGAAAACTAAGGGATATTAATGCCTCCTTTTAATATAGAACCGGAACAAAGCATTAACACATAGTGAATACATGAACTCTTCAAACTACGTTCATCATCGGGAGTGGTTTCGGTTATTGTTACTCTGGGATTGCCGGATCATAACACATAGTAGGTGACTATAACTTGCAAGATCGGATCTAGAACATGGATATAATGATGATAACATAAACGGTTCAGATCTGAGATCATGGCACCCGGGCCCAAAGTGACAAGCATTAACCATAGCAAAGTCATAGCAACAGCAATCTAAGAACATAGTGGATACTAGGGATCGGGCTCTAACAAAACTAACTCGATTACATGATGAATCTCATCCAACTCCTCGCCGACCAGCGAGCCTATGAAGGAATTACTCACTCCCGGTGGGGAGCATCAAGGAATTTGGCGATGGAGAAGGGTTGGTGATGACGAAGAACGAAGATCCCCCTCTTCGGAACCCCAAATGGACTTCAGATCTGGCCTCCCGAGGAAGAACATGAGATGATGGCGGCTCCGTCTCGTGCATCGCGATAATTCTTTCTCCCTAATTTTTTTCTCCAAAAATAGGTATTTTTAGGGTCAGGGTTGTTGTCTGCGGGGCCACCAGGTGGGTACAACCCATCTGGACGTGCCAGGAGAGTGGGGCGCGCCCTGGTGGGTTGTGCCCACCCAGGGGCCCCTCTCTGGTGGGTCTTGGCTCCAATATTTTTCTTTTATTCCAAAAAAATCCTCAAAAAGTTTTGTTTCATTCCGAGAACTTTTATTTTTGCACAAAAACAACACAATGATAGTTTTGCTGAAAACAGCGTCAGTCCGGGGTTAGTTTCATTCAAATTATGCAAATTAGAGTCCAAAACAAGAGGAAAAGCGTGAGAAAAAGTAGATACGTTGGATACGTATCAACTCCCCCAAGCTTAAACCTTTGCTTGTCCTCAAGAAATTCAGTTGATAAACTGAAAGTGAGAAAGAAGAACTTTTACGAACTCTTTTGCTCTTGTTTGAATAAATAAGCTTAAACAGCACCCAGGGTTTCAGCCAACATTATAACTAACCATGTCAACAATAACATTTAAAGATTATATTAACTCATATCAATGACATAACCAGCTAGTGAGCGATAATAAGATATCTCGAAAAGCAACGTGTTGTCAAAACAACCATGATATAATATGACAATAGTGGTATCTCACTAGCCCTTTCTCAGACCGCAAAGCATAAATGCAGAGCACCTCTAAATTTTAAGCAGCGACTAAACATTGTAATTCATGGTAAAAAAGATCCAGTCATGCTAACACCCAACATTCACTACACACAATGCATAAGCATGACAACAGTGCTCTCAGATGTGGCGCTTATTAGAGAAGGTGATGACACAACATAAAAGTAAATAGAAATTCTTTCGCAGAGGGAAGTGGTGATTTGCAGAGATGCGAGAGCTGAAGTTTTTAAAACAGAGGTAAATGATATTTTGAGAGGTGCGCCCTTCTCATTCACTTCACGACAATCAACAAATCAATATTTCCCATGCTAAACAAACTAGTGGCGGTTCCCAAGCAGAAAAATAAATGTTTGAACTCCACTGAGAGTTTTTTGTTTATTTGTAAGCTTTTTGTTTTTGCAATCTGGGACTGGAAATCCCTATTACCGCCCTTTTCTCGTGCAATGGCGAGTGAATAAACACTTAACCTGAGAATAACCAACTTAGCATGGAAAATACCGACCACCTCATGTCGTTCCATGAACGATCTAGACACACAAAAGAGGATATTTATTTGAAGTTTTTAGAGGTGGCACATGCAAATTTACTTGGAACGGCAGGGTGGTACCGTATATAGGTAGGTATGGTGGACTCATCTGGAGTAACTATGAGTTTTAGAATTTGATGCACAAGCAGTATTCCCGCTTAGTACAGGTGAAGACTAGCAAATAGGTTGGGAAGCGGCCAGCTAGAGAGCAACAATGGTCATGACATGCATGATGCAAAATAAATATTGGACACCCGCATGAGTAGGATATGAATACCATGAACATAAATATCATAGAAGATATGTTGGTTTTGATTCAACTACATGCATAAACATGTGCCAAGTCAATCCACTCGAACATTCAGAGGAGGATACCATATCATCATACTACATCACAATCATTTTAAAGCTATGTTGATATCAAGATAAGTCATTATTAACCCCTAGCTACTTATGCATGGCATGAGAAACTATAATATCTAATTGTCATGGAAAACATGTTTAATCATAATGGGTTAAATCATGGGTACTAGGTTAAACATAATTACACAAACAGAACAAGTCAAGTTCATACCAGTTTCTCCTTGCCAAGGCCAGTTCATCGTATATCGTCATTATTGCATTTCACTTGCACGACCGAATGATATGGAAATACTAATAGTGCAAGAGTGTCGTGGATTAAGCTGGAATCTACAAAACATTTTATTCAACGGGAGAAGACAAGGTAAATGTGCTCTTTATTAGTTCAACAATTATTCATCTGAGAGCCACTCAACATTTTCATCGTGGTCTTCTCCTCGGTACCACTCGAATAAAGGGAAAAGACATTCCGAGAAACACACTGAAATATTTTTGGAGTTTTTGGTTTTCTTGAACATCCAAATACAAGGAAAAGCAAAAACTAGAAAAACTATTTACACGGGAAAAACTCCCAACAAGCAAAAGAAAAACAAGGAAATCTTTTTGGATTTTCTTTTTAGTGCTACTACTAAGCATGCATAGAAAGTAAATTACTACAACTAATATTTTTGGTTTTTCTAAAGTTTTTCAAACACACAAGAAGAAAGCAAGAAAATAAATCTAAGTATGGATATTACAATTAAAAATTGTGAGCACCAACAAATAGAATGATATGTGAACATAAATGTAATGTCGATGAGGAACACTGTGACGCCCGGATAATCAAGCTACAGTAACCACACACTAATGATGCCACGTCACCAATGTTACTGTTGATAATCTCTCGTTAATCCAAATCCTGTTCAAATTCAAATTCAAATTAAAGTCAAAATTTAAATTTGTCAAACATGAAACAAAAATGTTCCAAGTGTGGCAAATATTCTCTGGGTATTTGTCATGTTGAAACCACAATTTTGTAAAGTGTTTAGATGCACCAAGATAGTTAAAACAACAGCAAAACAATTATTTGAATTCTTTTTATAAACAATAAAATATTAAACTATTTTATTTAGCTGTAAAAATTAAATGTGACAGTGGGTTAATTATTAAAACTAATTTAGGAACTAGTTGCATATTTAATAAAAACAAAACAGAAAAGAAATAAATAAAAGGTAAAAATAAAACACAAGAAAACAAAACAGGGAACACCCCCCCCCC
>LR738711.1:615571672-615585112 GCA_902687465.1 Secale cereale
CCCCCCGTCGACTCACAGCTGTCGGACTGCCGTGTCCCCGACCTCCTCCTCGCGGCTCCCTCGTCAACCCCGCCCTGGCGTGGCTCTTGTCGGGGGGAAAGCGACGCCCTCGATGCCCAGAGCCGCCATGTCGCCGCCGGTCTACCTCGTCCCCGTTGCCTCAATCCGCGTCGTCCTCCTCACCGGATCTCCCTCATCGGACCCCCACGAGCCTCGCCGCCTGAACCCCTGCTCGGAGGGTGAGCACTTCCCCGCCTCCCTCTCTCTGCCTCTCATGTGGTCACCGTGCTTGACGGCTGCCCCTGGCCGCGCTCGCGTGCCTCGGTTGTCCGTGCTTCGCGCATCGTTCGCACCCCGCTGCGCCCCCTCGCTCACCGTCGCGAGCCGGCCCGCCCCGTTGCTGCCTCGCTCCGCCGTGCCCACGGCCATCCCCGTCGTCCATCTGCCCTCACTGCGCCCCTCGTCTGCCTCCGCGCGCCGCCGCGTCTTGCCTTCGCGCACCTCGCGCCGCCGCCCTAGTGCCCGCGCTGTCGCTGCCGGCGCAGCTCCCCGCCCGCGCACTCCGGCCAGCCGCCCCCTGTCCTTCCCCCGCTCCGGCCACAGCCACGGCCGCCAAGCCGCGCGCCCGACCTTCGCAAGCCGCCGCCGCGCCTCCCACTCGCCTCCCGTACGCCCTGGCACCGCTCCGCCCCGCCCTGGCCGCCGGCTCCAGTGCCCCCGTCGCGGCTCGGTTCGTCCCTTGTGCGGGCGCCCGCCCGTAACTGCTAGCGCCAGCGCCAGCGCCCGCTAAGACCCCCCTATGACAATGACAGATGGGGCCCACGCCCTCAGAGCGTTAAAAAAAGAGAATAAAAATAATAATTAAGAAAGTAATCAATTAATTAATTAACTTAATTAATCTTGTTTAATTAACATAATTAATTAACTAACCTAACAAATCGGTTAATTAAACTAATTAATTTGGTTAATTAGTTAACAGGGTATGACATGCGGGACCCACACGTCAGTTTGAATAAGTCAACGCCCTGTTGACTGCTGACGTCATGATGACGTCAGCATACACTATTCTGGATAATGTTGAATTAAAATAATTAAATAAATTCTAAAAATGAATAAATCTTTTAAAATTAATATAAAATAAACCGTAGCTCGGATGGGAAAACTTTGTACATGAAAGTTGCTCAGAACGACGAGACGAATCCGGATACGCGGTCCGTTCGTCCGCCACACATCTCTATCATACCGAACAAGCAACATTCCCCCTCCGTTTCATTTGCCTGAAAATGACTAACACTGGGAATACCTTCCCGGATGTTTTCCATCCTCGCCAGTATCACTCAGTACCGTGTTAGGTCACACGTAGCACCGCGTTTTGCCATGTTATGCTTTGTGTTACAATTGTTTGCTTTATATTTATTGTTTCTTCCCCCTCTTCTCTGCGATAGACACCGGGGCTGAGACCGTTGACAGTGCCACGATGATCGACGGTGTCGACGACGACCCCTCCTTCTTGCCAGAGCAACCAGGCAAGCCAACCCCCCTTGATCACCAGATATCGCCCATTCTCTCCTCTCTTACTCTTGCATTAGAATTGCTACTGTTGATGATTCGATAACTCCTATTCTGTTGCATAGCCTGTCATTGTTGCTACTACTGTTGATACCTTTACCTGCTATCCTAAATGCTTAGTATAGGATGCTAGTATTCCATCAGTGGGCCCACATCCTTGTCCGTCTGCCATGCTATACTATCGGGCCGTGATCACCGTGGGTGGTGATCACGGGTATATACTATACACATACTTTACATGACACATGATGTGACTAAAGTCGGGTTGGCTCATTGAGTACCCGGAAGTGATCCGATGTGGGGGCTGAAAGGACAGGTGGCTCCATCCAGGCAGTGGTGGGCCTGAGTTCCCGATGGCCCTCGAGTGGATCTTTGTGGCGGAGCGACAGGGGCAGGTTGAGACACCCAGTCGAGAGGTGGCCTGGCCCTAGTCGTTGTCCGCGGTTATTTCATAATAACGCGCTTAACGAGTTTGGATATTTGATCCGAGTCTGGCCGCTGGCCTATACGCACTAACCAGCTACGTGGGAATAGTTATGGGCACTCGATGTCGTGGTATCAGCCGAAGCCTTCTTGACGTCAGCGACTGAGCAGCGCACGCCGGGTTGGACCGCGTAACGCAATTTCCTTAGTAATGGAGGTTGCTAGGTCTGCTCACCAGCCGCGTACGCAACATGCAGGTGTGCGTTGGGCGATGGGCCTAGACCCCTGCGCGCCTAGGACTTAGACCGGCATGCTGACCTCTCTGTTGTGCTTAGGCAGGGCTGCGACGTGTTGATCTCCCGAGGCCGGGCATGACCCTGGAAAGTGTGTCCGGCCAAATGGGATCAAGCGTGCTGGGTTATGTGGTGCACCCCTGCAGGGAAGTTAATCTATTCGAATAGTCGTGTCCCTCGGTAAAAGGACGACCCGGGGTTGTACTCTGACCTCATGACAACTAGAACTGGATACTTAATAAAACACACCCAGACAAGTTCCAGATATAACTCGGTGGTTGCTCTCTCACAGGGTGATGTGCGGGAGGATCGCCGGGTAGGATTATGCTATACGATGTTACCTGGTGAACTTACCATCTATTCTATTCTACCGCTGCAAGACGGAGGCTGCCAGAAGTTGGATACTTGTTACTATTCCATGTACTCTATTCTACTGCTGCAAGATGGAGGCTACCAGAAGCGTAGTCTTTGATTGGATTAGCTATCCCCCTCTTATTCTGGCATTCTGCAGTTCAGTCCACAGATATTACCCCCTTTATACAGATACCATTGCATATGTAGTGTAGATCCTTGCTTGCGAGTACTTTGGATGAGTACTCACGGTTGCTTTGCTCCCCCTTTTCCCCCTTACTTCCTTTCTTCTCGGATGACGCAACCAGACGGTGGAGCCTAGGAGCCAGATGATCTCGAGGATGTTTCTACATGGAGTTCGGCTTCGAGGAGTAGTTAGGAGGTTCCAGGCACGAGGCCTTGCCTTTTCGATCGTTGTTACTTTTGTGCTAGCCTTCTTAAGGCAAACTTGTTTAACTTATGTTTGTACTCATATATTATTGCTTCCGTTGACTCTTGTGTATTCGAGATTTTGTATTCAAGCCCTCGAGGCCCCTGGCTTGTAATATAAAGCTTGTATTTTTTTAATTTGTGTCTAGAGTTGTGTTGTGATATCTTCCAGTGAGTCCCTGATCTTGGTCATACACATTTGCGTGCATGATTAGTGTACGGACAAATCGGGGGCGTCACATATGGTACCAAGCTTTAGCATCACCGTTTAATGAGAACTGAAATAATTTGAGAATAAAGTAGTAACGAGTTTTCTCATCGTGAGTAAAAAGGGTGGCTATGCCATTTAGCTTAGTGAGATGTGCCCCAACAGTTTCAGTTTCATAACCATGGAAAGGATCGGATTTAACCAAAGTGATTAACTCTGGGTCGACGGAGAATTCATAATCCTTATCATCAATAGAGATAGGTGAAGTAGAAAAGTTAGGATCACATTTCATTCTAGCATTCAGATATTTTATCTTTATACTTGTGTAGTAATTTCTTTAGATCATCTCTACCATTACAAGCAAGAATATCTCTAGTTGCTTCTTCACTCATAACATAACCTTCCGATACCTTAGGCAATTCATATCTAGGAAGGCTAGTTCTAGAAGGTATTTCAGGAGTTTCAGTTTCAAGCTCATCATCAGATTCAACAACATCATGTTGTATTACTCTAGCAATTTGTTCATCAAGAAATTCACCAAGTGGCACATCATCATTATCAAGAAAGGTACTAACATCAATACATCATCATAAGCATCATTCAGAGTAGAAGTAGCATCATTAATAACTTGCGACATATTAGAATAGATAGTATGTGGTGGTGTTGCAAGTTTACTCATAACAGAAGGTGAATCTAAAGCAGAACTGGATGTCAGTTCCTTACCTCCCCTCGTCTTTGAGGGAAATATCTTAGTCTTTGGATCCTTCAGATTCTTCATAGCGATAATATGATAATAATCCCAAGTGACTAAACAAATATAGCTACGGTCCCCCGCAACGGCACCACAAAAAGGTCTTGATAACCCACAAGTATAGGGGATCGCAACAGTTTTCGAGGGTAGAGTATACAACTCAAATTTAATGATTCGACACAAGGGGAGCCAAAGAATATTTGAAGGTATTAGCAGCTGAGTTGTCAATTCAACCACACCTGGAGATTAATTTTCTGTAGCAAAGTGATCAGTAGCAAAGTAGTTTGATAGTTTTGATAGTAGTGACAGCAACAATAGTAACAATAACAGTGATAGCAGTAATTTTGTAGCAAGTGTAATAGTAGCATCACAGTAGTAACTTAGCAAGATCAATATAGGACAAATTCGTAGGCATTGGATTGGTGATTTGTTGGATGATATTCATCATTAGACAGTTATAACCTAGGGCGATACGACACTAGCTCAAGTGCATCGATATAATGTAGGCATGTATTACGTAAATAGTCATACATGCTTTATTAAAGAACTTGCATGACATCTTTTGTCCTACCCTCCCGTGGCAGCGGGGTCCATATTGGAAACTAAGGGATATTAAGGCCTTCTTTTAATAGAGAACCGGAACAAAGCATTAACACACAGTGAATACATGAACTCCTCAAACTACGGTCATCACCGGGAGTGGTTCTAGTTATTGTCACTCCGGGGTTGCCGGATCATAACACGTAGTAGGTGACTATAACTTGCAAGATCGAATCTACAACATGGGCATAATGATGATAACATAAACGGTTCAGATCTGAGATCATGGCACCCGAGCCCAAAGTGACAAGCATTAAGCATAGAGAAGTCATAGCAACATCAATCTAAGAACATAGTGGATACTAGGGATCGGGCCCTAACAAAACTAACTCGATTACATGATGAATCGCATCCAACTCCTCACCGACCAGCGAGCCTACAAAGTAATTACTCACTCTCGGTGGGCAGCATCATGGAATTGGCGATGGAGAAGGATTGGTGATGACGAAGAACGAAGATCCCCCTCTCCGGAGCCCCAAAAGGACTCCAGATCTGGCCTCCCGAGGAAGAACAGGAGGTGACGGCGGGTCCATCTCGTGGCTCACGACAATTCTTTCTCCCTGATTTTTTTCTCCAAAAATAGGAATTTATAGGGTCAGGGTTGTCGTCTGCGGGGCCACCAAGTGGGACAGCGCACCTGGGCGCGCCAGGAGAGGGAGGCGCGCCCTGGAGGGTTGTGCCCACCCAGGGCCCCCTCTCTGGTGGGTCTTGTCTCCACTATTTTTCTTTTCTTCCAAAAAAATCCTCAAAAAGTATCGTTTCATTCCGAGAACTTTTATTTCTACACAAAAACCACACCATGGTAGTTCTGCTGAAAACAGCGTGAGTTCGGGGTTAGTTTCATTTAAATCATGCAAATTAGAGTACAAAACAAGAAGAAGATCTTGAGAAAAAGTAGATACGTTGGAGACGTATCAGTTATCCTTTGGCATGGTGGCTCTTCCATTCTCGACGACAACATCGTCATCTTCATCGTCCAACCCAATTGATTGGTGGGAGCTTGAGCCATTGATGGGCCTCTAACCCCTCGTTGGTTACCCCAAGTGGAAGGTGTGAGATGCAGTGTTGTGGAAGTTTTTCCCTTAGCAAAGATGCCAAGGATCGAATCCCCAGAGACTCATAGGTTCAACAAGTAGGTGTCAACTGCTAACGGCGCCAGATATTAGCAATCAACATGGACCTGCACACAGATACAAATAACTTTGCTCCCAACGAGTACAGAGAGGTTGTCAATCCCTCCGGCCTTGTAGTTCACAAAGGATTAAACGCAAATGATAGTAGTGATAGATAATGTTTGCAATAGTAAGTAAAAGCGAAAAGTAAATAGCGGATGTGATCAATGATGGTAATATGGACCGGACTCTCATGATGTTCACTAGTGATGTCTCTCTCCCAAAAGACGATAAAACAGCTATGTGAGGTAAACGAATTACAGCTGGGCAATTGACAGGACCATGTGCGCAAACCAATGCTGACTACATTGCAAGAAAGGTTGAGTTTCAAAGCATGGGCGGTACGCCAAAGTAAGTAGACCGAAATCCATCAATATCTACTACTAATCATCCACCTTGAGATATCTATCCAGAACATCTCGCTGGTATTAAGTTGCGAGCCCAACCCATAGTGTAAACTCAAAGCAACAGACAACTGCATTAAAAGAACTTTGCGTAAAGTAAACAATCCTTGCACCCGCGGGCACAAGCACCGTTGTTTTCCCCCTTGTGGCAACAGCACATCCCCTAGACTCATGTTTCTGTCACTCAAACTAGTCATCGAGGGGCATGAACCCACAATCGAGCATAACGTTCCCTCTTGGAGTCACTACCTACTACTTGGCCAAAGCAATAAATAACAACGGAGAACATGCAAGAATTACTTACGAACATAAATATAAAAGAGGTAGATCAAATATATTACTCAATCACAATCTGAACATAATCTCATAATCCATCTGATCCCAGCAAACTCATCATAGCAACAGCATAAGGATTACATATGTGCCCTGAACATGTAGGGCAGCTCACGAGGACTAATTAGTGAAGCACAAGAACGGGAGGAGAACATCACATAGCTACTGGTCATGGACTCATGGTCCAAGGGAGACTACTCACAACTCATCCGGGAGGCGTCCATGGTGGTGGAGAAGCTCCCGGTGGTGATCCTCCCCTCCGGCAGGGTGCCGGGAAGAGTTCTCCTGGTGCTCCCGATCTTGGAAGCGGCGGCGGCGGCGGAACAGAGATGAGATCACGAAAAAGAGTTCCCGTCCCGAGGGTTTCGAAGGACGCTCTAAATATATGCCAAAGGGGGGCACCAGACGGGGCTCGGGGGGCCCAGGCGCCCCCCGGCGCGGCCCAGGGGGGGGCGCGCCGCCAGGGCGCCTGGGGCCCTGGTGCCCCCCCCGCTGTACTTCGGGCGCAAGGTAGGTTCTGGAACGCTGATTTTTTATATAATTTTTCTGGATTTTTCCTGACAGTTCTCGTAATGTGAAAACCTGAAATACAAAAACAGCCGAAAACAGAAACTGGCACTGGGGTGCACTGGATTAGTAGGTTAGTCCAAATATGATCAAAAGTGTATGGAAGTGTATAAATATCATAGCAATATCACCCAAAAGTGGCATGGAGCAAGCAGAAATTATAGATACGTTTTGGACGTATCAACATCCCCAAGCTTAATTCCTGCTCGTCCTCGAGTAGGTAAATGATAACAAGAATAATTTCTGTGGTGACATGCTATTAACCATATAGGACTTTTTATAGTCATATGACAAAAGCTTACTGAGACAATGAATCTGTAGTAATTAAGTTGCCTCATGAGAAAATCACAAATGACTGAAAGTTTTACAACATGACATTGAAGCATCAAATAGATTTGCAATGAACATGATGTGCAAATATGATAAAGTGATATCTAGCTTGCCCCCTTTAGTGAAGCAAAACATAAATGCAGGGGCACCTTCAAGGTTTAAGTGATGACTAGATACAATGATTTCAAAATAAACGATATCACAATCATGCAAAAGACAATGCTACTTTGGAACAATGCACATTACACTTAGAATGACAATCATGCTCTCAGTAGTTGGTGCTTGAAGAAAGAAGGTGGAGACTCAAAAAGTAAAAGAATGGTTATGTGCTAGAGCTTTTTATTTTGAAAACATAGAAGCAATTTTTTGAACGGTAGTAGTACTTCATATGTGTCATGCATAAGACATCCTATAAGTTGCAAGCCTCATGCATCGAATACCAATAGTGCTCGCACCTTGTCCTAATTAGCTCGGATTTCCATGGGTTATCATTGCATTACATATGTTTCAACCAAGTGTCACAAAGGGGTACCTCTATGCCACCTGTACAAAGGTCCAAGGAGATAAATCGCATTTGATTTCTCGTTTTTGATAGATCTCAACTTGAGGACATCCATACCGGGACAACATAGAAAATAGATGATGGACTCCTCTTTAATGCATAAGCATATTCTCATAAGAGATTGAGGATTAATGTCCAAGCTAAAACTTCCACCATGATACATAGCTTTGGTTGGCGGCCCAATGTTCTTCTCTAACAATATGCATACTCATTCAACCCATGGCAAATCACCCTTACTTCAGACAAGACGAACATGCATAGCAACTCACATGATATTCAACAAAAGTGTAACAGTTGATGGCGTCCCCAGAAACATGGTTACCGCTCAGCAAGCAACTTATAAGAAATAAGATACATAGGCAACATATTCTTTACCACAATAGTTTTTAAGCTACTTTCCCATGAGCTATGTATTGCAAAGTTAGTCCGCTTAGTACAGGTGGAGGTTAGCAAAAGACTGGGAGCGACCAACTAAGAGAGCAATGACGGTCATAATCATGCAGAGCGACAAAGCAACATTGAATCAGGCATGGTAGTTATATCGCTACTCAGAAATAAAAGATCATCAAGGCTTGACAGACTTTCTTTACAGTCTTAAATATGCGTGGGCATACGCCAAGTCAATCAAAATAAACTCTTGAAGGAAGATATTACTAAACCATACCACATCATAGGCAAACAAATCAAGTTGGTATTCCAATAACACATTGGGAATCCCCCAGCTATTTGAGACTAACCATAAGAAAACCTGAACTACTAAGCGCCATTATGCACGTAGCATCTTTATCATAGACATATCAACCAATGCAACGGAAGCAAACTCTCTTAATAAGATAAGCATGATAATTAAAGAGAGTTCAAGCAACCAACTAAACAAAAGCTCTTTGAAAAGATAAGCATGAATACTAAGAGCAGAGCATGATAGTAGCTATTAAAAGACAAAGAACACACACAGCAAGGATAGACATGAAAATTCTATGTTATGTTCTAGGTAGAAGTGGAGCGTGTTTCTCTCCCACATAAAGAACGCTGAGTTCCGACTCGTTATGAAAAACTAAAAATAAAACTAAAAGCAAGACGCTCCAAGCATAGCACATAACACATGAAGTGATAAAAATATAGCGGAACGAAAGACGAACTGATAATGTTGATGGAGAAGGGGATGCACGGGGGCATCCCCAAGCTTAGACGCTTGAGTCTTCTTGAATATTTCTTGGGGGTGCACGGGGGCATCCCCAAGCTTGAGCGCTTGACACTCCTGAATCTTTTTATCATCTTCCCTCGCACACTTGAAAACTCCCTTCATACATAACTCATCATAATCTGATTAGCGAGGTTAGTACCCTTAATAAAATAATTGTTCCTTGCTGGAAATAAAGATATTCTTGAAGTTCTACTGTTTCTCAAGATTGCCAAAAGGTTTTTGCAAAGAAAAAGCAAGCTCTTGGTTTGCAAAATGAAGGAAAGGCAAGACAGGATAGAATCTGTGAAAAACAGAACAGCAGGTAGTAAATGATTTGTTCGGGGCACTTCTGCAACTCAAATCAAAAAACTCAGAACAGACGCACGAAAGACAATTATATAGAGCACGCTGTCGAAAAAATTCAGACCAAAAAGATGATCTGGTGATTTTATACGAAGTTTTCTATCCAAGGACAGAATCTGTTTCCTGGACAGCACCTCACAACTTTTGAACTTTCTAGCAATCAGAGGCTATACTTGGCACAAATATGAAAAGCAAAGATACAATGATGATGCTACTGTAGTAAACAACATCAAGACACAACAAAAGCAAAATATAAAAATTTATTCATGTGAGCTGCCTCCCAAAAGCGCTTTCTTTTATGCCTTTAAGCTAGGCATAGTGCATAGAAATCAAGTTTTATCAAGAGTAAAAGAATAGCTAGCCCGTACAACGGACTCAAAAGGTAACTTGATCTTCTTACGAGGGAAGTGTTCCATCCCTTTCTTGAGAGGAAACTGAAATTTTATATTACCCTCTTTCATGTCAATGATAGCACCAACGGTGCGTAAAAAGGGACGTCCCAAAATAATTGGACATGAAGGATCACATTCAATATCCATAATAGTGAAATCAACGGGAACATAATTATCATTGACAACGATAAGAACATCGTCGATCCTCCCCAAAGGTTTCTTTATGGAAGAATCAACGAGACGAACACCAAAAGAACAAGAATCAAAAGGTTTCAATTTAAGCATATCATATATTCTTTTGGGCATAACAGAGGTACTAGCTCCAACATCACATAATGCATAGCAAGAGAAGTCATTCAATTTAATTTTTATCATAGGATCCCAACCATCTTCTAGCTTTCTAGGTATGGAGGCTTCTACTCTAAGTTTCTCCTCCCTAGCTTTCATGAGAGCATTAGTGATATGCTCTGTGAAGGCAAGGTTAAGCGTGCTAGTGCGGGGGTCTCTAGACATCTTGTGAAGGAAATCAATAACTTCGGTAAGAGTGCAATTATCAAAATCAAGGCCATTAGCATCAAGTAAGGTGGTAGTGGTGTCCTTTAGGTTCACTTGTTTGGTAGTTTCTATAGTCATAGCATCACCATTAATAGGTCCAATGGGACCAGGAGTACATTGGGTGCTAAGAGTTTGGACATCCTCAACAACTTGGATAGTAGCAACAGTGTGGTGGGTAGGAAGGCTCTTAATTCTATCATCTTCCTCCCTTTCTCTAGCCCATCTCTCTTTAAGTTTAGCCATCATCCTAATATTTTCATTAATTTGCACTTGGGTAGCATTAATAGGAGTGACCTTCCTCTCCTCAAGAGGAGAAGTTTTAATTTCAAGCAATTCTATCTCATTGGCTAAATGGTATACCTTCAAAGAGAGATCATCTAGTTTATGTAGTTTTTCTTCTACACTCTTATTAAAGGCTTTTTGGGTAGTGATGAAATCTTTAAGCATAGTCTCTAGTTCAGTAGTGGAGTTCTTGGTACTAGGATAAGCATTGTTGTTCCCATAAGAATTAGAGGGGAACGGTCTAGGATTGTTACCAAAGTTACTCCTATAAGCATTGTTGTTAAAATTGTTTCTAGAGATAAAGTTCACATCTACTTGTTCTTGAGCAATCAAAGAATTTAAAGGAACATCGCGAGGATCAACAGAAGATTGCTTCGAAAGTAGAGACATGATCAAGTCAACTTTTTCATTAAGGGAGGAAATCTCCTCGACAGAGTTTACCTTCCTACCTGTTGGAGCACGTTCGGTGTGCCATTGGGAATAGTTGGTCATCATCTCATCGAGAAGCTTTGTGGCAGCACCAAGTGTAGTTGACATAAAAGTTTCTCCCGTGGCCAAATATAACAAGTTCCGCGAGGTAAAGTTCAAGCCTGCATAAAAAGTTTAGATAACCATCCAAGTAGTCAAACCATGAGTAGGGCGGTTCTTGATAAGAGACTTCATACATTCCCAAGCTTGGGCAACGTGTTCATTATCCAATTGTTTAAAATTCATTCTGTTACTTCTAAGTTGGATAATTTTAGCAGGTGGATAGTATTTTCCGATAAAAGCATCTTTGCACTTGTCCCATGAATCTATGCTATTTCTAGGCAAAGACTGAAACCAAATTTTAGCTCCTCCTCTCAAGGAGAAAGGGAAAAGCTTAATCTTAACAATATTACCATCTATTTCTTGGTACTTTTGCATATCACAAAGTTCAACAAAGTTGTTCAAGTGTAAAGCAGCATCATCTCCAGCACCGGAGAATTGATCTTTCATGACTAAGTTCAGTAAAGCAGGTTTAATTTCATTTGAAGGTGCTGAAGTGGCAGGTGTAGTGATAGGTGTGCTGATAAAGTCATCCTTGTTGTGACTAGTGAAGTCACACAACTTGGTGTTCTCGGTAGAACCCATAGTAGCAAGCAAGCAAGATAACTATTTTTGTGATTTTCGATAAAAGGGTACTAAAGCAAAAATTGAAAGGTAAACTAACAAGACTAAAAAGCAAAGGTAAAAGATAGCATGCAACTCCCCTATCCTGAAGAGTGGAGTCCCCGGCAACGGCGCCAGAAAAACTCCTTGATGGGCCTCTAACCCCTCGTTGGTTACCCCAAGTGGAAGGTGTGAGATGCAGTGTTGTGGAAGTTTTTCCCTTAGCAAAGATGCCAAGGATCGAATCCCCAGAGACTCCTAGGTTCAACAAGTAGGTGTCAACTGCTAACGGCTCCAGATATTAGCAATCAACGTGGACCTGCACACAGATACAAATAACTTTGCTCCCAACGAGTACAGAGAGGTTGTCAATCCCTCCGGCCTTGTAGTTCACAAAGGATTAAACACAAATGATAGTGGTGATAGATAATGTTTGCAATAGTAAGTAAAAGTGAAAAGTAAATAGCGGATGTGATCAATGATGGTAATATGGACCGGAGTCTCATGATGTTCACTAGTGATGTCTCTCTCCCAAAAGACGATAAAACAGCTATGTGAGGTAAACGAATTACAGCTGGGCAATTGACAGGACCATGTGCGCAAACCAATGCTGACTACATTGCAAGAAAGGTTGAGGTTCAAAGCATGGGCGGTACGCCAAAGTAAGTAGACCGAAATCCATCAATATCTACTACTAATCATCCACCTTGAGATATCTATCCAGAACATCTCGCTGGTATTAAGTTGCGAGCCCCACCCATAGTGTAAACTCAAAGCAACAGACAACTGCATTAAAAGAACTTTGCGTAAAGTAAACAATCCTTGCACCCGCGGGCACAAGCACCGTTGTTTTCCCCCTTGTGTCAACAGCACATCCCCTAGACTCATGTTTCTGTCACTCAAACTAGTCAACGAGGGGCATGAACCCACAATCGAGCATAACGTTCCCTCTTGGAGTCACTACCTACTACTTGGCCAAAGCAATAAATAACAACGGAGAACATGCAAGAATTACTTACGAACATAAATATAAAAGAGGTAGATCAAATATATTACTCAATCACAATCTGAACATAATCTCATAATCCATCGGATCCCAGCAAACTCATCATAGCAACAACATAAGGATTACATATGTGCCCTGATCATGTAGGGCAGCTCACGAGGACTAATTAGTGAAGCACAAGAACGGGAGGAGAACATCACATAGCTACTGGTCATGGACTCATGGTCCAAGGGAGACTACTCACAACTCATCCGGGAGGCATCCATGGTGGTGGAGAAGCTCCCGGTGGTGATCCTCCCCTCCGGCAGGGTGCCGGGAAGAGTTCTCCTGGTGCTCCCGATCTTGGAAGCGGCGGCGGCGGCGGAACAAATATGAGATCGCGAAAAAGAGTTCCTGTCCCGAGGGTTTCGAAGGACGCTCTAAATATATGCCAAAGGGGGGCACCAGACGGGGCTCGAGGGGCCCAAGCGCCCCCCCGGCGCGGGCCAGGGGGGGCGCGCCGCCAGGGCGCCTGGGGCCCTGGTGCCCCCCCCCCC
>LR738711.1:615585223-615696490 GCA_902687465.1 Secale cereale
CCCCCCCCCCGGCTGTACTTCGGGCGCAAGGTAGGTTCTGGAACGCTGATTTTTTATATAATTTTTCTGGATTTTTCCTGACAGTTCTCGTAATGTGAAAACCTGAAATACAAAAACAGCCGAAAATAGAAATTGGCACTGGGGTGCATTGGATTAGTAGGTTAGTCCAAATATGATCAAAAGTGTATGGAAGTGTATAAATATCATAGCAATATCACCCAAAAGTGGCATGGAGCAAGCAGAAATTATAGATACGTTTTGGACGTATCAGCCATCATTCCTCTTCTTGCCCGGCTTTGAGATCGGCCACAAGTTGTGTCCACTTTGGAACTATGTTCAATATGATCCAACAATGGCTAAAAGCAGACGACTCCTTCTCCGTCTCGTCATACAAAAGTGGTGCCACAGCCATCTAGCAAACACCATATGTATGAACATGAGAATGCAAACACAAGAAGCACTTTGAGGGTGTTTGGTCACTCGTGAGTAGTAGTCGATGTACTTGTTCACTTCCCCTTAAATGACCCCCATCAATGTTAGAGAGATTCTACATTATAGTTGGTCACGATAGGATGCGGTTTCACATACTTCTTTTGTTCGTGATACTCCTTCCAAATCTTTTCCCAATACCTTTTCCCCTTTTGCTCGATGCCGCATATTGGATCCATTGTTGTGACCAACCAAGCTTTGACCAACACGACGTCCTCAAAAGTTGAGAATGTCAGACCTCTTGCCTTTGCCGTCTCGCCCTTCTTCTTGTTCTTGCTCAGATTGGGATCGGAAGTTGTCCCAACTTCAAATGCGGTGCCCCCAAATTGGCAGTCCATTTGGGTCGACCTCAGTTGTTGGTGGTAAGGGGGGTTGCCAGATCCACACGTGTGGATAGTTTCAGGCCAAAGCAATTTAGATTTTTATGCCGTTCATTGTCTTGGCTTCACCGGCGGCAATGACGGTACTGAATAAAGTTTCTTCGGATTATAGTCCAACGAGACGATCGGTCCTATGGTTGGGGGCGAATCTGGGATCCAGTCTGTTCAAGCAAGGATGGTGCAATGGTGGCAACATCCTCGTGGTGGACCTGTGTCCCGGGGCTCTGCCATTGCGACGGCGTCTGCTCCAGCGCCGGCGCGGAGCTTGGGAGGTAGTCTAGGAGCAGATTTTGATTGTGGTATGCATCGACGGCATCTGGAATATAGTGGATCGTGTGCTGGGTTCGTGGTGTGTGGATGACAGGTATGGTTTCCTCCTCCGTCGTCTTAGTCAATGCTACTTCTTGAGCTTGCGTTATATTCCCTCTAAGAGGAAAGGGTGATGCACCACAGTAGCGTAAGTATTTCCCTCGGTTTTTGAGAACCAAGGTATCAATCCAGTAGGAGACCACACGCGAGTCCCTCGCGCCTGCACAAACAAATAAGAACTTCGCAACCAACGCGATAAGGGGTTGTCAATCCCTTCACGGTCACTTACGAAAGTGAGATCTGATAGATATGATAGGATAGTATTTTTGGTATTTTTGGTATAGAAATAGAAAGTAAATAAAGCAAATAAATAACGGCAGCAGAAATTGGCAAGTTGACGGGAAAGTAATAGGATAGAGATAGACCCGGGGGCCATAGGTTTCATTAGTGGCTTCTCTCATGATAGTAGAATTTTACGGTGGGTGAAAAATTACTGTCGAGCAATTGATAGGAAAGCGCATAGTTATGAGAATATCTAGGCATGATCATTATATATAGGCATCATGTCCGTAACAAGTAGACCGGAACGATTCTGCATCTACTGCTATTACTCCACACATCGACCGATATCAAGCATGCATCTAGAATATTAAGTTCATAAGAAAAGAGTAACGCCTTAAGCAAGATGACATGATGTAGAGGGATAAACTCAATACGTGCCTTGCTGCCCCTATTGTCACTGGGAAAGGACACCATAAGATTGAACCCAAAGCCAAGCACTTCTCCCATTGCAAGAACTATAGATCTAGTAGGCCAAACCAAACCAATAATTCGAAGAGACTTGCAAGGATATTATAATCATACATAAAAGATTTCAGAAAATAATCAAATAATGTTCATAGATAATCTTGATCATAAACCCACAATTCATTGGGTCTCGACAAACACACCACAAAAATATTACATCGAATAGATCTCCTCGAAGATCGAGGAGAACTTTGTATTGAGATCCAAAAAGAGAGAAGAAGCTATCTAGCTAATAACTATGGACCCGAAGGTCTGTGGTAAACTACTCACAACTCATTGGTGAGGCTATGGTGTTGATGTAGAAGCACTCCGTGATTGATCCCCCCTTCGGCGGAGCTCCGGAACAGGCCCCAAGATGGGATCTCATGGGAGCAGAAGGTTGCGGTGGTGGAATTAGGGTTTCGTCTGTTGCCTCGATGTTTTCAGGGTATGTGGATATTTATAGGAGGAAGAAGGGCACTGGGGAGCCAGAGGGGGCCAACGAGGGTGGGGGGCACGCCTGCCCCCCTGGGTGCGCCCCTGCCCTCGTGGCCGCCTCTCTCGTTCCCTCGCGTGTACTCCAAGTCTTGTGTGTTGATACGGTCCCAAAAATAACTCTTCCGAAGGATTCATTCCGTTTGGACTCAGTTTATATTCCTTTTCTGCGAAACACTGAAATAGGCAAAAAAAACAGCAATTTGCACTGGGCCTTGGGTTAGTAGGTTAGTCCCAAAAATAATATAAAAGTGTATAATAAAGCCCATTAAACATCCAAAACATAATATATATAATAGCATGGAACAATAAAAAATTATAGATACGTTGGAGACGTATCAAGCATCCACAAGCTTAATTCATGCTCGTCCTCGAGTAGGTAAATGATAAAAACAGAATTTTTGATGTGGAATGCTAACCAACATAATTCTCAATGTAATTCTCTTTATTGTGGTATGAATGTTCAGATCCGAAAGATTCAAGACAAAAGTCTATATTGACATAAGAATAATAATACTTCAAGCATACTATCAAAGCAGTCATGTCTTCTCAAAATAACATGGCCAAAGAAGTTATCCCTACAAAATCATATAGTGTGGCTATACTCCCTCTTCATCACACAAAATATTTAAATCATGCACAACCCCGGTTTCATCCAAGCAATTGTTTCATACTCAAAAAAATTCAAACCTTTCAACTTTCACGCAATACATGAGTGTGAGCCATGGATATAGCACTATAGGTGGAATAGAGTGGTGGTTGTGGAGAAGACAAAAGAAGAAGATAGTCTCACATCAACTAGACATATTAATGGGCTATGGAGATACCCATCAATAGATATCAATGTGAGTGAGTAGGTATTGCCATGCAACGGATGCACTAGAGCTATAAGTGTATGAAAGCTCATCAAAAGAAACTAAGTGGGTGTGCATCCAACTTGCTTGCTCATGAAGACTTAGGGCATTTGAGAAAGCCCATCATAGGAATATACAAGCGAAGTTCTATAATGAAAATTCCCACTAGTATATGAAAGTGACAAAACAAGAGACTCTCTATCATGAAGATTATAGTGCTACTTTGAAGCACAAGTGTGGAAAAGGATAGTAGCATTGTCCCTTCTCTCTTTTCTCTCTCTCTCTCTCTCTCTTTTTGGAGGGGCTTTTCCTTTTTTTAGCCCCTCTCTATTTTTTGGGCCACCACCTCTCTTCATCTATTCTCTCTTTAACTATAGGTTCTTTTTTTGGGTAATTTGGTTGTGGATCTTTTTATCCAAACTCTCAACCAACTCTATAGTAGCAACTTTGTTTTCAATAATTTCAAGCCTTTGCATAACATGTTCTAAAGTCAAAACGTTCCATTAACCAAAAGAGGTGGTGGGCCAAACAATTCTGTCATAGCATTATAAGAATCAAAAGTATGGTTACCCAAGAAATTCCCCCCGATAATGGTGTCAAGAATATATCTATTCCATGGAGTGATGCCAACATAAAAATTGCGAAGAAGCACGGAAGTGGAAAGCTTCCTAGTAGATCTATTTTGAGCATTGCAAATTCTATACCAGGCATCTTTTAGATTTTCTTCCTCCCTTTGCTAAAAATTAAGAACCTCACTCTCAGGAGTATTGATAATGATAGGCGTGCTAGCCATGATGGCAAGGCAAAAGGAAAACACACGGAAAAAGAAGGGCAAATAAAACGACAAGGGTGAAGTGGGGGAGAGGAAAACGAGAGGCAAATAACGTAATGCGAATGATAAGGGTATGTGATAGGTACTTGGTATATGATTTTTGCGTAGATCTCGCCGGCAACGGCGCCAGAAATTCTTCTTGCTACTTCTTGAGCTTGCATTGTATTCCCTCAAAGAGGAAAGTGTGATGCAGCACAGTAGCGTAAGTATTTCCCTTAGTTTTTGAGAACCAATGTATCAATCCAGTAGGAGACCACGCGCGAGTCCCTCGCACCTGCACAAACAAATAAGAACTTCGCAGCCAATGCGATAAGGGGTTGTTAATCCCTTCATGGTCACTTACGAAAGTGAGATCTGATAAATCTGATAGGACAGTATTTTTGGTATTTTTGGTATAGAAACAGAAAGTAAATAAAGCAAATAAATAACGGCGGCAGAAATTGGCAAGTTGACGGGAAAGTAATATGATAGAGATAGACCCGGGGGCCATAGGTTTCACTAGTGGCTTCTCTCATGATAGCAGAATTCTACGGTGGGTGAACAAATTACTGTCGAGCAATAGATAGAAAAGCGCATAGTTATGAGAATATCTACGAATGATCATTATATATAGGCATTGATAACCCACAAGTGTAGGGGATCACAACAGTTTTAGAGGGTAAAGTATTCAACCCAAATTTGTTGATTCGACACAAGGGGAGCCAAATAATACTCTTAAGTATTAGCAGCTGAGTTGTCAATTCAACCACACCTGGAAACTTAGTATCTGCAGCAAGATAGTTTAGTAGCAAAGTAATATGATAGTGGCGGTAGCGGCAATAAAAGTAACGATAGTATTTTTGTAGTTTTTGTAATAGTAGCAACGGAAAAGTAAATAAGCAATAAGCAATATAGGAAAAGCTCGTAGGCATTGTATCGGTGATGGGAAATTATGTCGGATGCAATTCAACTTGTAGAAGTTATAACCTAGGGTGACACAGAACTAGCTCTAGTTCATCAATGCAATGTAGGCATGTATTCCGAATATAGTCATACGTGCTTATGGAAAAGAACTTATATGGCATCTTTTGTCCTACCCTCCCATGGCAGCGGGGTCCTATTGGAAACTAAGGGATATTAAGGCCTCCTTTTAATAGAGTACCGGACCAAAGCATTAACACATAGTGAATACATGAACTTCTCAAACAATGGTCATCACCGGGAGTGGTCCCGATTATTGTCACTTCGGGGTTGCCGGATCATAACACATAGTAGGTGACTATAGACTTGCAAGATAGGATCAAGAACACACATATATTCATGAAAACATAATAGGTTCAGATATGAAATCATGGCACTCGGGCCCTAGTGACAAGCATTAAGCATAGCAAAATCATAGCAACATCAATCTCGGAACATAATGGATACTAGGGATCAAACCCTAACAAAACTAACTCGATTACATGATAGATCCCATCCAACCCATCACCGTCCAGCAAGCCTACGATGGAATTACTCATGCACGGCGGTGAGCATCATGGAATTGGTGATGGAGGAAGGTTGATGATGACGATGGCGACGATCTCCAATCTCCGGAGCCCCGAACGGACTCCAGATCAGCCCTCCCGAGAGAGATTAGGGCTTGGCGGCGGCTCCGTCTCGTGAAACGCGATAATTCTTTCTCCTTGATTTTTTTCTCCCCGAAAGTGAATATATAGGATATGTGGATACGTCGGTGGAGCACCAAGGGGGCCACGAGGCAGGGGACGCGCCCTGGGCAGGGGGGCACGCCCCCCACCCTCGTGGACAGGGTGTGGGTTTTCATTTTGGGTTTTCATTTTAACTACTACTAGAAGCAAAGAAATTAAACTAGCTAGAAGCTACAACTAATATTTTTTTGTTTTTCTGGGTTTTTCTAGCACACAAGAAAAAGACTAGGAAAAAGAAATTGAAACTAAGCATGGATGGTACAGTGAAAGAGTGTGAGCACCGACAACTAGAATAAGTGTGTGAACATGAATGTAAAGTCGATGAGAAACACGTACTCCCCCGAGCTTAGGCTTTTTGCCTAAGTTGGTCTATGGCCAGTATTGGCCTGACGGATATCTAAAGTTGTAGTTGAGGTTGTACTGAGATGCAGCAGCCACTGCATGTTGAGCTGTAGCTCGAAGGCGGGCTGCCTCCGTCATGTTATAATAAGCATTTGCCTCCTCCATAGTTATAGTGTATCTCCCTTTCGCCTGAAAGTTAAACAAAGTGGGGGCAAGAAGAACAATAGGGATGGCATGCTGCCTGTTAAAGATTAGTCGATATTTGAGGGTTTGATCATCTCACTCTATAAAGCGGTGACTAGTCATAGCATGGCAATCTAAATAAGCAGTAGGTAAAGGTTCATCATTCTCATGCACAGGCACACCAAGACGGCAGGCTATGCGAGTGGCATAAATCCCACCAAATAAATCTCCATGCAAACCATTATGATGTAGCCTACGTGCAACAACGGCTCCCAAGTTATATTGTCTATCACCTAGTACGGCACTCCTGAGAACACTAAGATCAGGGACACACATGTGGCAAGCCTCATCCTTACCGTTTATGCATCTACCGATAAGAGCAAAGTAATGAATAGCAGGAAAATGAATGCTCCCTATGGTAGCCTGTGTGATTTCTCTAGATTCCCCCATAGTGATACTAGTAAGGAAATCTCTAAATTCAGATTTGCGAGGATCACCCATACTGCCCCACTGAGGGAGCTTACAAGCATCATTAAAATCCTCTAAGTCCATGGTATAGGATTTATCATAAAGGTCAAACAGGACAGTGTGAGAATTATGTGAAGATGAAAATTTAAACCTTCTCACAAAGCTATCAGTTAAGCCACGATATTGAGGGCACTTATCTTGTATGAAGCCCTCGAGGTCAGCGTTGCGCACGTATGCGTAAAATTCATCCTTGATGCCAGCCTGATCCATAAAGTCATCTGACAGCCATTCACAAGGTCGTACGTCAGCATCCCTCGGTAGTTCATCGTCCGGCTCACGGAATGCGAGCCTCGGTTCTTGCTTCCTTGAAGAACCACCTTCCGGCGCTCGGCGGCCACCCTCCCATCCCCTCCCCTCTCCCCTGCTCCCATGGACTCCCCGGCAACCCCAGGTCGTGGATGCGATCGACGCTGGCTCGAGTCCAGCCCGTCCTCCGGTGGCTCCGCGAGGCCCTCCTACCGACAGGCGCTCTATGGATCGTCGGCTGCCGCCCCTCCTTCGGCCTCGCCCCCGCCCCCTCCGCACTTCATCCACTCCGAGATCCACCGGGTCTGTGAGGAGGAGCCCGAGGAGGAGGGCGAGTGGCTCGTGGCCAGTCGCAAGTGAAGGTGGCCCCCGCCGCGCCGTCGCCCGCGGCGGCGCGCTCCTAATACGTCTCCAACGTATCTATAATTTTTTATTGTTCCATGCTATTATATTATCCTTCTAGGATGTTTTATGGGCTTTATTATACACTTTTATATGATTTTTGGGACTAACCTATTAACCTAGAGCCCAATGCTAGTTTCTGTTTTTTCCTTGTTTTTGAGTTTTACAGAAAAGGAATACCAAACAGAGTCCAATTGACGTGTCAATTTTTGATAATTTTTTCTGGACCAAAAGAAGCCCTCGAAGTAAGAGTTGGGCCACGAGAGCTATGGGCTTCCCACGAGGGTGGGGGGGGGGGCGCCCACCACAAGTGGTGGTGTGCCCCTGTCTCGTGGACAGCCCGGAGACCCCCCCCCCTGACGTGAGACATACGCCAAAAAATCCTATAAATACAGAAACCCCCAGAAATTAACCTAGATCGGGAGTTCCGCCGCCGAAAGCCTATGTAGCCACTGAAAACCAATATAGACCCATTCCGGCACCCTGCCAGAGGGTGGGAATCCCTCTCTGGTGGCCATCTTCATCATCCCGGCGCTCTCCATGACGAGGGAGGAGTAGTCCACCCTCGGGGTTGAGGGTATGTACCAGTAGCTATGTGTTTGATCTCTCTCTCTCTCTCTCTCTCTCTCTCTCTCTCTCTCACTCTCTTTCGTGTTCTTGAGATGACACGATCTTGATGTATCGCGAGCTTTGCTATTATAGTTGGATCTTATGATGCTTCTCCCCCTCTACTCTCTTATAATGGATTGAGTTTTCCCTTTGAAGTTATCTTATCGGATTGAGTCTTTAAGGATTTTAGAACACTTGATGTATGTCTTGCACATGCTTATCTGTGGTGACAATGGGATATCATGTGATCTACTTGATGTATGTTTTGGTGATCAACTTGCGGGTTCCGTGACCTTGGGAATCTATGCATAGGGGTTGGCACACGTTTTCGTCTTGACTCTCCGGTAGAAACTTCGGGGCACTCTTTGAAGTTCTTTGTGTTGGTTGAATAGATGAATCTGAGATTGTGTGATGCATATCGTATAATCATGCCCACGGATACTTGAGGTGACAATGGAGTATCTAGGTGACATTAGGGTTTTGATTGATTTGTGTCTTAAGGTGTTATTCTAGTACGAACTCTATGATAGATTGAACGTTACTACGGACTCTTGAATAGATCGATCAGAAAGAATAACTTTGAGGTGGTTTCGTACCCTACCATAATCTCTTCGTTTGTTCTCCGCTATTAGTTACTTTGGAGTGACTCTTGGTTGCATGTTGAGGGCTACTAATATAATCCAATTATGTTATCCTTGTTGAGAGAACTTGCACTAGTGAAAGTATGAACCCTAGGCCTTGTTTCCTATCATTGCAAGACCGTTTATGCTCACGTTTACCACTTGCTACCTTGCTGTTTTTATATTTTCAGTTTACAAAAACCTATATCTATCATCCATATTACACTTGTATCACCATCTCTTCGCCGAACTAGTGCACCTATACAATTTACCATTGTATTGGGTGTGTTGGGGACACAAGAGACTCTTTGTTATTTGGTTGCAGGGTTGTTTGAGAGAGACCATCTTCATCCTACGCCTCCCACAGATTGATAAACCTTAGGTCATCCACTTGAGGGAAATTTGCTACTGTACTACAAACCTCTGCACTTGGAGGCCCAACAACATCTACAAGAAGAAGATTGCGTAGTAGACATCAAGCTCTTTTCTGGCGCCGTTGCCGGGGAGGTGAGTGCTTGAAGGTATATCTTTAGATGTTGCAATCGAATCTTTTAGTTTCTTGTTTTATCACTAGTTTAGTTTATAAAAGAAAACTACAAAAAATGGAATTAAGGTTACCTCATATGCTTCATCTTTTTAATATGTTTCGTGAAAATGATGGGAAGGAAAATTGTGCTCAAGTACTAGAATGCTTGGCATAGAATATGTGCATGATGAGCATGATTGCAATGTTGTTAGTATGAATTCTTTGAATACCCATGTTGCTAATGATATGCAAAGCCACAAGCTTGTGGATGCTATGTTTGATGAAGATGATATTTTTAGTCCCCCAAGTTTTGATGAGAAAATTTATTATGATGAAAGCATGCCTCCTATTTATGATGATTATATTGATGAAAGTGGATTTGGAGAGGTCATGACTTTATTTAGTGATGAATCCACTATTTCGGGAGAGGTTCCAATTGATTATGAGAACAAAGTTGCTATCTATGATGATTATTGTGAAGACTCGTATGCTATTAAGAATAATGATAACCATGAAACTTGTCATCATAATTTTAGTTTTCAATTGGATTATGCTTCACATGATAGTTATTTTGTTGAATTTGATGCTCCCACTATTCCGAATGAGAAGAATTTCGCTTATGTGGAGAGTAGTAAAATTTCTATGCAAGTAGATCATTAAAAGAATGCTTTATGTGCTGGTTATATTGTTGAATTCATTCATGATGCTACTGAAAATTATTATGAGGGAGGAACATATGCTAATACATATTGCGATAATATCAAGTTTCCTCTCTATGTGCTTAAAATCTTGAAGTTATGCTCGTTTTCCCGTCCTATGCTAGTTGATTATCGTTCCCATAAGTTGTTTGCTTAAAAAATCCCTATGCATAGGAAGTGGGTTAGACTTAAATGTGCTAGTCATATTCTTCATGATGCTCCCGTTATGTTTCAATTCTTATCTTTTATGCGAGCATCATTGAAATCATCATGCCTAGCTAGGGGCATTAAACGATAGCGCTTGTTGGGAGGCAACCCAATTTTGTTTTTGTTATTTGGTTTTTGCTTCTGTTTAGGAATAAATATTGGATCTAGCTTTTGTTTAGATGTGGTTTTGTGTTTTAATTAGTGTTTGTGCCAAGTAGAACCTTTGGGAAGACTTGTGTGAAGTTTATGCGATCATGATGTGAAAAATAGAATCGTTAGCGCTCACTAGAATAGTCACCAGATTTTACCGGAGTGTGATATTAAGTTTATTATTTCTGCAGATGATTAATAGACAAATTCCTCACGTTTACCAATTTATTTCAATTTTTTTGGAGTTACAGAAGTATGCGAAAGTTACAGATTACTACACACTGTTCTGTTTTTGACAGATTCTGTTTTCCGTGTGTAGTTTGCTTATTTCAATGCATCTATGAGTAGTATTGGGAAGTATGAATCATAGAGAAGTTGGAATACAGTAGGTTTAACACCAATATAAACAAAGAATGAATTCATTGCAGTACCTTTGAGTAGTGGTTTGCTTTCTTATACTAACGGAGCTCACGAGATTTTTGTCTAAGTTTTGTGTTGTGAAGTTTTCAAGTTTTGAGTATTGCTTTGATGGACTATGGAACAAAGAGTGGCAAGAGCCTAAGCTTGGGGATGCCCAAGGCACCCCAAGGTAAAATTCAAGGACAACCAAGAGCCTAAGCTTGGGGATGCCCCGGGAAGGCATCCCCTCTTTCGTCTTCATCTGTCGGTAACTATACTCGAAGCTATATTTTTATTCACCACATGATATGTGTTTTGCTTGGAACGTCAATTTAGTTTATTTTGTTTTGCTTGCTGTTTGAATAATATCCCAAGATCTGAAGTTCTTAAATGTTAGAGGGTCTTCACATAGTTACATAATTATTCAACTACTCATTGATCTTCACTTATATCTTTCGGAGTAGTTTGTTATTGCTCTAGTGCTTCACTTATATCCTTTTGAGTGTCTATGAAAACAGCATGGTAACGTGCTTTGGCTATAAAACTAGCCTTCACATGATAGGCACCCAAAATCAATGTAGTGAAAAATTTCATACTAAGTGCATTGAATATGATGAGAAGTTGGATGCTTGATAATTGTTTTGAGATATGAGGATAGTAATATTAGAGTCATGCTAGTGGAGTTATTATGAAATTGAGAAATACTTGTGTAAAGGTCGGCGATTCCCGTAGCATGCATGTATGGTGAACCGCTATGTGATGAAGTTAGGGCATGAGGTATTTGTAGAGTGTCATCCTTTGTGTGATGGGCGGGGGCGCGCGATGGTTAACTTTTACCAACCTCCCCCCTAGGGGCATGCGTTGATTGCTTTGTTTTGATGACTCGTAAATTTTTGCAATAAGTATATGAGTTCTTTATGACTAGTGTCGAGTCCATGGATTATACGCACTCTCACCCTTCCACCATTGCTAGCCTCTCTTGTACCGTGCAACTTTCACCGGTACCATACACCCACTATATATCCTTACTCAAAATAGCCACCATATATCTTCCTCAAAACAGCCACCATATATCTTCCTCAAAACAGCCACCATACCTACCTATCATGGCATTTCCATAGCCATTCCGAGATATATTTCCATGCAACTTTCCACCGTTCCGTTCATATGACACGCTTCATATTGTCATATTGCCATGCATGATCATGTAGTTGACATCGTATTAGTGGCAAAGCCACCATGCATAATTTTTCATACATGTCACTCTTGATTCATTGCACATCCCGGTACACCGCCGGAGGCATTCATATAGGGTCATACTTTGTTCTAGTATCGAGTTGTAATATCGAGTTGTAATTCCATGAAAGTGTGATGATCATAATTATTAGAGCATTGTCCCATGTGACGAAAAGCTAAATAAAGAAAGCCCCTCCAAAAAATGAAAGGCCAAAGAAAAAAGAAAGGCCCAAAAAAATAGAGAAAAGGGACAATTGCTACTATCTTTTTCCACACTTGTGCTTCAAAGTAGCACCATGTTCTTCATGATAAAGAGTCTCATGTTTAGTCACTTTCATATACTAGTGGGAATTTTCATTATAGAACTTGGCTTGTATATTCCAATGATGGGCTTCCTCAAATGCCCTAGGTCTTCGTCAGGAAGCAAGTTGGATGCACACCCACTTAGTTTCTTTTGTTGAGATTTTATACATATTTAGCTCTAGTGCATCCGTTGCATGGCAATCCCTACCCACTCACATTGATATCTATTGATGGGCATCTCCGTAGCCCATTGATACGCCTAGTCGATGTGAGACTATCTCCCTCCTTTTTGTCTTCTCCACAACCACCACTCTATTCCACGCATAGTGCTATAACCATGGCTCACGCTTATGTATTACGTAGAAAGTTGAAAGGTTTGAAAGAATAGAGTATGAAAACAAGTGCTTGGCTGAAATCGGGGTTGTGCATGATATGAATATTTTGTGTGATGAAGAGGGAGCATAGCCAGACTATATGATTTTGTAGGGATAACTTTCTTTAGCCATAGAATTTTGAGAAGACATGATTGCTTTGTTAGTATGCTTGAAGTATTATTATTTCTTATGTCAATATAGACTTTTGTCTTGAATCTTTCAGATCTGAACATTCATGCCACAATTAAGATAATTACATTGAAATTTATATTGGTTAGCATTCCACATCAAAAATTATGTTTTATCATTTACCTACTCGAGGACGAGCAGGAATTAAGCTTGGGGATGCTGATACGTCTCCAACGTATCTATAATTTTTGATTGTTCGATGCTATTATAATATCCTTCTAGGATGTTTTATGGGCTTTATTGTATACTCTTATATGATTTTTGGGACTAACCTATTAACCTAGAGCCTAGTGCCAATTTATGTTTTTTTCCTTGTTTTTGAGTTTTACAGAAAAGGGATACCAAACGGAGTCCAATTGACGTGCCAATTTTTGATGATTTTTTCTGGACCAAAAGAAGCCCCCGAAGTAAAAGAGTTGGGCCTGGAGAGCCATGGGCTCCCCACGTGGGTGGGGGGCGCGCCCACCCCAAGTGGTGGTGTGCCCCTGTCTCGTGACAGCCTGGAGACCCCCCTGACGTGAGACCTACGCCAAAAATTCCTATAAATACAGAAACCTCCGGAAATTAACCTAGATCGGGAGTTCCGCCGTTCTGGCACCCTGCCGGAGGGGGGAATCCCTCTCCGGTGGCCATCTTCATCATCCCGACGCTCTCCATGACGAGGGAGGAGGAGTCCACCCTCAGGGCTGAGGATATGTACCAGTAGCTATGTGTTTGATCTCTCTCTCTCTCTATCGTGTTCTTGAGATGGCACGATCTTGATGTATCGTGAGCTTTGCTATTATAGTTGGATCTTATGATGCTTCTCCCCCTCTACTCTCTTGTAATGGATTGAGTTTTCCCTTTGAAGTTATCTTATTGGATTGAGTCTTTAAGGATTTGAGAACACTTGATGTATGTCTTGCACGTGCTTATCTGTGATGACAATGGGATATCATGTGATCTACTTGATGTATGTTTTGGTGATCAACTTGCGGGTTCCGTGACCTTGGGAATCTATGCATAGGGGTTGGCACACGTTTTCGTCTTGACTCTCCGGTAGAAACTTCGGGGCACTCTTTGAAGTTCTTTGTGTTGGTTGAATAGACGAATCTGAGATTGTGTGATGCATATTGTATAATCATGCCCACGGATACTTGAGGTGACAATGGAGTATCTAGGTGACATTAGGGTTTTGATTGATTTTTGTCTTAAGGTGTTATTCTAGTACGAACTCTATGATAGATTGAACGTTACTACGGACTCTTGAATAGATCGATCAGAAAGAATAACTTTGAGGTGGTTTCGTACCCTACCATAATCTCTTCGTTTGTTCTCCGCTATTAGTTACTTTGGAGTGAATCTTTGTTGCATGTTGAGGGCTAGTAATATGATCCAATTATGTTATCCTTGTTGAGAGAACTTGCACTAGTGAAAGTATGAACCCTAGGCCTTGTTTCCTATCATTGCAAGACCATTTATGCTCACGTTTACCACTTGCTACCTTGTTGTTTTTATATTTTCAGTTTACAAAAACCTATATCTACCATCCATATTACACTTGTATCACCATCTCTTCACCGAACTAGTACACCTATACAATTTACCATTGTATTGGGTGTGTTGGGGGACACAAGAGACTCTTTGTTATTTGGTTGCAGGGCTGTTTGAGAGAGACCATCTTCATCCTATGCCTCCCACGGATTGATAAACCTTAGGTCATCCACTTGAGGGAAATTTGCTACTGTCCTACAAACCTCTTCACTTGGAGGCCGAACAACGTCTATAAGAAGAAGGTTGCGTAGTAGACATCAGCTCCCGCCGCGCGCTCGCTCACGCCCCCCGTCGCCCCGTCGACTGGGCCTAGCCGGCGTAGGGCCTCGAAGGAGTTTGGCTCACGCTGCCGCTACCACGGCCACCCCAGGGCCGAATGCCGTCGCGACGTCCGCTGCGCGCACTGCGGCTACTATGGCCATGTGACGCGCATGTGCACCAACCCACGCTCACCGCCATCCCCTCGCGCTCGAGCCCGCCACCCAAGCATCTCCGGGGGGGCTCCCCCCCCCCCCCGTAGCATTCGCCTTCGCCAGCTACATCGACTTTGTCCTCGTCCGTCCAGGAGTCCTGGCAGCCTGCGTCTTCCGGGCTCGCCGCCCCCTCCCCTCACACTTCCCAGACAGCGTGGTCTGCCTCCCCTTCCGTCCCGCTCTCTGTCCACCCATCGCTATGGACGGCCGCTGCGCCCGCGTGTTTCCTGCCCCTGTCCGCGGAGATCGGCGCCGCCGAGGAAGAGCTCCAACGCGCGTTGCTCGCCACCGTCACGGGGTGTAGGACCGGGGTCTCGTGCTAGGAGGTCGTCGACGTGATTTGCTCGCGCTTCGGCATCTTGGTGGCGTGCTTCTCGGTTCACCGCCACCTGTCGGAGGATTTCCTCATTCGTTTCCAGAGCATGGAGGATCGGGCCCTGGTGGCCAATGATGGCGTGCGGACCGCCCGCTTCCGCCTACTTCTTCACCCAAGGAGCGTGTTGGCTGGAGCAGAGCAGGTGCGCGCTGCTACCTCTTGAGCATGCGTTGTTTTTCCCTTGAAGAGGAAAGGGTGATGCAGCAAAGTAGCATAAACATTTCCCTCAGTTTTTGAGAACCAAGGTATCAATCCAGTAGGAGACTACACGCAAATCCCTCGTACCAGCACAAACAAATAAGAACCTTGCAACCAATGCGATAAAGGGGTTGTCAATTGATACGTCTCCAACGTATCTATAATTTTTTATTGTTCCATGCTATTATTTATGAAGTCTTGGATGTTTAATGGGCTTTATCTTACACTTTTATATCATTTTTGGGACTAACCTACTAACTCAAAGGCCCAGTCCAGATTATTGTTTTTTGCCTGTTTCAGGGTTTTGCAGAAAAAGAATATCAAACGGAGTCCAAACTGAATGAAACCTCCGCGAGAGATATTTTTGGAGAAAATCACGCACGGGGGACTTGAGAACCACGTCAGGGGAGCCTCGGGGTGTCCACGAGGGTGGGGGCACGCCCCCTTCCCAGGGCGCGCCCCCTGCCTCGTGGGCCCCTCGAGCACCCCCCCCGGTGTCCTCCTTCCTCCTATATAAGTCTATGTACCCCGAAACCTTCGACAACAGAGAGAAAACCCTAATTCCACCGCCGTAACCTTCTGTTCCCGTGAGATCCCATCTTGGAGCATGTTCCAGAGCTCCACCGGAGGGGGATCCATCATGCAGTTCTTCATCATCATCATCATCGCCCTCACCATGAGTTATGAGTAGTTTACCACAGACCTTCGGGTCCATAGCTAGTATCTAGATGGCTTCTTCTCTCTCTCTCTGGATCTCAATACAAAGTTCTCCTTGGTCTTCGAGGAGATCTATTCAATGTAATCTCTTTTTGCGGTGTGTTTGTCGAGATCCGATGAATTGTGAGTTTATGATCAAGATTATCTATGGGAAATATTAGGTTCTTCTCTGAACTTTCTATGTGTGCTCATAATATCCTTGCAAGTCTCTTCGAATTATTGGTTTGGTTTGGCCTACTAGATCTATAGTTCTTGCAATGGGAGAAGTGTTTGGCTTTGGGTTCAATCTTGCGGTGTCCTTTCCCAGTGACAGTAGGGGCAGCAAGGCACGTATTGTATTGTTGCCATCGAGGATAAAAAGATGGGGTTTATATCATATTGCTTGAGTTTATCCCTCTACATCATGTCATCTTGCTTAAGGCGTTACTTTGTTCTTATGAACTCAATACACTAGATGCATGCTGGATAGCTGTCGATGTGTGGAGTAATAGTAGTAGATGCAGAATCGTTTCGGTCTACTTGTCTCGGACGTGATACCTATATACAATGATCATGCCTAGATAGTCTCATAATTATTCGCTTTTCTATCAATTGCTCGACATTAATTTGTTTACCCGCCGTAGAATATCGCTATCATGAGAGAAGCCACTAGAGAACACTATGGCCCCGGGGTCTATTCTGAACATATCAATCTACATCCACTTTACTTTTACCGCTTTTACTTTCTGTTCTTATAAACATAAATACCAAAAATATAAACTATCATCTCTATCAGATCTCACTTTCGTAAGTGGCCGTAAAGGGATTGACAACCCCTTATCACGTTGGCCGCGAAGTTCTTATTTGTTTGTGCAGGTGCGAGGGACTCACGCGTGGTCTCCTACTAGATTGATACCTTAGTTCTCAAAAACTGAGGGAAATACTTATGCTACTGTGCTGCATCTCCCTTTGCTCTTCGAGGGAATACAACGCAAGCTCGAGAAGTAGCAAGAAGAATTTTTGGCACCGTTGCCGGGGAGGCTTACGCAAAAGTCATATACCAAGTACCTATCACAAACCCTTATCCTTCGCATTACATTTATTTGCCTCTCGTTTTACTCTCGCCCATTTCACCCTTTCCATTTTATTTGCCCTTCTTCCGCCGTGTATTTATCGTTCGCTTGCTTCTTGTTTGCTCGTGTGTGTTGGATTGCTTGCTTGTCACTATGGCTCAGAACAATACCAAATTTTGTGACTTCTCCAATACCAACAATAATGATTTTATTAGCACTCCGATTGCTCCTATTACCGATGCTGAAACTTGTGAGATCAATGCTGCTTTGTTGAATCTTGTCATGAAAGATCAATTCTCCGGCCTTCCTAGTGAAGATGCCGCTACCCATCTGAACAACTTTGTTGATTTGTGTGATATGCAAAAAAAAGGGATACGGATAACAATATTGTTAAATTGAAGTTATTTCCGTTTTCACTTAGAGATCGTGCTAAAACTTGGTTTTACTCTTTACCTAAAAATAGTATTGATTCGTGGAATAAGTGCAAAGATGCTTTTATCTCTAAGTATTTCCCTCCTGCTAAGATCATCTCTCTTAGAAACGATATTATGAAATTTAAGCAACTAGATCATGAGCATGTTGCACAAGCTTGAGACAGAATGAAATTGATGATACGTAATTTCCCTACACATGGTTTGAATCTATGGATGATTATTCAGAATTTTTATGCTGGCTTGAATTTTGCTTCTAGAAATCTTTTAGATTCGGCCGCAGGAGGCACTTTCATGGAAACTACCTTAGGAGAAGCTACCAAACTCCTAGATAATATTATGGTTAATTATTCTCAATGGCACACCGAAAGATCTACTAGTAAAAAAGTGCATGCTATTGAAGAAATTAGTGTTTTGAGTGGAAAGATGGATGAACTTATGAAATTATTTGCTGCTAAGAGTGCTTCTTCTGATCCTAATGATATGCCTTTGTCCACTTCGATTTAAAATAGCAATGAATCTTTGGATGTGAATTTTGTTGGTAGGAATAATTTTGGTAACAATGCTTATGGAGGTAATTTTAATCCTAGGCCTTTTCCTAGTAATTCCTCTAATAATTATGGTAATTCCTACAACAACTCTTATGGAAAGATGCCTTCTGAATTTGAAACTAGTGTTAAGGAGTTTATAATCTCGCAAAAGAATTTCAATGCTGTGCTTGAAGAGAAATTGCTTAAGATTGATGAATTGGCTAGAAGTGTGGATATAATTTCTCTTGATGTTGATTCTTTGAATCTTAGATTTATCCCACCTAAGCATGATATCAATGAGTCTCTCAAAGCCATGAGAATTTCCTTTGATGAATGCAAAGAAAGAACCGCTAGGATGCGTGCTAAAAGAGAGGATTATATTAAAGCGTGTTCTACTAGTTATCATGAAAATAAAGATGAAGATCTGAAAGTTGTTGATGTGTCTCCTATTAGATCCTTGTTTTCTATTATAAATCTTGATGAAGATAGGATTGGAGATGATTCTGCTTTAAGGTGTCCCAATGATTCGAAGTTTTTAGATCTTGATGCTAAAATTGCTAAAAGTGGGAGTGAAGAAATTAAAACATTGCATAGTGATGAACCCACTACTTTGGATTTCAAGGGATCAATTATGATAATTTCTCTTTGACTGATTGTATTTCCTAGTTGCAATCCGTACTAAATTCTCCGCATGCTTATAGTCAAAATAAAGCTTTCACCAAACACATAGTTGATGCTTTGATGCAATCTTATGAAGAAAAACTTGAGTTAGAAGTTTCTATCCCTAGAAAGCTTTATGATGAGTGGGAACCTACTATTAAAATAGAAATAAAAGATCATGAATGCTATGCTTTGTGTGATTTAGGTGCAAGTGTCTCCAATATCCCAAAAACTTTGTGTGATTTGCTAGGGTTCCATGAACTTGATGATTGTTCTTTAAATTTGCATCTTGCAGATTCCACTATTAAGAAACCTATGGGAAGGATTAATGATGTTCTTATTGTTGCCAATAGGAATTATGTGCCCGTAGATTTCACTGTTCTTGATATAGATTGCAATCCTTCATGTCCTATTATTCTTGGTAGACCTTTCCTTAGAACGATTGGTGCAATTATTGATATGAAGGAAGGAAATATTAGATTCCAATTTCCGTTAAGGAAAGGCATGGAACACTTTCCTAGAAAGAAAATCAAATTACCATATGAATCTATCATGAGAGCCACTTATGGATTGCCTTCCAAAGATGGCAATACCTAGATTTATCTTGTACCTAGCTAGGGGCGTAAAATGATAACGCTTGTTGGGAGGCAACCTAATTTTATGTTCTTTGTTTTTGTTGCTGTTAGGGAATAAATATTGCATCTAGATTCTGTTTATATGTGTTTTCATGTTTTGTTTAGTGTTTGTGCCAAGTAGAACCTTTGGGAAGATGTGTGTGAAGTTTATGTGATCTTGCTGTGAAAAACAGAATCGTTAGCCCTCGCTAAAGTGGTCGTCAGATTTTGCTGGAGCGTGCTATTTAGTTGATTCTTTTTGAAGATGATTAATAGACAAATTCCTCAAATTTAACAATTTAGTTTGAATTTTTTGGAGTTACAGAAGTATGTGAAACCTGCAGATTACAATAGACTGTTCTGTTTTTGACAAATTATGTTTTTCGTGTGTTGTTTGCTTATTTCAATGCATCTATGAGTAATATTTGGAGGTATGAACCATAGAGAAGTTGGAATACAGTAGGTTTAACACCAATATAAACAAAGAATTAATTCATTGCACTACCCTTGAGTAGTGGTTTGCTTTCTTATACTAATGGAGCTCACGAGATTTTTTGTCTAAGTTTTGTGTTGTGAAGTTTTCAAGTTTTGAGTATTGCTTTGATGGACTATGGAACAAAGAGTAGCAAAGGACTAAGCTTGGGGATGCCCACGGCACCCCAAGTAAAATTCAAGGATAATAAAAGCCTAAGCTTGGGGATGCCCCGGGAAGGCATCCCCTCTTTCGTCTTCATCCATCGGTAACTATACTTGGAGCTATATTTTTATTCACCACATGATATGTGTTTTGCTTGGAGCGTCTTGTATAATTTGAGTCTTTGCTTGTTAGTTTGTCACAATCATACTTTCTGGACACACCTATTTGAGAGAGTTAAAAATGGCCTAGGAATTGTTAGAACACTCTATGTGCTTCACTTATATCTTTTGAGTTGAATAGTTTTTGCTCTAGTGCTTCACTTATATCCTTTAGAGCACGGTGGTGGTTATATTTCGTAGAAATTGTTGAACTCTCATGCTTAACTCATATCTATCTGAGAGTCTATTAAAACAGCATGGTAATGTGCTTAGGCTAATAAAACTAGTCTTCACATGATAGACATCCAATGTCAATGTAGTAAAAAAATTCACACTAAGTGCATTGAATAGAATGAGATGTTGGATGCTTGATAATTGTTTTGAGATATGATGATAGTGATATTAGAGTCATGCTAGTGGAGTTATTATGAAATTGAGAAATACTTGTGTTAAGGTTAGTGATTCCCGTATCATGCACGTATGGTGAACCGCTATGTGACGAAGTTAGAGCATGAGGTATTTGTAAAGTGCCAACCTTCGTGTGGAGGTCGGGGGCGCACGATGGTTAACTCCTACCAACCTCCCCCCTAGGAGCATGCGTTGATTGCTTTGTTTTGATGAGTCGTAGATTTTTGCAATAAGTATACGAGTTCCTATGACTAATGTTGAGTCCATGGATGACACGCACTCTCACCCTTCCACCATTGCTAGCCTCTCTTGTACCGCGCAACTTTCGCCGGTACCGTAAACCCACTATATATCCTTCCTCAAAATAGCCACCATATTATTCCTCAAAACAGCCACCATACCTACCTATCATGGCATTTCCATAGCCATTCCGAGATATATTGCCATGCAACTTTCCACCATTCTGTTCATATGACACGCATCATATTATCATATTGCCATGCATGATCATGCAGTTGACATCGTATTTGTGGCAAAGCCACCAAGCATAACTTTTCATACATGTCACTCTTGTTTCATTGCACATACCGGTACACCATCGGAGGCATTCATGTAGAGTCATACTTTGTTGTAGTATCGAGTTGTAATATCAAGTTGTAATGAAAGTGTGATGATCATCATTATTATAGCATTGTCCCATGGGAGGAAAGGCTAAATCTATAAAGCCCCTCCGCAAAAAAAAGAAAAAAGAAAAAAAGGCCAAAGAAAAAAAGAAAGGCCCAAAAAAAAGGGACAATTGCTACTATCTTTTTTCCACACTTGTGCTTCAAAGTAGCACCATGTTCTTCATTGTAGAGAGTCTCATGTTTAGTCACTTTCATATACTAGTGGGAATTTTCATTATAGAACTTGGCTTGTATATTCCAACGATGGGCTTCCTCAAATGCCCTAGGTCTTCGTGAGCAAGCTAGTTGGATGCACACCCACTAGTTTCTTTTGTTGAGCTTTCATTCATATTTAGCTCTAGTGCATCCGTTGCATGTCAATCCCTACTCACTCACATTAATATCTATTGATGGGCATCTCCATAGCCCATTGATATGCCTAGTCGGTGTGAGACTATCTCCCTCCTTTTTGTCTTCTCCACAACCACCTCTATTCCACCCATAGTGCTATGTCCATGGCTCACGCTCATGTATTGCGTGAAAGTTGAAAGGTTTGACAAGATAGAGTATGAAAACAAGTGCTTGGCTGAAATCGGGGTTGTGCATGATATGAATATTTTGTGTGATGAAGAGGGAGCATAGCCAGACTATATGATTTTGTAGTGATAACTTTCTTTAGCCGTAGTATTTTGAGAAGACATGATTGCTTTGTTAGTATGCTTGAAGTATTATTATTTCTTATGTCAATATAGACTTTTATCTTGAATCTTTCAGATCTGAACATTCATGCCACAATTAAGAGAATTACATTGAAAAACTATATTGGTTAGCATTCCACATCCAAAATTCTTTCTTTATCATTTACCTACTCGAGGACGAGCAGGAATTAAGCTTGGGGATGCTTGATACATTTCCAACGTATCTATAATTTTTTATTGTTACATGCTATTATTTATGAAGTCTTGGATGTTTGATGGGATTTATCTTACACATTTATATCATTTTTGGGACTAACCTACTAACCCAAAGGCCCAGTCCAGATTGCTGTTTTTTTGCCTGTTTCAGGGTTTTGCAGAAAAAGAATATCAAACGAAGTCCAAACGGAATGAAACCTTCGCGAGAGATATTTTTCGAGAAAATCATGCACGGGGGACTTATGAACCACATGAGGGGAGCCTCAGGGTGTCCACGAGGGTGGGGGGCGCGTCCCTCTTCCCAGGACGCGCCCCCTGCCTCGTGGGACCCTCGAGCACCCCCCGGTGTCCTCCTTCCTCCTATATAAGTCTACGTACCCCAAAACCTTCGACAACATAGAGAAAACCCTAATTCCACCACCGTAACCTTCTCTTCCCGTGAGATCCCATCTTGGAGCTTGTTCCGGAGCTCCACCGGAGGGGGATCCATCACGGAGTTCTTAATCATCATCATCGCCCTCACCATGACTTGTGAGTAGTTTACCACAGACCTTCAGGTCCATACCTAGTATCTAGATGGCTTCTTCTCTCTCTCTGGATCTCAATACAAAGTTCTCCTCGGTCTTCGAGGAGATCTATTTTATGTAATCTCTTTTTGCGGTGTGTTTGTCGAGATCCGATGAATTGTGAGTTTATGATCAATATTATCTACGAGAAATATTTGGTTCTTCTCTGAACTTTTTATGTGTGCTCATAATATCCTTACAAGTCTCTTCGAATTATTGGTTTGGTTTGGCCTACTAGATATATAGTTCTTGCAATGGGAGAAGTGTTTGGCTTTGGGTTCAATCTTGCAGTGTCCTTTCCCAGTGACAGTAGGGGCAGCAAGGCACGTATTGTATTGTTGCCATCGTGGATAAAAAGATGGGGTTTATATCATATTGCTTCAGTTTATCCCTCTACATCATGTCATCTTGCTTAAGGCGTTACTATATTCTTATGAACTCAATACACTAGATGCATGCTGGATAGCGGTCGATGTGTGGAGTAATAGTAATAGATGCAGAATTGTTTCGGTCTACTTGTCTCAGACGTGATGCCTATATACAATGATCATGCCTAGATAGTCTCATAATTATTCGCTTTTCTATCAATTGCTCGACGGTAATTTGTTTACCCGCCGTAGAATATAGCTATCATGAGAGAAGCCACTAGAGAACACTATGGCCCCCGGGTCTATTCTCAACATATCAATCTACATCTACCTTACTTTTATCGCTTTTACTTTATGTTCTTATAAACAAAAATACCAAAAATATAAACAAAAACCCCTTATCGCGTTGGCTGCGAAGTTCTTATTTGTTTGTACAGGTGCGAGGGACTCGCGCGTGGTCTCCTACTAGATTGATACCTTGGTTCTCAAAAACTGAGGGAAATACTTACGCTATTTTGCTGCATCTCCCTTTCATCTTCGAGGGAATACAACGCAAGCTCGAGAAGTAGCAAGAAGAATTTATGGCGCCGTTGCCGGGGAGGCTTACGCAAGTCATATACCAAGTACCTATCACAAACCCTTATCCTTCGCATTACATTTATTTGCCTCTCGTTTTTCTCTCCCCCACTTTACCCTTGCCGTTTTATTTTCCCTTCTTCCGCCGTGTGTTTATCGTTCGCTTGCTTCTTGTTTGCTTGTGTGTGTTGGATTGCTTGCTTGCCATTATGGCTCCTATTACCGATGCTGAAACTTGTGAGATCAATGCTGCTTTGTTGAATCTTGTCATGAAAGATCAATTCTCCGGCCTTCCTAGTGAAGATGTCGCTACCCGTCTGAACAACTTTGTTGATTTGTGTGATATGCAAAAGAAAAGGGATACGGATAACGATATTGTTAAATTGAAGTTATTTCCGTTTTCACTTAGAGATCATGCTAAAACTTGGTTTTCCTCTTTTCCTAGAAATAGTATTGATTCGTAGAATAAGTGCAAAGATACTTTTATCTTTAATAAGTATTTCCCTCCTGCTAAGACCATCTCTCTTAGAAACGATATTATGAATTTTAAGCAACTAGATCATGAGCATGTTGCACAAGCTTGGGAGAGAATGAAATTGATGATACGTAATTGCCCTACACATGGTTTGAATCTATGGATGATTATTCAGAATTTTTATGCTGGCTTGAATTTTGCTTCTAGAAATCTTTTAGATTTGGTCGCAGGAGGCACTTTCATGAAAACTACCTTAGGAGAAGCTACCAAACTCCTAGATAATATTATAGTTAATTATTCTCAATGGCACACCAAAAGATCTACTAGTAAAAAAGTGCATGCTATTGAAGAAATTAGTGTTTTGAGTGGAAAGATTGATGAACTTATGAAATTATTTGCTGCTAAGAGTGCTTCTTCTGATCCTAATGATATGCCTTTGTCCACTTTGATTGAAAATAGCAATGAATCTTTGGATGTGAATTTTGTTGGTAGGAATAATTTTGGTAACAATGCTTATAGAGGTAATTTTAATCCTAGGCCTTTTCCTAGTAATTCCTCTAATAATTATGGTAATTCCTACAACAACTCTTATGGAAAGATGCCTTCTGAATTTGAAACTAGTGTAAAGGAGTTAACAACGCTTTAAGCAAGATGACATGATGTAGAGGGATAAACTCATGCGATATGATATAAACCCCATCTTTTTATCCTCGATGGCAACAATACAATAGTCCCTTGTTGCCCCTGCTGTCACTGGGAAAGGACACCGCAAGATTGAACCCAAAGCGAAGCACTTCTCCCCATTGCAAAAAAGATCAATCTAGTAGGCCAAACCAAACTGATAAATCAAAGAGACTTGCAAAGATATTTAAATCATGCATATAAGAATTAATAGAAGAACCAAATATTGTTCATAGATAATCGTGATCATGATCCCACAATTCATCAGATGTCGACAAACACACCGCAAAAAGTATTACATCGAATAGATATCCTCGAAGATCGAGGAGAACTTTGTATTGAGATCCAAAGAGAGAGAAGAAGCCATCTAGCTAATAACTATGGACCCGAAGGTCTGTGGTAAACTACTCACAACTCATCGGAGAGGCTATGGTGTTGATGTAGAAGCCCTCCATGATCGATTCCCCTTCCGGTGGAGCTCCGGAAAAGGCCCCAAATGGGATCTCACGGGTACAGAAGGTTGCAGCAGTGGAAATAGGGTTTCGTGGAGCTCTCGGATGTTTTCAGGGTATATGAGTATATATAGGAGGAAGAGGCATGTCGGTGGAGCTACGAGGGGCCCACGAGGTGGGGGCGCGCCTACCCCCCTGGGCGCGCCCTCCTACCTCGTGGCCGCCTCATGGCTTCCCAGACGTGTACTCAAAGTCTTCTGGGTTGTGTTTGTTCCAAAAACGATTCTCGCGAAGGTTTCATTCCGTTTGGACTCCGTTTGATATTCCTTTTCTGTGAAACACTGAAATAGGCAAAAAACAGCAATTTGCACTGGGCCTTGGGTTAGTAGGTTAGTCCCAAAAATAATATAAAAGTGCATAATAAAGCCCATTAAACATCCAAAACAATTAATATAATAGCATGGAACAATCAAAAATTATAGATACGTTGGAGATGTATCAAGCATCCCCAAGCTTAATTCCTGCTCGTCCTCGAGTAGGTAAATGATAAAAAACAGAATTTTTGATGTGGAATGCTACCCAACATAATTCTCAATGCAATTTTCTTTATTGTGGCATGAATGTTCAGATCCAAAAGATTCAATACAAAAGTTTAATATTGACATAATAATAATAATACTTCAAGCACACTAACAAAGCAATTATGTCTTCTCAAAATAACATGGCCAAAGAAAGTTCATCCCTACAAAATTATATAGTTTGGCTATGCTCCATCTTCGTCACACAAAATACCAAATCATACACAACCCCCGTTTCAGCCAAGCAATTGTTTCATACTTCAATTTTTTTCAAACTTTTTTAACTTTCACGCAATAGATGAGCGTGAGCCATGGATATAGCACTATAGGTGGAATAGAGTGTTGGTTGTGGAGAAGGCAAAAGGGAGGAAGATGGTCTCACATCAACTAGGCGTATTGATGACCCACAAGTGTAGGGGATCTATCGTAGTCCTTTCGATAAGTAAGAGTGTCGAACCCAACGAGGAGCAGAAGGAAATGATAGGCAATTTTCAGTAAGGTATTTTCTGCAAGCACTGAAATTATAGGTAACAGATAGTTTTGTGATAAGGTAATTGGTAGCAAGTGACAAAAGGTAAAAGTAAATAAGGTGCAGCAAGGTGGCCCAATCCATTTTGTAGCAAAGGACAAGCCTGGACAAACTCTTATATAAAGGAAAGTGCTCTCGAGGACACATCGGAATTATCGTCAAGCCAGTTTTCATCACGATCATCTGATTCGCGTTCGATACTTTGATAATTTGGTATGTGGGTGGACCGGTGCTTGGGTGTTGTCCTTACTTGGACAAGCCTCCCACTTATGATTAACCTCCTATGCAAGCATCCGCGACTACAAAAGAAGTATTAAGGTAAACCTAACCATAGCCTGAAACATATGGATCCAAATCAGCCCCTTTCGAAGCAACGCATAAACTAGGGTTTAAGCTTCTGTCACTCTAGAAACCCATCATCTACTTATTACTTCCCAATGCCTTCCTCTAGGCCCAAATAATTGTGAAGTGTCATGTAGTCGATGTTCAAATGACACCACTAGAGGAGAGACAACATACATCTCATCAAAATATCAAACGAAGACCAAATACACATGACTACTAATAGCAAGACTTCTCCCATGTCCTCAGGAACAAAAGTAACTACTCACAAGACATAATATTGTTCATGATCAGAGGGGTACTAATATGCATAATGGATCTGAACATATGATCTTCCACCAAATAAACCAACTAGCATCAACTACAAGGAGTAATCAACACTACTAGCAACCCACAGGTACCAATCTGAGGCTTGGGTACAAAGATTGGATACAAGAGATGAACTAGGGTTTGAGAGGAGATGGTGATGGTGAAGATGTTGATGAAGATAGCCCTCCCCAAGATGGGAGAGTTGTTGGTGATGACGCCGGCAACGATTTCCCCCTCGGTATCCCTGGCAAAACAGCTTTGCCGGAGCCCTAGATTGGTTTCCACCTCGGTTCCGCCTCGAGACAGCGGCGTCTGGTCCCGAAAGCCTCCTTCTGAATTTTTCCAGGTCAAAACACCTCATATAGGAGAAGATGGGCATCGGGGGACCTTCGGTGGGCCCACGAGATAGGGGGCGCACCCCCCAGCCTCGTGGATAGCCGGTGGCCCCCCTCGTGAACTTCTTTCGCTAGATATTTTTTTATATTTTCTGAAACGGAGTTCTGTTGAGTTTCGGGGCTTTTGGAGTTGTGCACAATAGGTTTCCAGAGTTTGCTCCTTTTCCAGCCCAGAATTCCAGCTGCTAGCATTCTCCCTCTTTATGTAAACCTTGTAAAATAAGAGAGATAAGGCATAAGTATTGTGACAAAACAAGTAATAACAGCCCATAATGCAATAAATATCAACATATAAGCATGATGCAAAATGGACGTATCAACTCCCCCAAGCTTAGACCTCGCTTGTCCTCAAGCGAAAGCCGATATCAAAAAATATGTCCACATGTTTAGAGATAGAGGTGTCGATAAAAAAAATACGGACATGAGGGCATCATGATCATTCTCATAACAGCAACATATATAAATATAGTCATATGATTCTTATGCTAAAGTAACAATTCATCCACAATATCAAGTATGAACTGTAAACTTCATTGAAAACTGACAAACTTTGATCTCGGTCATTGAAGCAATTGCAATTTATCGTAACATCAGCAAGAGTCGATATAAGAGCTTTTCAGCAAGCCTACATACTCAACTATCATATAATCTTTCACAATTGCTCACACCCACGCAATACTTATGGTTATGGAGTTTTAATCGGACACAGAGAAAGATAGGGGCTTATGGTGTTGCCTCCCAACCTTTTACCTCAAGGGTAATGTCAACAGTAATAGACCATGAAAACTTACATCCAAGTAGGTATATATCAGGATCTTTCTAACACAATGTGCTTGCCAAAGGATAAAATGTAAAAAGGAAAGGTGAAATTCACCTTGACTCTTGTAAGACAAGAATAATAGATAGGCCCTTCGCAGAGGGAAGCAGAGGTTGTCATGTGTTTTTATGGTTGGATGCACAAAGTCTTAGCATAGAAAAACTTCACTTTATATTGCCACTTGTGATAAGGACCTTTATTATGCAGTCCGTCGCTTTTATTACTTCCATATCACAATATCGTATAAAGCTAATTTCTCCCACACTTATAAATCATACATATTTTAGCGAGTTTGCAACATGAAAACTTACTTGGAACGATCTTTCTCAATCCATAGGTAGGTATGGTGGACTCTCATGGCAAAACTGGGTTTAAGGATATATGGAAGCACAAGTAGTATCTCTACTTGGTGCGAGAAGTTTTGGCTAGTATGAGGGGGAAAGGCAAGCTCAACATGTTGGATGATCCATGACAATATACTTTATTTCGTATATAAGAAGACATAACACATTATGTTGTTTTCCTTGTACAACATCAACTCTTTAGCATGTCGTACTTTAATGAGTGCTCACAATCATAAAAGATGTCCAAGATAGTATATTTGTATGTGAAGCCTCTCTTTCTTTATCACTTCCTATTAATTGCAACGATGACCAAAACTATGTTTGTCAACTCCCAACAACTTTTATTTATCATACTCTTATATGTGAAGTCATTACTTCCCATAAGATCAATATGATCTCTTTGATACTTTTCATATTTTCTTTCTTTTTATCATGACCCAAGTGAGGAAATCAAGCCCTTGACTCAACATTAATCTTTATTATATAGCTCACGAACTCGATTACAAAGGGTAAAGATCATAAAGCAAAAGCTCACAACTAGATCATGCTAACTTTATTCTACTAGATCAAGATACTACCAAAAGGATCGAACTAAGAAAAAACGGTAAAGATAGGAGTGATGGTGATACGATACCGGGGTCACTCCCCAAGAATGGCAGTTGCCAAGGGGAGTGCCCATACCCATATGATTATGTCTCCTTCTTCGGGGGTGGTGAGGATGGAGTTGGAAGTAGTGACGCCGGATCATCATATATCGAGCATAGGAGATCCTCTAGCTTGCGGATAATAACTTTGAGTGCAGCTATGTAATCCTTCAACAAAATATTTTCACTTGCGAGATGCTTGTTCCGAATTTGAGCCAAATCAATCATCCTGAAAGCTTCGATCTCAGTTGAGGTAAAGAGATTAGGAAGAGATTTAGGGGTGTCTTCTTCTCCCGATGTCGGAGCCGGATCTTCCACCTCATTCTTGATCTTCTTCTCCTTGTGGATCTCCTCGGGTCCTTCCCTCTTCAGATCTATCTGTGTGAGCCAAGCATCGTTGCCTTCTTTGTTGGAGGAGGGAGACGACATGATGCCTGGCTTCGCAAACCCTAGCAGAAAACAGCTCGAAACAAGAACAGAGGATTTTTGCGTGATACAGAGGTCAAAACCTTCGTGAGTATAGATAATGAATTTTTACCGACCAAAAGGAGCAACCCACAAGAAAACAGAGTCTGGGGGACTCACGGGGTGCCCACGAGGCAGGGGGGCGCGCCCTGGGCAGGGGGCGCGCCCTCCACCCTCGTGGACGCCTCGTGTCTCTTCCGGACTGCTACTTATTTTTTTGTTTTTCTAAATATTCCAAAACGGAGAAAAATTGCCTTTAGAACTGTTTTGGAGTCAGTTTACTTACCGTATCACATACCTCTTCCTTTTCGGAGGTTGAATCGTTCTGGAAAGTGTCCCTTATGTATTCCTCCGGGGTTACGGTTTCAATAATATTGGTTTCAACATTTATAGGATTACCTGAGATATAATGTTTGATTCTTTGACCGTTCACTACCTTCGGATTTGTGCCTTCAAAGTTGTTGATTTTTATGGCACCGGAACGATAGACCTCCTCAATAACGTAAGGTCCTTCCCACTTGGAGAGAAGTTTTCCAGCAAAAAATCTTAAACGAGAGTTGTATAACAAGACATAATCACCTACGTTAAACTCACGCTTTTGTATCCTTTTGTCATGCCATCTTTTAACTTTTTCTTTAAACAGCTTGGCATTCTCATAGGCCTAGGTTCTCCATTCATCAAGGCAACTAATGTCAAATAACCTCTTTTCACCGGCAAGTTTGAAATCATAATTGAGCTCTTTAATAGCCCAATATGCCTTATGTTCTAGCTTAGGAGGTAAGTGACAAGCTTTTCCGTAAACCATCTTATATGGAGACATACCCATAGGATTTTTGTATGCAGTTCTATAGGCCCATAATGCATCATCAAGTTTCTTGGACCAATTCTTCCTGGACCTATTAACTGTCTTTTGCAAAATTAATTTCAACTCTCTATTACTTAGTTCTACTTGACCACTAGTCTGCGGGTGATAAGGGGATGCAATTCTATGGTTGACATCATACTTTGCAAGCATCTTACGGAAAGCACCATGAATAAAGTGTGAACCACCATCAGTCATTAGATATCTAGGGACTCAAAACCTCGGAAAAATAACTTCTTTAAGCATCTTAATAGAGGTGTTATGATCAGCACTGCTAGTTGGAATAGCTTCTACCCACTTAGTAACGTAATCAACAACAACTAGAATATGTGTGTATCCATTAGAGGCAGGAAACGGTCCCATATAATCAAAGCCCCAAACATCAAATGGTTCAATAACAAGTGAATAATTCATAGGCATTTCTTGACGTCTACTGATATTACCAATTCTTTGACATTCATCACAAGATAAGACAAACTTACGGGCATCCTTGAAGAGAGTAAGCCAATAAAAACCGGATCACAATACCTTGTGTGCAGTTCTATCTCCCGCATGGTGTCCTCCATAAGCTTCGGAGTGGCACTTACGTAGGATATGTTCCTGTTCATGCTCAGGTACACAACATCTAATAATACCATCTACTCCTACATTATAAAGACGTGGGTCATCCCAGAAGTAATGTCTCAAATCATAGAAGAACTTTTTCTTTTGCTGGTATGTGAAGCTAGGGGTATAAACTTAGCAACAATATAATTAGCATAATCAGCATACCATGGAGCAGCACAAGAAGTATTTATGACAGCTAATTGTTCATCAGGAAAGCTATCATCAATAGGATGTGGGTCATCAAGTACATTTTCTAACCTAGACAAGTTGTCTGCAACGGGGTTCTCATCTCCCTTTCTATCAATAATATGCTAATCAAATTCTTGCATCAAGAGAACCCATCTAATAAGTCTAGGTTTAGCATCTTTCTTTTCCATGAGGTATTTGATAGCAGCATGATCAGTGTGAATAGTTACTTTAGAATCAACAATATAGGGTCTAAACTTATCACAAGCAAATACAACTGCTAAAAATTCTTTCTCGGTAGTAGCATAGTTTCTCTGGGCACTATCTAGAGTTTTACTAGCATATTGGATAACATTCAATTTCTTATCAACTCTTTGCCCTAGAACAGCTCCTACAGCATAATCACTAGCATCGCACATAATCTCAAAAGGTAAATTCCAGTCAGGAGGCTGGACAATAGGTGCAGAGATCAATGCTTTCTTAAGTATTTCAAATGCTTCTAGACAATCATCATCCAAGACAAAAGGAATATCTTTTTGTAAGAGATTAGTCAGAGGCCAGGAGATTTTGGAGAAGTCCTTTATGAACCTCCTATAAAACCCGGTGTGACCAAGGAAACTTCGTATACCTTTAATGTCCTTTGGGCTTGGCATCTTTTCAATAGCATCAACTTTAGCTTTGTCAACCTCAATACCTCTTTCAGAAATTTTATGTCCCAAGTCAATGCCTTCATTAACCATAAAGTGGTACTTCTCCCAATTCAAGACAAGATTAGTGTCTTCACATCTCTGCAAAACTCGATCAAGGTTGCTTAAGCAATCATCAAAAGAAGTTCCATAAACGGAGAAATCATCCATGAAAACCTCAACAATCTTTTCACAAAAATCAGAGAATATAGCCATCATGCATCTTTAAAAGGTAGCAGGTGCATTACATAAACCAAAAGGCATACGTCTATAAGCAAAGGTACCGAAAGGACAAGTAAAAGTGCTCTTTTCTTGATCCCCGTTTGACACAGGTATTTGAGAGAAACCAGAATAACCATCTAGAAAGCAGAAATGAGTATGTTTGGATAACCTTTCTAGCATTTGATCAATAAATGTCAAGGGGTAATGATCTTTCTTAGTAGCTTTATTTAACTTACGGAAATCAATTCCATCCTATACCTGTAACTATTCTTTGCGGGATCAATTCATCTTTATCATTAGGAACGACAGTCATACCTCCTTTCTTAGGGACACAATGGACATGACTTACCCACTGGCTATCAGCAACTGGATAGATAATACCTGCCTCTATAAGCTTTAGTATTTCCTTCCTTACCACTTCTTTCATCTTAGGAGTTAACCGGCGCTGATGATCAATAACCTGTTTAGCATTTTCTTCCAAATTTATCTTGTGTTGGCATATAGTGGGACTAATGCCCTTAAGACCATCTAGAGTATATCCAATAGCAGCACGATGCTTCTTCGGAGTTTTCAATAGTTTTTCTTCTTCCTGCTCTGAAAGGTTAGCACTAATAATAACAGGATATATCTTCTTTTCATCAAGATAAACATACTTAAGATTATCAGGTAAAGGTTTAAGTTCAAACACGGGATCACCCTTGGGTGGAGGAGGATCCCCTAGGATTTCAACAGGCAAGTTGTTTTTCAGTACGGGTCCCTGTTTAAAGAATATTTCATCTATTTCCCTTCTCTTATTCATATGCATATCATTTTCATGGTCTAGCAAGTATTGTTCTAAAGGATCATTAGGAGGCACGATAATAGAAGCAAGAACAATAATTTCATCCTTACTGGGTGGTTCCTTTTCAAGGATTTGTCTACGAAATTTAGCAAAGTTAAAATCATGAAACATATCCCCTAATCCAACAGTAACAATATCTTTCACGCAGTCTATCTTGGCATTAACAATATTCAAGACGGGTCTACCAAATATAATGGGACAGAATTCATCTTGTGGGGAACTAAGAACAAGGAAATCAGCAGGGTATTTAACCTTCCCACACAAGACTTCAATATCTCTAACAATCCCAACTGGTGAAATAGTGTCTCTATTAGCAAGCTTAATAGTAACATCAATCCCTTCTAACTCAACAAGTGCAATATCATGCATAATTTCGCGATATAAATCAAGAGGGATAATAGTCGCACTAGCACCTACATCACATAAGCCATGGTAAGAATGATCTCCTATCTTAACAGAGATAACAGGCAAGCCCACAATAGGTCTATGTTTGTTCCTAGCATTGGGTTTGGCTATTCTAGCAGACTCTTCTTGGAGGTAAATAACATGTCCATCTAAATCTTCTACCAAGAGATCTTTAACCATAGCAACACTAGGTTCAACTTTAATTTACTCAGAGGGTGTAGGTGTTCTAGTATTACTTTTATGAACTACAGTTGAAGCTTGAGAGTGATCCTTTATCCTAACAGGGAAAGGTGGTTTCTCAATATAAGCAGTAGGAATAACATGATCAACATTATAAGTGATAGTCTTTTCTTCAACTTTAACAGGTTCAACTACTTTTACTTCAATAGGGGGATGGTATTTAAACCACTTCTCCTTGGGGAGATCAACATGAGTAGCAAAAGATTCACAAAAAGAAACTACTATCTCAAAGTCAAGTTCATATTTAGTGCTAAACTCACGGAAAACATCGATATCCATAAAAGCTTTAACACAATCAAACTTAGGGGTCATACCTGACTCCTTACCTTCGTCGAGATCCCAATCTTCAGATTTGCGTTTAATTCTTTCCAATAAATCCCATTTGAATTCAACAGTCTTCATCATAAAAGAGCCAGAACAAGAATTATCGAGCATGGTGCGATTATTGAGAGAAAGTCGAGCATAAATTTTTTGAATAATCATTTTTCTTGAGAGCTCATGATTGGGGCATGAATATAACATTTACTTAAGCCCCCCCCCCAAGCTTGAGCGATGCTTTCTCCTTCGCGAGGCCAGAATTTATAAATATAATTACGATCACGATGAACCTGGTGCATATGGTAGAACTTCTAATGAAATTCCAACTTCAGACGATTATAGTTCCATGATCCCATATCATCACATAGCCTAAACCATGTCAATGCATCTCCCTTCAAAGATAAAGGGAAGACCTTCTTATTGATAACATCCTCGGGCATACCTGCAAGCTTAAATAATATATAAACTTCATCCACATAGGTTAAATGTAAATCGGGATGCAATGTTCCGTCTCCTGTAAAAAGATTTTCAAGCAGTTTCTCTATCATACCCGAAGGAATCTCAAAGCAAACATTTTCAATAGGTGCAGTAGGTTGAGGAGCAACTCTTTGCTCTTCTGGTCGGGGTGAAGATACCCCGAACAAGCCCCTCAAAGGATTTTGAGCCATAGTAACAAGTGACAATAAATTTCAGCACACTATAAATTTTTCCTTACCAAAGGCGCTTCACTCCCCAGCAACGGCGCCAGAAAAGAGTCTTGATGACCCACAAGTGTAGGGGATCTATCATAGTCCTTTCGATAAGTAAGAGTGTCGAACCCAACGAGGAGCAGAAGGAAATGATAGGCAGTTTTCAGTAAGGTATTTTCTGCAAGCACTGAAATTATAGGTAACAGATAGTTTTGTGATAAGGTAATTGGTAGCAAGTGACAAAAATTAAAAGTAAATAAGGTGCAGAAAGGTGGCCCAATCCTTTTTGTAGCAAGGGACAAGCCTGGACAAACTCTTATATAAAGTAAAGCACTCTCGAGGACACATGGGAATTATCGTCAAGCTAGTTTTCATCACGATCATCTGATTCGCGTTCGCTACTTTGATAAGTTGGTATGTGGGTGGACCGGTGCTTGTGTGTTGTCCTTACTTGGACAAGCCTCCCACTTATTATTAACCTCCTATGCAAGCATCCGCAACTACAAAAGAAGTATTAAGGTAAACCTAACCATATCCTGAAACATATGGATCCAAATCAGCCCCTTACGAAGCAACGCATAAACTAGGGTTTAAGCTTTTGTCACTCTAGCAACCCATCATCTACTTATTACTTCCCAATGCCTTCCTATAGGCCCAAATAATGGTGAAGTGTCATGTAGTCGACGTTCACATGACACCACTAGAGGAGAGACAACATACATCTCATCAAAATATTGAACGAAGACCAAATTCACATGACTACTAATAGCAAGACTTCTCCCATGTCCTCAGGAACAAAAGTATGAAAGCGATTAAACATCCAAAACACTGAAATAGGCAAAAAACAACAATTTGCACTGGGCCTTGGGGTTAGTAGGTTAGTTCCAAAAATAATATAAAAGTGTATAATAAATCCCATTAAACATCCAAAACAGATAATATAATAACATGGAACAATAAAAAATTATAGATACGTTGGAGACGTATCAACGAACTCTTGATAGATCGATCGGAAAAGGTAACCTTGTGTTATTCTAGTACGAACTCTTGGATAGATCGATCGGAAAGGGTAACTTTGTGTTACTTTAGTACAAACTCTTGGAAGGATTGATCGGAAAGAATAACTTTGAGGTGGTTTCTTACCCCACCAACAATTTCTTCTTATGTTCTCCGCTAGATAGGAACTTTGGAGTGATTCTTCATCGCACGTTGAGGGGTGGTTATATGATCCAATTATATTAGCACTGTTGAGAGATTGCACTAGCGAAAGTACGGACCCTAGGCCTTGTTTTCCATCATTGCAATACCGTTTGTTCTCACTTTTGTTACTTGCTACCTTACTGTTTTTATTGTTCACACTACAAAAATCAATATCTACTATAAATATTACACTTGTATCACCATCTCTTCGCCGAACTAGTACACCTATACAATTTTCCATTGTATTTTGGTGTGTTGGGGACACAAGAGACTTTTTATTATTTGGTTGCAAGGTTGTTTGAGAGAGACTATCTTCATCCTACACCTCCTACAGATCGATAAACCTTAGGTCAACCACTTGAGGGAAAATTGCTACTGTCCTACAAAACTTTGCGCTTGGAGGCCCAACACGTGTCTACAAGAATAAAGTTATGTAGTAGACATCAATCACCGCCTTGGCCTCCTCTCTTGATGGCGCGCAACATTGGTGGCTTACCAGCGTTTATGGCCTACAAGGAGATGATGACAAGATTGCTTTCCTCAGTGACCTTAGCGAGGTTCGATCGTTGCGCGCTGGCCCTTGGATCCTTGGGGGCGACTTCAACATGATCACAGGGGCAGCGGACAAGAATAACTCACGGCTCAACCTTCGGGTCATGTCCCGGTTCCGCCGCTTCCTCCCCGATGAGGAGCTGCGCGATATCTACCTGCATGGGAGGCGCTATACATGGTCGAGTGAGCGCGACGCTCCGACCCTCACGCACATCGACATGGTCCTCTACAACTCTGCTTGGGAGGCACTCCACCCACACTGCATGCTTCGCTGCCTCTCCTCCGCAGCATCCGATCACACGCCTCTTCTCTTAGACTGCACCGCGCACTTGTGTGGCACCAAGAGATTCCACTTTGAGAGGTTCTGGCTATGCACTGATGGCTACATCCAGGTCATGCTCGAGGCTTGGGCTACCGCGGTTGATGAGCTGGACCCGTTCCGCAGATTGGTGGCACGGCTTAAGACCACCGCTCAGCGCCTCCAAAGCTGGAGCGTGAAGAAGATTGGGGACGTGCCCTGGTAGCTTCTGGTTGCTCGCGAGCTGATTGCGCACCTTGATGCGGCTCAAGATTTGCGGCCCCTCTCCCTAGCTGAGGCTTGGCTGCGTCGACGCCTCAAAGGGGCATATCTTGGCCTCGCTTCGCTCGAGCGCTCGACCTCGTGCCAGCGAGTCAGACTATCCTGGCTATGGGACGGCGACACGGGCCAGAAGTTCTTCCGGGTGCACGTTGCACACCGCAAGCAAAAGAACCAGATCTTCGAGTTGCAGGCGGGGGAAACCTCCGTCTCCGACCTTGCCGTGCTTGCTGAAGCCGCCTACCATCACTTCACCGAAATTCTTGGAACGGAGGAGCCGCGGCCTTTCTCCATTGACCTTTGTGCGGTCCATGCCGGGCCCTTCGACCTGTCCGACCTCGACGCGCCTTTCTTCGAGGATGAGATTTGGGCTGCTGTCAAGAGCTTGCCGCTTGGGAGGGTGCCAGGCCTCGATGGATTTGCTGCCAAATTTCTCCGGAGTGCTTGGGACGTGATCAAGCACGACATCTACGCCGTCTTCGACAAACTCTATGCGCTCAGCGGATGTGGTTTCCAGTGGCTCAATGAGGCGCTCCTCACTCTTCTCCCAAAGAAGCAAGGCGCGGCGTCTCTCTTCGACTATCGCCCCATTAGTCTCATTAATCTCATCGCGAAGCTGTTCGCAAAGGCGCTCTCTGCCAGCTCGCGCCGCATTTGGGCAAGATGGTTTCCACGAATCAGAGCGCGTTTATTGCCGACCGGAGCATCCATGACAACTTCCTCCTTGTCCAACAAATGGCTAGACTTCTTCATAACCTCAAGATGTCGCGGATGCTTCTCAAGCTCGACATCACAAGGGCATTCGACTCGGTGGCGTGGCCATTCCTGCTTGACACGCTTCGGCACCTTGGCTTTGGAAACCGATGGTGCTAGTGGATCTCCATTCTGCTATCCACCGCGGAAACGCGTGTGCTCGTCAATGGCGTCCCCGGGCCGCCAATTCTTCACGCATGCGGGCTTCGACAAGGGGACCCTATTTCCCCAATGCTCTTCGTCATTGTCACCGACGTGCTCAACTCGCTCCTCCAGCGAGCCGTCGAGCAAGGCCTCCTCCAGCGGTTGACCACGAGGCACCTGGCATCGAGTGTTTCCCTCTATGCAGATGATGTCGTTATTTTCTGCCGCCCCGGCATCCGCACCATTCGTTGCTTGCTTGATATCTTCGGCAAGGCTTCAGGGCTCTGCACAAACTTCTCCAAGTGTTCAGCCTCGCCCATCCGATGCACCGATGAGAACATCGCCACGATCGTTGATGGGATGGCGTGCCCGATTGCCCATTTCCCGGTGAAATACGTCGGCCTCCCGCTCTCCATCCGCAAGCCCTCAACGATCGACCTCATGCCGCTCGTCGGCAAGCTTGAGAAGAAGTTTTCCACTTGGCTAGAGTCCATGCTCTCCCTCGGGGATCGCCTCCCGCTCTGTAGGCATGTCCTCTGCGCCATGCCCATCCACATCCTCGTCGCCATCGTCGTCAACAAGACCATCCTCGCTCGGGTCAACCGGATCATTCGAGGCTTCCTTTGGGTTGGCCGCAAAGATGCGCATGGAGGACATTGTCGTGTGAATTGGGACCGAGTGTGTTGCCCCACCTTTCCAGGCGGTATGGGGATTCACGACCTGCAGCGCGCTGGCGTCGCCCTGCGCACCTGGTGTCTTTGGCTCCAGCGTATCGACGCATCGCGCCCTTGGAGCCAGCTTCACCTTCCTCATGACCCAGTGGCCATGCAGATTTTCAGAGCTTCCACCGTCTGGGAGGTGTGTGATGGCCGTACCTGCAAGTTCTGGACTGTCTCCTGGATCGAGGGCAAGGCCATCTCCGAGCTCGCGCCTTTGGTATTCTCTATGGTGTCTAGACGTCACCGCCGCGACCGAACGGTGGCCGAGGGCCTATCCGGGCGTGCATGGGTGCGTGACATTGTCGACGCGCTCGGCTCGGCCGCCCTTGTTCAGTACGTCGATCTTTGGCGTGTGCTACAAAACGCAACCCTCACGGCTGGGCCGCATGTGCTGCACTGGAAGTGGACCGAGTCCGGCGTCTACTCCGCCAAGTCCTGCTACCTAGTGCTCTTCCATGGTTCTACGACTGAGGCTTCATGGAAGCTTACCTGGAAGACATGCCCCCCCCTACGCATCAAGGTCTTCATCTGGCTTGCCTTGCAGGATTGGTGCTGGACGGCCGACCGCCTCGCTCGGCGAGGTCTGCCCCACAACGACATGTATGTGTTGTGTCACCAGGCCACCGAGGACATGCACCACATATTCGTTGCTTGCCCCTTCTCCCGCCAAATTTGGCACGAGGTTCTCTCTTGGTGCCGATCGACTGCCATGATCCCAAGTCCGGACACACCATTCACGGAATGGTGGATTGACACCTGCTCTACATCACCCACGGCTCTACGAAAAGGACTCAACTCCATCATAGCCCTCACCGCATGGGCAATCTGGAAGCACCGGAATGGATGTGTCTTCGATCAGGTGCAACCCTCCGCCAGAAGTCTGCTTCAATCCATTCAAGAAGACGCTCGCCTGTGGGCTAGCGCCGGCACCAACGACTGGCGAACATGATCTCTGAGATATAGGCTCTAGCTCAATGTATCGGGGACGAGCAGCCCCATCCCTAACCGCTCAGACTACTTGAGCCTGTGCCGGCTTCTGTGCGCGTGGCCAATGTAGTCATCCCTATTAGTACTTTTTCACCTCTCGTATCAATGCAATGATATTCGTGAAAAAATAAATACTAGCAATGTAGTACTAGCACTTTTGTGAGCTGTGGTTGCGTGGCTACATCATGGCAGCAACAGGCAAGCCGACCCACTCCGTCCCATGCTGTAGCAGGAGCCAGCCAACCCAAAAGCGGCGCCTCCTGGAGCTGTTTGGACCAGAGGAGGACCTCTGCCGCTGCCGGGGCCGAGAGGCGGGCCGCACCAATGATTTGGGATCACAGCCGCTGTTCCGTCCCGTGAGGCGCGGCAACGGAATCCCGCAACGTGCCCGCCCTGGCTGGAGCCAGTGAGGACGACTCGTGATTCGTCGGCTTCCCTGGATTTCTCTCCACTTTCCGGTGGCACCTCGTGCCTGCGATGTTTACGTGGTGATGCTGCGGCTACCAGCTTGCGGGTGGGAGATACTATCGGTCTCCGGTGCTGCCTGCGCGGCTGTGACATGCAAATCTGGCACTGCCTCCTGCCTGCCTTTCCACTGCTCACCACATTATTGCCATACCCGTTGGACCGTGATGATCGTCTGCGTCACCCGTCGGACCGTGATGTAACGCGCCTGTGAGGCTCTTGCTTGAGTTTTCATTTCCTTTTTGCAATTTACAGGGGGTCAGGGATTGCCAGTCTCAGTCCAATTCACATGTTTCCTGGGAACGGCTCCGCCCCTCTCCCTCCCTCGTGGCTCTTGTTTGGCGCAGAGGATCCAGGGAAGCTCGGGGGGATTTGATGAGCAGCGGGCGACAGCTGTGCGTGGCCCGGCATGCACCAAGAATTTGCAGACCCGGCGGGGCGGGGGAAGCAAAAGATAGTGGCCAAGGCTGTCCCGAGCCAGCCTGAATCCATGAACCCTGTTTCTGCGCCATGCTAGTATAATAATGCATGCAGTTATTACATTCTGTCAGTTGACCTTATCCTGCTGCCCCGCCCCCCTTCTTCCACCTCCTCCCGCTCTCCTGCCATTTTCACCAATCTACCACGCCATTTCGTTTCCCTTCTTTAATTGCCTCCCTCACCCGTTTCTGCTTCCTGCCCGATCCAGCCAGCCTTTAATGCCACACCTGCAGCATCCACCACCTTCCTTCCCCCTTTACTCACCTCTCCCTCTCTCTCGGGTTCCCCCTTCGCCATTGGTGCCACAGGCTGGATCCTTGTAGAGCTTTGCTACGCGCGGTTGGTTCTTGCTTGCATTTTCCGGTCTCAGCTTTCTGGCTTGAACAAATGCTTGTTACGGGTCCTCTTAATTTCGCTTCATTCTTCCCTCTCTCATTCTTTCTTTCTTTCTTCAGGTTCTTTGCTTGACGAATGAGTGGATGGAGCTTCTGCTGCACAAAGAGGTCAGCTTTAATTTTCTTTTCAAATGGTCCTACTGCCGCACTGAGATCACACATCTTCCTTCCCCTTCTTGCCTCTCCATTGTAGTACTCGCATCGCTCCTTAGATCGATGCATCTTATACAGACAAGAAAAATAAATAAACGCGTGCATGTCTGTCGGAGCAATTATTGTACGGTACAGAAATCGTCCGTCCCAAGAGATTTCTCTCTCTCTCTCTCTCTCTCTCTCTCTCTCTTGCGAGGACAGAGATGCTTGTTTGTAACACAAGATGTGTTGATTGTCTCGATGCAACAACAACCTCACTGTATCTAACCGCGTTACTACTGTCCTTCAGGAAGAAGAATTCGCCTACAGTTGCTGATGCCTAGCAGTGGTCTACTCTGATGCGGTACACCTCCAAATTTTGCACACTGCCGCCATGGTTTCCACTGTTCTGAGTTCAGAGATGGCGAAGAAGGTTCTTGGCCTGTCATTGTGGGTCTGGATTGCAATCGGTGTAGTCGCTCTCCTAGTGGCCATTTTGCTCATGATATGTATCTGGGCGGCGTCCCGTCGCAAGACAAAGAGAACCATGGAGAACTTGAGCCAGACACAGATCCCCATCTACTCAAAGGAGATCCCCGTAGACAGGGTGGGCGGTGGGCGCAGCCTTGCGCAAACGATGCATGAACGTGAGCAGCCTAGCTTCCCAACGCAGGACAAGCACGCCCCGCATCGGGAGCCGGGGAAGACAGCGGGGCATATGCCATTGAGCAAGTCCTCGGATCATGATAACTTGAGCCAGGGAAGCTCAGTGTGCAATGTGGACCGTGTTGGCAGCGTGCATTCTGGTGAAGATGCTGGCTCGGGGCACGGTAGGAAACCCTATTCCCCTGCAGCGTTTGTGTCCGCATCGCCTCTCGTTGGCCTTCCTGAGTTCTCTCATCTCGGTTGGGGTCACTGGTTTACTCTGCGGGACCTTGAATTCGCCACCAACCGTTTCTCCAAGGAGAATGTGCTTGGAGAGGGTGGTTACGGAGTTGTGTATCGTGGCCGTCTGGTGAATGGAACAGAGGTTGCCATAAAGAAGATTTTTAACAACATGTAAGCTCACTTTCGGTGTTTTGCTAATACTTTTCTTATCTTTATACTTATTCCAATAATTGTGCCGTTGTGCATCGTCCTGGGGTTTGCAGGGGGCAGGCGGAGAAGGAATTCAGAGTGGAGGTTGAGGCTATTGGCCATGTACGGCATAAGAATCTGGTCCGTCTGCTGGGATACTGTGTTGAGGGAGTGAATAGGTATGTGAAGTGCTAGGCATCACTCACCTGCTCCGTTATTTCTTTCAGCCGCATACGCAGTTCAGTACAACAGGCAAAAATTAGGTCTGTTGTTAAGAAAAAGCTTATTCTCAAGTTAGTGTAAGGACTGTACTATCTAAAATGAGCCTTGGTAGAACGATGAGGGAACAGTGACTTTGTTATGACCGGCATATTAGGGGCTTAGCCCAGTTAGTTGTGGCCCAGTTTATCTTATCGTTATTAGGGGCTTAGCCCAATTATCTTATTATAGGAGGATTATATAAACTCGTGTAAGGACCCATTTTGGGATTAAGCAAGAAGCAATCATATTTGCTCGACTTCCTTAGGGAGCCAGGAGACCTAACCCTAGCCACCGCCCTTGCGCTCTCTCTCTCTCTCGCGCGCGCACGCAACGACGGTGCCCCAGCGCCGGCGACCACGCCTTCCTTCACGCCATCCCTCCTTCCACCCCTACAACATGAGACCACGCCCTGGTAGGGATCCAGTTCCTACCAATTTGGTATTAGATAACTTCGGTGCGATCATGTCCTCGCCGCCGCCCACCTCGACCCTCCTGCTGTCGACCGCGATGACCGCCCCGATGGCCACCACGGCCAGCGCCCTGCTCTTGCCGGTGTCGGTCACCTCCGCCGCGCCCGTCCCCGTCGTCTTCACCGTGGAGGAGATGACGGCTGCCATCCGGGATCTCACCCAGGCGGTCACGGGCATCTACACGTTCCTCGCGAGATCCTCTGGGCTGCAGCCGCCTGTGCCATTTGCCACCGCCCCACCGCCGTCCTCGGCGACCCCCGTTGCCGCCGTCGTGCAGCAGGGGCAATAGCTGCAGCCGTCGTCACCAGCGACAAACCCCGGCGCCTCCACCATGCAGCAGGGGCAGCAACTGCAGCTGTCGCCAACGGCGATCGCGGCCCTGGGCATCCCGACGACGGGCCTGGGGGTGCCCATCCAGCAGGTCCGGTTTCCCCCGTCGCCGTGTCCGTTACCGGCCTGGCTCGCTGGGTCCCTTGAGCCGGTCTACACGACGGCCTCGGTCGGGCCGCACGTGCTGCCCCCGCCGGCGACGCACCCGACCATGCAGTTTGGCGGGTCCTCGGGATACGCCGAGCCCTTCGCCAGCGTCGACGGCCTCTGTTCCATGGCGGCACCCTGATGCCCGCCTACTCGGCCCCGTCATCCTCGCTGCTCCGTGCTAACGAGGCGCAATCGCCCGTCGTCCACGTCCAGACGCCGTCGAGATTCTCCAAGCCGGAGTTCGCGACCTACGACGGCACCGTCGACCCCGTGAATTGGCTCAACCAATGCGACCAATTTTTCAGGGGACAGCGCACGCTCGCGTCCGACTGCACCTGAATCGCCTCGTATCATCTCCGAGGAGCCGCGCAGACGTGGTACTACGCCCTCGAATAGGACGAGGGCGGCATGCCACCATGGGAGCGCTTCCGCGAATTGTGCTTCCTGCGCTTCGGTCCTCCTATACGCGGGAGCCGTCTGGGGGAGCTTGGGCGTCTTCCATTCCTCACCTCGGTGCAAGACTTCGCCAACCGCTTCCAGGCACTGGCGTGCCACGCCCCCGGCATTTCGGTTCATCAGCGGGCTGAGCTCTTCGTTGGCGGCCTACCGGACCACATCCGCGTGGACGTGGAGATGTGCGGGCCACAGGACCTCCAGACGGCCATGTACTACGCCCGCGCGTTCGAGCGTCGCGCAGTGGCCATCCAGCAGGCGCCATTGCCCTGGGCCGCTGGGCCGCCACCCTGGCCGGAAGTTCCCGCGCAGGGTCGGCCTACCCAGGCTTCCGCGGCGCCCTTCGCTGCGGCTGCGGCACGCCCGTTCCGCCGGCTCACCCCGGCCGAGCAACTCGAGCGTCGTCGCGAAGGGTTGTGCTTCAACTGCGACGATATGTACCGGGCCACGTCTACCCACGACTCTTCTACCTGGAGGCTGCAGACTACATTAAGGAGGACCCCGCCGCCACCGGGCTTGGCGACCAGCCCGCCCCAGTTGACGCGGAGGTGTTTGGCAACCGTTGATCTGCCCCGCCTTCCAGCTTGAGGACGAGCTGTTTGTGCATACGGGAGAGATGTTATGACCGGCATATTAGGGGTTTAGCCCAGTTAGTTGTGGCCCAGTTTATCTTATCGGTATTAGGGGCTTAGCCCAATTATCTTATTAGGAGGATTATATAAACTCGTGTAAGGACCCGTTTTGGGATTAAGCAAGAAGCAATCATATTTGCTCGGCTTCCTTAGGGAGCCGGGAGACCTAACCCTAGCCGCCGCCCCTGCGCTCTCTCTCTCTCGCGCGCGCGCACGCAACGACGGCGCCCCAGCGCCCTCGACCACGCCTTCCTCCACGCCATCCCTCCTTCCACCCCTACAACCTGAGACCACGCCCTGGTAGGGATCCAGTTCCTACCAGACTTCAAGTCTTTTTGTCATGGTTTAGTGGTTTACTATATTAACTCATATTTCCAGAAGCTAGCAACCAAACATTGCTACGTCATCAATGTTTATTTGTAGATCTTGTGTTGCTGCAAAAGATATAGGAGTAGTTTTCAATATGGCTACCCTGTCGGCCTGCTGCTCCAGGTGTACAATTTAGCAAAATGCAATGCAATTTACAACATGGAAAAAGTAGAGATGGTGGGATCAAGTGGGTTGAGTATGAATTTGATTTAGCTAGAGAAATGTTCCACCTGATGCCATGTGTGGAAGATTGTGGATAGATAATTTAACGACTAGTGATTTCAGCAAAAACTAGTGAACTATTGGATAGCACTGGAGCATCATGAGTTATTTGTGTTGGCCTAGTATATGATGCTGCTCAGGGACCATATGTACCATACTTCTGTACACTTCCCTATTTAGTGACAGTTGGTTGCCTTTTGTGTAATCTATGATCATTTGCTTCTGAGACAAAAAAAATTGGCACCGCTTGCGTCATTGTGGGGTTTTATCTTTAGAATGCACCGAAGCAACAATATAACGGTCATTTCTTTTAATAGGATGTTGGTTTATGAGTTTGTGAACAATGGTAACTTAGAGCAGTGGCTTCATGGAGCTATGCGCCAGCATGGTGTTTTTACCTGGGATAATCGCATGAAGGTTGTTATAGGCACTGCAAAAGCGTAAGTTTCACCAGTTCATAAGTCTGTAAGATGCATATCCTATCTGTTGTCTAAATTCATTTGATTGCAGACTTGCGTACCTTCATGAAGCTATAGAGCCAAAAGTTGTACACCGTGATATAAAGTCAAGCAACATCTTGATTGATGATGAATTCAACGGCAAAGTCTCTGACTTTGGATTGGCCAAGATGTTAGGGTCAGATAAAAGCCACATTACCACCAGAGTGATGGGAACATTTGGGTATTGTCTTCACCCTTATTTATCCTATATTCATGGTCTTTTGCATCGTTATTTTACAATGCTTAAAAGGAGTAATACTTCTCATGTTTTTTAATCTTATTCTAGATACGTTGCACCCGAGTATGCTAATACTGGAATGTTGAATGAAAAGAGCGATGTTTATAGTTTTGGTGTTCTCTTATTGGAAACTGTGACAGGAAGAGACCCTGTTGACTATAGCCGCTCTTCCAATGAGGTAAATGATTAGACTTTGTTCATTATGATTTCATCCTTTTGTTCTATACCTTTCTGGACGTTACACCATATAATTTGGAGAAATTCCAGATCACCCTGAACTTTAGTGCCCCGGGCTCTTAAACCGCCAAACTCTAAAACTGGGTATTTAATATCCTAAACTTCAAATACTAGCATTCATCCTCCAGCCCACCCACTGGCTCCCGCTGCATGAGAAGTTTTTTTTTTTTTTTTGAAACCAAGACCGTAGAACAATTGCCGCTGCATGAGATCACTGGAGCAGCTCAGACCACCGTGTTTCTCCCTCTTCATGGATGCCGGGAAGGAAGGAGAGGGACAGTAGTATGCGTGGTGCCAACAAAGGCAGACACTGTCCTAGAGTCGCTCTGGAAGCAGCACAGGTCTGGTTGCATAACAGGAGGCCATGGACAGGTTGCTCCACCCTTCTGCTAGCACCATGACGGCCTGGCGTCGAGTACAAGATGGTGACTGAAACACCACTTCACATCCGGGGTGAAAACTTTTGTTCTGATCTTTATTGGTGGGGCTCAGCAACGACGTACTTGCATCGTTTTCTTGTTGAAGGCGTTGTCTTCTTCTTGATGTGCTGAGGTTGGTCTTGGCATCGTGGATGAAAATCCTTGTCCTGCCCATCCCTGGACGGACGTGGCCACAACATTTATCTCTTCTTGAAGACGTTGCTGCGGAAGAAGTCTGACTTAGTTGTTGGTGTTAATTTCACATATGGTAATGGTGAAGCCGTAGTTGTCCATGTTCCGTACTCTTCTCTTTGATGTATTTGGTCTTGTTACCTTGCATCAACTTTAATATAAACGGTGGTGTGCATCAAAGTGATGCAGAGGCCAGAGTTTTCAACCTCCTTTTCGAGAAAAATGGACAGGTTGCATGCGGTGGCAGGTATGGCAGTCGATGCTCGTCACCAGAAGATATATGTTGGTGGTGGCGTGGTAGGTTAACAGGACAATGGGCCATGGCCGACCTAGGAGAAAACGAGATGATTCGAGTACCACGGAGAGAGGAAAGTAGATAGCCATTTGTGCTTAATAGTTAATAAACATGTACATCATTTTGTGTGATGAAACCACTCCACCCATGTCAGTCATGGTGGCAAAACTACCGCTAACTCGAGTAGAGGGTTAAACGACATGTTAGTTAAGGTTTATGGGTAAAGTGCTGGCTTTTGATGTTTAGGGGTTTAGGTAGACTGAGCATGGTACCGGATTATTTAGACCTACAGTGCTAATGTTTCAGTAAACATGGCAATTAAACTATATGATAGTCTAGTACTATGTCCATGGAAACCCTTGTATCAGTTTTTACTTCTGACAATTATGCTTTTGTGATTTACTTGCTCCAGTAAGTATTTTATATATGAAAAAATCAGTATATGTTTTTTGCCGGTTGTGGCATTTTACGTCTTTATGTTTCATTTGATTTCATTTTAGCTCGGACAGAGCATGTACCTGAGCACGGAGATTGTTGGACTTTTTGCTTAATTACTTGAGCCGGGAGATATCCTCCTTTTCAAAAAAAAAATTATTATATGTTTTTGTTGAGATGATAATGAACCCTCTCATTTAGGTCAATCTTGTCGAGTGGCTCAAAATGATGATAGCCAACCGGAGAGCAGAAGAAGTGGTTGACCCAATTTTAGAGGTTAGGCCAACTATTAGAGCTCTTAAGCGAGCTCTGTTAATCGCACTGAGGTGTGTTGATCCTGACTCTGAAAAGAGGCCTAAGATGGGGCAGGTTGCTAGGATGCTTGAGTCCGAAGAAGTTCCATTCCGGGAGGTAATGATTAAAATCCTACTCTAATAGTGTATGCTATAACCACAAATTTTGCCTAACATCTCTCCCTAAAAGGACCGGCGAAACCGGAGGAGTCGCACAGGAAGCATGGACATCGAATCCATTACAGAGGGATCAAATTCAGTCGAATTTGCAAGCAAGGTAGAAAGGACTGGCAGCTCAAGATCAGACCGGTCTCAGACCTGACGTTTACGAGTCTTGTCTTGCATCATGGGCACTCATGCTCATTGATCAGTCCGAGAAATGATGTTCATCACCAAGGTGATTACCTGTAGGAAATATTAGTGGGTTAATGAAGGCAAGCCCAGATTTTACTAGCTAAAGTTTAGGCCGAGCTGTTAGATCGAGCAGAAGCATTCTTGGAGGAAGAATTCCCTGGTATTTTGTTCAATTGTTTTGTGCTGTATATGTGTGTGTTGGTGCCTGGGATGATCATGCTTGTGAACCGGGATGTTCCTGCAGTTTGTGACAGTGGACCATTCTTTATGTTCTTTTTTTGGCTCCTGCATTGTTACCCTGTGAGTTTTTTTTTTTGTGCTTCTGTTTTAAAATGTCATCGTTGTTAGGAATATGCAACTTGTATTCTCATGAGGCCATAGGCCGATATATATATACATGTACAGGTGTGGGACATATGCAGGAAACCCCTTATACAACGGGATAAATACAAAGGGTTACATGACTTATATTATAACTCTAACACCACCCCCCTCAAACTCATGGTGGAGGAACAACACTGAGTTTGGAGAGATAAAAGCCATGTTGTGCTCTAGTCTGGGCCTTCGTCAGAAAATCCGTCAACTGTAACTCGGAAGGCACATGCTGAAGAGCAATAACCTGATCCTGCACACCAGCGCGCACACAGAAAGCATCAACAACAATATGCTTGGTGAGCTCATGCTTCACAGGATCACGCACAATGCTAATAGCACCTGTACTGTCAGATAAGAGCAGAGTCGGTGTAGTGACAGAAACACCAAAATCCTGAAGTAACCAGCGTAACCAAGTCACCTCTGCCGTCAAAAGAGCCATTGCTCGCAATTCAGCCTCGGCACTCGAACGGGAAACTACAATCTGTTTCTTCGTCTTCCAGGCAATGAGAGAACCACCAAGAAAAACACAGTAAGCAGAAAGTGAACGGCGATCTGAAGGATCAGTAGCCCACGTAGCATCCGAATATGCCTGAAGCTGTAAAGAACTGGAGCGAGGAAAGAATAGACGGTGAGAGATCGTGCTTCGAAGATATCGAAGAACACGAAGGAGATGACTATAGTGAACTGATGTGGGAGCAGAGATGAACTGACTCAAAATATGAACCGGATAAGAGATGTCCGGACGAGTGACAGCCACATAGACAAGACTGCCAACAAGATGACGATAACGCGTCGGGTCAGGGAGAGGATCACCATCAGTGGCACAGAGGTGAATATTGAGCTCCATAGGGGTCTCAACAATGCGCTCGTCAGTAAGAGCAACACGAGCAAGAAGATCCTGGATATACTTTTCCTGGGATATAAAAAAGCCATCAGAGGTAGAAGAGACTTCAATCCCAAGAAAGTAGCGAAGAGGTCCAAGATCAGACATAAGAAACTGCTCACTGAGACGGGCCTTTACAAAGGAAATATACTCGGGGTCATCCCCAATGATGATCATGTCATCAACATAAAGAAGAAGAAGAGTCCGACCACGAGGAGAAAGGTGAATAAACAATGCTGGTTCATGAGCACTTGCTGAAAAACCAGCAGCAGTGATCACAGAGGCAAAACACTCAAACCAGGCGCGGGGGGCTTGCTTAAGGCCATAGAGAGAGCGACGAAGACGACATACCATGCCATCAGGAATAGAATACCCAGGTGGTGGCTGCATGTACACCTCCTCATGTAGCTCACCATTAAGAAAGGCATTCTTAACATCAAGCTGAGATATAGACCAGTGGCGTGTAGAGGCAACGACAAGAAGTGTACGAACAGTGGTCATATGGGCCACATGAGCAAAAGTCTCGTCATAATCACGACCATGCTCCTGCTGAAAACCACGAGCCACAAGACGAGCTTTGTGACGCTCAAGAGAACCATCGGAGCGAGTCTTAACCTTGTAGACCCACTTACAAGTGATCGGACGGACTTCGGGAGGAAGAGAAACAAGATCCCAGGTACCAGTGCGTTCAAGAGCAGCAATCTCCTCTGCCATCGCAAACTGCCATTCAGGATGAACAACAGCCTGACGGTAAGAAGTCGGCTCAAGAACAGCAGCACCAGCGGTGGGAAATCCAAAGCGATCAACAGGCGGACGAGGACGAGAACGTAAGCCATAAGTAGGCTGGGAGGAAGATGACGACTCATCCACAGAGCCATCGTCAGGTCGTGGATGACGAGTGTAATGCTGAGGAAAAGATGGAACAATAGAAGGAGGAATCGCCAACGTAGAATCGGGGGGTGGCGACGAAGAAGTCACCGGAGATGAAGGTGTAGAATCCAGTGACATACTAGGAGAGAAGACCGGGGAGGAAATCACCGGAGATGAAGGTGGAGAACCCGGTGACATGCTAGGCGAGGAGACCGGGGAGGATGGTGGCTGCAAATCAACTAGAGGTGGAGAAGGAGAGGAAATGGAACGAATAGGCACAGGCTCGACAGGGGTGATAGGTGAGTCAGGAAAAATGAGGAAAGAGATATCTTGCACTGAAAAAGTCTAGGAAGATGGGCGTGGATAGAAGGGACGAGACTCATCAAAAGTCACGTCTCGAGAGATACGCATCCGACGACCAATAGGATCCCAACAACGATAGCCCTTATGCTCATCACTGTAGCCTAAGAAGACACACTCAACAGACTGAGCGGTTAGTTTGGTGCGTTCGCGAGGGGCAAGAAGAACATAGCAAACACAACCAAACAAGCGAAGCATCGAATAATCAGGAGAACGATCAAAAAGTTGCTCGAAAGGAACACCACCCTGTAGAGCAGCGGAAGGATGTATATTGATAAGATAGGTGGATGTGGAGACGGCCTCAGCCAAAAATGAGGCGGGAGAGAGGCAGCAATCATCAATGCACGAGCCGTCTCAAGAAGATGTCGATGCTTTCGCTCAGCCACACCATTCTGAGCATGAGCACCAGGACAAGAGAATTGAGAGAGAGTCCCTTGCTCAGCAAGAACACCATGCAATATCTTAGAGATATACTAGCCAGCGGAGTCAGCACGAAAAACACGAATGGGTGAAGAGAACTGAGTATGAACCATGGCAGCAAAACGCTTATAAATAGACAACACCTCACTACGAGAAGTCATGAAATAAAGCCATGTGTAACGAGAGAAATCATCTATGAAAATAATATAGTATTTAGGACCACCTTTCGAAGCGAAAGGGGCCGGACCCCATACATCAGAATGGACTAAATCAAAAGGACGCTTAGACACTGACTCACTATGTGAATATGGTAACTGAATCTGCTTGCCAAGACGACAACCCTGACACTCTAAAGAGACATCTCCTGAGACAGACCCCAGAAGACCTCGACGAACTAAAGAAGACAACCGAGAACCACACAGATGACCAAGTCGATGATGCCACTGCTGGAAGGAACCAGTAACAGAGGCGACAGAAGCGGAAGAACTGGCGATGGTGGTGGCAACGGAAGGAACATGAAGCCAGTCCAACTCCCAAAGACCCTGAGAATCACGGCGGCGAGGGCCAGCCCCAACCAGAGTGTGCGGGCGATGGTCCTGGACAGAACAAGAATCAGCGTCAAGGATGACGCGACAACCAGAATCAGTAAGTTGACCAGCAAAAAACAGATTCATGGTAAGTCGAGGAACATGAGCAACATCAGGAACAGAATAAGGAGTGGAAAGATTGCCTCTACTAGCAACAGAAAGTGGAGTACCATGAGCAGTGAAGACATGAACAGGAGAATCCAGCAATCGAAGAGAGGACAAAGTGGAAGAATGAGAAGACATATGAAAAAAACTCCAGAATCCAGAACCCATGGGGATGTACCTGACTGTGTAGAGGGCGGTTGCTCAGGGCGGGAAATATCAGTCACAGAACCAGCAGTACCCGTCGAGGAAGAACCTGAAGCCGCGAGCAGACGCTTAAGTCTCAGAATATCCTGCTCAGTCAAAGCAATGGCTGAAGCTGTCGAGGTAGATGACGAAGTCCCTGAAGATGATGATCACGCCTTGCGCAGGTGTTTCCTCTTCTTGTAGCACTGGGACTCAATATGACCATCATTATTGCAGTAGTCACAATGTGGACGGGGACGACCTGAGCCTTCAGAAGGAGTGGGCAAGAGTGGCGGAGCACTCGAGCGAGAAGGGGTCGGTGCAGCGGATGGCGTGGAAGAAGACCGAGTAGCGAGCACAGAGGGAACCTCCAGCAAACCAGCACCACGTAAGCGAGTCTCCTCAACACGAATCTCAGAAAGAGCCTCCATGAGAGAAATATAGCCACGAGCAAAAAACTGAGCACGCTGGGGCTCAAACTCCTTACGAAGCCTAGACAGGAACTCGTAGACGCGATGAAACTCCAAATTGACCTGGGCAGCCTGTCAACAGGGACAAGTACGACAACCAGCACCACGGAGAGAATCAAGCTGGCGCCAGATAGCAGAACTCTGTGCATAGAAGTCATCAACAGTAGAGTCACCCTGCTGAAGAGCATGCTCCTGACGGACCACAGAAAGGTACAGGGCATCACCAGAGGGCTCATAGCGCTGACGAAGACGGGTCCACATCTCAAAGACAGTAGGAAGACCCAGAAACTAAGAAGCAAACTGGGGCAGAACACTAGCAGTGAGAACAGCTGCAGCACGAGCATCATCATCAAGCCACTGGGTGTAAACAAACAGAGCATCATGATACGTCTGAAGAGCCTCCTCATAAGCCAAAACCCTCTCATCATAAGCACGATCAGCAGCCTCATCAGCAAGCTTAGCCGCATCCTTGGCGGCCTGATTAGCATCCGTAGGAAGAACCGGTGGAGTCGGCGGAATAGGAGCCACCGGAGGATCGGACGTGGCGGACAGCAGACCTCGTCAGAAAGAACACCCCAGAGACGGATGCCACGCATGTGAATGCGCATGAAGCCAGTGAACTCAGTGTAGTTAGTACCATCAAAGATCACCGGACAGCGAGGGACAACAACATAGCCTGATGCAGCAGACATTTTTTTAGAGATCAGCGGGAGCAGGAGATCAGGGCCCCTGCGTCGCTCGGGGCCGGTTGGGAACGAGACTGCAGCGTCGAGCGAGGCCGGCTGGAGAGGGAGCCGCTCGGGAGGGCCGGATCGGGAGAGGCCGGCTAGAGATCGAGCCTCGCTGGGGAGAGTCCGATCAGGAGGGCCGACTGGGGAGATCCGTTCGGGAGGGCCGGCTGGGGATCGAGGCCGGAGCGTCGAGGGCTTCGATCGGCCGGCTGGGGATCGAGGCCGGAGCGTCGGGGGCTTCGATCGGGAGATGCAGGAGATCGAGGACGGGGGCGTCGATCGGGAGCGAGACGAGACATGCGGTTGGGGATCGATAGCATGAGTTGCAGCATGCAGAAAAATTAACCTAGCTCTAATACCATGTTAGGAATATGCAACTTGTATTCCCATGAGGCCATAGGCCGATATATATATACATGTGCAGGTGTGGAACATATGCAGGAAACCCCTTATACAACGGGATAAATACAAAGGGGTACATGACTTATATTATAACTCTAACAATCGTTTGTTGGGCAAACTACATGAGCTGGCTTCATCAGCTGAAACAGCAAGAACCTACATGGTTCATTTGGATGGACATTTCGATTTAACTTGCTTCTGCCTAGAGTAAAGAACTTTCTCCACCCCGCCGCCGCCACGAAAACGAATCACTCTTAACCAATTTTACAATGACAGGAAGAGAGAAACAGAACAAACCCTCTCTGGCCTCTACGAGCAGGAGCCAGCCACCGCCACTGTCTGCAGCCAATCGCCTCAATAGTGCGGCAGGCGGTAATAGCGCCGCAGCCCTGGTGGTGAGGCTGGGGTAGCGCCAACCTCCTTTGGTTGGTTGTGCCGCCGCAGTTGCCAGAGAATCGCCTCCGGTTAGGGAGAGGTTGCGGGAGAGGTCAGAGAAGGAGAGACCAAACTTTTCCGGAAAAGATGAGGAACGAATGTTCCCTACGATTCGTTTCTGACGCGACGCAGCCGATCGAGTGCACGAATCTCTGTGCGGGTTCGAAGGAAGGAAGGAAGAAGGGGTTACAGTTGGGCTGGATTTTGGAAGCAAATCAGGGCATGGGCGAACCGTAAGGCTTGGTTCGGTTATACTCTGTCCCAAAGGGATTGAATTGAAGCGGATTTGGGAGAAATTTCACTTGTATGGGATTTAATCCCCTTTAATCCCTGCCAAACCCCCTTCAAATACCTGTCAACTGAACGCAGTCTAAAGGGGTTTGTGGCGGTGGTGTGCCATCGTTGTCGCCGTAGAGGGTCGATGCTTTCCCCACCTCTCAAATTTGTGTGATCAATGGCATAGTTTAAGAAACTAGACCAAACCGACGCTCGGACTGGAGAAAAGCAAAACCGATGCCCCTATTGATTATTTTACCTAAAAAGACTGACCTGCAATTGGACCGAAAAAATCATGTAAACCGGTCAGTTTTTGCATGAATCGGAAGTATAAAACCAATGGTTCAACCAGTGCCACATACGAAAATATAAAATAATCTGAGTTAAAGGGAATTCAAACCGAGGATGCTAGATATAGGTGCGTAAGTTGCACCTTTTGCCCATTAACCATCTTGGCTACCCAATTTTCTTGTCAAATTTAAGTAAATGATTATATTTTTGCATCTATTCAGTACGACACCGGTACACGAAATGTATTATTTATGGTATAAAAAAACAGACATCGAGCCCGTGAACCGGCGGTCGGACCGGTAAAAACCTAAACCGGTGGCCTTGCCGGTTCGATCACCAGTTTGGGTTTTTAAACTATGATCAATAGCCAAACCATTGCCTCTCTGTCAAGGCGGCATGCGATTGGATGGGTTTGAGTTTTGTTTGGGTGTGAAATCCCATCATCGACAAGCGCTTTCGCAAAGTGCATCTAATCCAGTTGGTGGATTTTGGTAAATAATGTCAACATATCTCAAGGATCTAATGCCTCCTACAAGTTTATTTCAGGAATAGTTCCTTGTGGGTGCAACAAACGAACAGAAGGTGACCCCTCGAAATTGCATCAAGGAAAGTGTTGGCCAAGCCAAAGGATTCCTCCTTTTCATTTTTGTGATCCAAGATCACATTGAGTACATAGACATGTCAATACTATCAAAAGTGGATGAGGATGTCATGATGGGTTTCTTTCTCCATGTGCTTAAAGATCAAATTCCAAAACCCTCAAATTCTTTCAAAGATTCCTCCACTATATATACCTAGTTCCATCCACTATGAAGCTTCTGAGTTCTTCTAGTCAGAACCGCCAAACCATTCATCAGATCTAGTTGTTGCAAAAACCCTATCCATTCAGAGCTTTCAAATATTCCATTCAGAATCACCGAAGAATCTGGAAACCTTTTGTTGCCATGTAGTTATTTCTAAAACAAACTGTTCGGAACTTTTGAGGTGACAACAAAGAGTGTGCCACTGCCAAAGTGTACCCCTCAGAACCTACAAATGATCTTTGGTCAGACCTTCCGAGCCATCTGAAAGTTGCTACCTTTGTTCATGTTGGAGTTTCCGAGCTAATCACGCCAGAACTTCTGAGCCGTGTAATAAAGTTGGGCATGATAAGATTTTGGTCACTCCTACCTATATCCCGCTTATCCCACTAGTTCACTCGAAGCAAAATCCACCCCATCATTCCGAGAGAGAACTCTTGTAACGCCCCGGACACACCCGCCGGTGGTCGTTACTCCTGGCGGGATCTAGACTGGCCTCACATATCAATACTAGTCTTTTCTGCGCACTTTATCCTCACTCGTGCGCACCCGGGAGCAACTTCCCGGTCGGTCACCCATCCTGAAACTACTCCAAGCTGAGCACACTTAACTTTGGAGTTCTATCCGAATGGGCTCCCGGAAAAGAAGGAATTCCTTATTGATATGAGTAGTCTATCATCCCTAATAAGCCAGGCCATCATATACACCCTCACTCAGAGGAACCGACGTCCTCGTCGGGCCACAGGAACGTTCCCTCTTGGCACAACCGTCTGTGCTTCCAGGACAGCACATGTGCCATGCCGTGTGCCACGACGGGTCACAAACTTCATGCACAACATGACTGCAAACTGTCCGCAAACATCCGTGTAACCACGAGGGTCGGCTCTGATACCAACTTGTAACGCCCCGGATGTTGGGGAACGTTGCATGGGAAACAAAAATTTTTCCTACGTTCACCAAGATCAATCTAGGAGATGCTACTACGAGAGGAGAGTTGGATCCACGTACCCTTGTAGATCGCTAAGCGGAAGCGTTAAGAACGCGGTTGATGGAGTCGTACTCGCCGCGATTCAGATCGCCGAAGATCCTAGCACCGAAGCAACGGTGCCTCCGCGTTCTTCACACGTACGGCTCGGGGACGTCTCCTCCTTCTTGATCCAGCAAGGGGTGGAGGAGAGGTTGATGGAGAGACCGGCAGCACGACGGCGTGGTGGTGATGGTGGAGGAGGATTCCAGCAGGGCTTCGCCTAAGCACCGCGGGAAGACGAATATGTTGTGGGAGAGGAAGGGCAGCACCGAGGCACAAACGTGTGTTGGCTGCCCTCCCTCTGCCCCTCTATATATAGGGGGAATAGATGGGAGGGGGGCGCCCTAGGGTTTCCCCTAGGGGGGCCGGCGGCCAGGGCAGTGGGGGGGGGGGTGGCGGCGGCCAAGGGCTGCGCAGGCCCTAGGGTTTCCCCCCCCTAGGTGCCTTGCCCCCCAAGCCAGGGGGTGCGACTGCCCTAGGAGGGGCCAGCCCCCATGCGCCATAGGAGAGGGCCCAGGGGGGGGGGCGCACAGCCCTATGAGGGCTGTGGTGTCCCCCCTTTGTGGCCCATTAGGCCCAGAACCACTTCCGGGACCCCCGAAACCCTTTTCGGTAATCCGCCGATTTCCCGATGCTCCCCGGAACACTTCCGGACTCCGAAACCTTTCATCCTATATATCAATCTTCGTCCCCGGACCATTCCGGAGACCCTCGTCACGTCCGGGATCTCATCCGGGACTCCGAACAACCTTCGGTAACCATGCACTGTTCTCACTAACAACCCTAGCGTCACCGAACCTTAAGTGTGTAAACCCTGCGGGTTCGGAAACCATGTAGACATGACCGAGACACTCCCAGGTCAATAACCAATAGCGGGATCTGGATACCCATATTGGTTCCCACATGTTTCTCGATGATCTCATCGGATGAACCACGATGTCAAGGATTCAGGCAATCCTGTATACAGTTCCCTTTGTCTCGTCGGTATGTTACTTGCCCGAGATTCGATCGTCGGTATCTCTATACCTAGTTCAATCTCGTTACCGGCAAGTCTCTTTACTCGTTACCGTAATACATAATCCCGTGACCAACTACTTAGTCACTTTGAGCTCATTGAGATGACGTATTACCGAGTGGGCCCGGAGATACCTCTCCGTCACACGGAGTGACAAATCCCAGTCTCGATCCATGTCAACTCAACAGACACCCTCGGAGATACCTGTAGAGTACCTTTATAGTCACCCAGTTACGTTGTGACGTTTGGCACACACAAAGCACTCCTACGGTGTCAGTGAGTTACATGACCTCATGGTCATAGGAACTTATACTTGACATGCAGAAAACTATAGCGATAACTGACACGATCAAAAGCTATGTTTAACGTTTGGGTCTCGTCCATCACATCATTCTCCTGATGATGTGATCCCGTTATCAAATGACAACTCATGTCTATGACCTGGAAACCGCGGTCATCTTTGATCAACGAGCTAGTCCTGTAGAGGCTCACTAGGGACACATAGTCTGTCTATTCATCCACACATGTATTTGAGTTTCCAATCAATACAGTTATAGCATGGATAATAAACGATTATCATGAACAAGGAAATATAATAATAACTCTTTTATTATTGCCTCTAGGGCATATTTCCAACAGTCTCCCACTTGCACTAGAGTCAATAATCTAGCATTACAAGGTAATGAATCTAACACCCATAGAGTCTTGGTGTTGATCATGCTTAGCCCGTGGAAGAGGCTTAGTCAACGGATCTGCAACATTCAAATCCGTGTGTACTTTGCAAATACTTATGTCCTCCTCCTTGACCGAATCGCGGATGGAATTGAAGCGTCGCTTTATGTGTCTGGTCCTCTTGTGAAACCTTGGTTCCTTGGCTAGAGCAATGGCACCAGTGTTGTCACAGAACAGAGTCATTGGGTTCAGTGCACTAGGCACAACTCCAAGATCTGTCATGAACTCCTTCATCCAGACACCTTCCTTTGCCGCCTCCGAGGCAGCTATATACTCCGCTTCACATGTAGAATCAGCTACCACGCTCTGCTTGGAACTGCACCAGCTTACCGCTCCCCCGTTGAGAATATATACGTATCCGGTTTGAGACTTAGAGTCATCCGGATCAGTGTCAAAGCTTGCTTCGACGTAACCCTTTACGACGAGCTCTTGATCACCTCCATAAACGAGAAACATTTCCTTAGTCCTTTTCAGGTACTTTAGGATATTCTTGACCGCTGTCCAGTGATCCATACCAGGATTACTTTGAAACCTTCCGGCCATACTTATGGCAAGGCTGACATCTGGTCTTGTGCACAGCATTGCATACATGATAGAGCCTATGGCTGAAGCATAGGGGACGACACTCATCTTTTCTCTATCTCCCGCAGTCACTGGGCATTGAGTCTTACTCAACTTTGTACCTTGCAATACCGGCAAGAACCCCTTCTTGGATTGATCCATTTTGAACTTCTTCAAAACTTTATCAAGGTATGTACTTTGTGAAAGTCCTATCAAGCGTCTTGATCTATCTCTATAGATCTTGATGCCCAATATGAAAGCAGCTTCACCGAGATCCTTCATCGAAAAACTCTTGTTCAAATACCCCTTCACGCTATCCAAAAATTCTATATTGTTTCAAATCAGCAATATGTCATCCACATATAATATTAGAAACGCTATAGAGCTCCCACTCACTTTCTTGTAAATACAAGCTTCATTGTAAACTTGTACAAACCCAAACGCTTTGATCACCTCATCAAAGCGAAGATTCCAACTCCGAGATGCTTGCACCAGCCCATAAATGGAACGCTGGAGCCTGCATACTTTGTCAGCATTCTCTGGATCGACAAAACCTTCCGGTTGCATCATATACAACTCTTCCTTAAGAAAACCGTTAAGGAACGCTGTTTTGACATCCATCTGCCAAATTTCATAATCGAAATATGCAGCTATTGCTAACATGATTCGGACGGATTTAAGCATCGCTACGGGTGAGAAAGTCTCATCGTAGTCAATCCCTTGAACTTGTGAAAAACCCTTTGCCACAAGTCGAGCTTTATACACGGTGACATTACCGTCAGCGTCCGTCTTCCTCTTAAAAATCCATTTATTCTGAATGGACTTCCGCCCTTCAGGTAATACTTCCAAAGTCCATACTTTGTTTTCATACATGGATCCCATCTCGGATTTCATGGCCTCTAACCATTTGTCGGAATCCGGGCCCACCATCGCTTCTCCATAGCTCGTAGGTTCACCGTTGTCTAACAACATGACCTCCAAGACAGGGTTACCATACCACTCAGGTGCAGTGCGTACCCTTGTCGACCTACGAGGTTCGGTAGTAACTTGATCAGAAGCTCCTTGATCATCATCATTGGCTTCCTCTTCAACCTCTGCAGGCTCCACAAAAACATCTTTCTGTGCTGCGCTACTCTCTGGTTGAAGCAGAGGTTCAATAACCTCATCAAGTTCTACCTTCCTCCCACTCAATTCTTTCGAGAGAAACTCTTTCTCGAGAAAGGACCCGTTCTTAGCGACAAACACTTTGCCCTCGGATCTGAGATAGAAGGTGTACCCAACTGTTTCTTTTGGGTATCCTATGAAGACACATTTGTCCGCTTTGGGTTCGAGCTTTTCTGGCTGAAGCCTTTTGACATAAGCATCGCAACCCCAAACCTTGAGAAAAGACAACTTAGGTTTCTTACCAAACCACAGTTCATACGGTGTTGTCTCAACAGACTTATATGGAGCCCTATTTAAAGTGAATGCAGCTGTCTCTAACGCATATCCCCAAAACGATAGTGGCAAATCGGCAAGAGACATCATAGAACGTACCATATCTAATAGGGTTCGATTACGACGTTCGGACACACCATTACGCTGTGGTGTTCCAGGTGGCGTCAACTGTGAAACAATTCCACATTTTCTTAAGTGATCACCAAACTCATAACTCAGATATTCTCCCCCTCGATCAGATCGTACGAACTTGATCTTCTTGTTACGATGATTTTCTACTTCACTCTGAAATTGCTTGAACTTTTCAAAAGTTTCAGACTTATGCTTCATCAAGTAAATATACCCATATCTACTTAAGTCGTCAGTGAAGGTGAGAAAATAACGATATCCACCGCGCGCCGTTACACTCATCGGACCGCACACATCAGTATGTATGATTTCCAATAAGTCACTTGCCCGTTCCATTGTCCCTGAAAACGGGGTCCTTGTCATCTTGCCCATGAGGCACGGCTCGCACGTGTCAAGTGATTTAAAATCAAGAGACTCCAAAAGTCCATCAGCATGGAGCTTCCTCATGCGTTTCACGCCGATATGACCCAGACGGCAGTGCCACAAGAAAGTGGTATTATCATTATCAACTCTACATCTTTTGGCATCAATGTTATGAACATGTGTATCATCACTATCGAGATTCAATAAGAATAAACCCCTAACTTCGGGTGCATGACCATAAAAGATATTACTCATATAAATAGAACAACCATTATTCTCTGATTTAAATGAGTAACCGTCTCGCAATAAACAAGATCCAGATATAATGTTCATGCTTAATGCAGGCACTAAATAACAATTATTCAGGTTCATAACTAATCCCGATGGTAATCGAAGAGCGAGCGTGCCGACGGCGATCACATCAACCTTGGAACCATTTCCCACGCGCATCGTCACTTCGTCCTTCGCCAGCCTCCGTTTATTCCGCAGTTCCTGTTTAGAGTTGCAAATGTGAGCAACCGAACCGGTATCAAATACCCAGGTACTACAACGAGAGTTGGTAAGGTACACATCAATAACATGTATATCACATATACCTTTGTTGTTGTTGGCCCCCTTCTTGTCCGCCAGATACTTGGGGCAGTTCCGCTTCCAGTGGCCGTTCCCCTTGCAATAGAAACACTCAGTCTCTGGCTTGGGCCCAGCCTTGGGTTTCTTCACTGGATTAGCAACTGCTTTGCCACCCTTCTTAGAGTTACCCTTCTTGCCCTTGCCATTCTTCTTGAAACTGGTGGTTTTATTGACCATCAACACTTGATACTCCTTCTGGATGTCTGCCTCAGCGACTTTCAGCATTGAAAATAGCTCGGCGATGGTTTTATTCATCCCTTGCATGTTGTACTGCTGCACGAAGCTCTTGTAGCTTGGCGGGAGTGACTGGAGAATTCTGTCAATGATAGCCTCATCCGGGAACACAAGTCCCAGATCAGCTATGCGGGTATAGTACCCAGACATCTTCAGTAAGTGTTCACTGACAGACGAATTCTCCTCCATCTTGCAAGCAAAGAATTTATCGGTGGTCTCATACCTCTCGATCTTAGCATTCTTTTCAAAGATGAACTTCAACTCCTGGTACATCTCATATGCACCATGACGTTCAAAACGCCTTTGAAGTCCTCCTTCCAAGCCGTACAACATGGCACACTGCACTATCGAATAGTCATCCGAACGCGACTGCCAGGCGTTCAAAACGTCTGCAGTGGCTGTAGGAGCGGGGGGGGTCACCTAGCGGTGCATTTAGGACATAAACCTTTTGGGCAGCTGTGAGGATGATCCTCAGATTGCGGAGCCAGTCCACAAAGTTGCTCCCATCATCTTTCAGTTTAGCTTTCTCTAGGAACGCATTAAAATTCAGGGGAGCTACTGCGCGAGCCATCTACAACAAAAGATTTGCGAAGACATTTTAGACTATTGTTCATGATAAGTGAGTTACTACCTAATCAAATTATTTATAACTCCCACTCAAATTGACATCCCTCTGGTCATTCAAGCGTGACATGATCCAAATTCACCAACCCAAGTCCGATCATCACGTGAGATGAGGTGGTGTCAATGGTGAACATCTACATGTTGATCATATCTACTATATGACTCATGCTCGACCTTTCGGTCTTCCGTGTTCCGAGGCCATGTCTGTACATGCTAGGCTCGTCAAGTCTAACCCGAGTGTTCTGCATGTGCAAAACTGGCTTGCACCCGTTGTATGCGAACGTAGAGTCTATCACACCCGATCATCACGTGGTGCTTCGAAACGACGAACCTTCGCAACGGCGCACACTCGGGGGGAACACAATTTTATCTTGAAATTTTAGTGAAGGATCATCTTATAATGCTACCGTCGTCCTAAGCAAAATAAGATGCATAAAAGGATTAACATCACATGCAAATCATAAGTGACATGACATGGCCATCAACTCGTGCTTTTGATCTCCATCTCCAAAGCACCGGCATGATCTCCATCGTCACCGGCGCCACACCATGATCTCCATCATCGTGTCGCCATCGGGGTTGTCGCGCGCCCACCATGCTCTTACTACTATTGCTACCGTTTAGCGATAAAGTAAAGCATTACAAAGCGCTTAATGATTGACACGCAGGTCATACAAAAATTAAAGACAACCCTATGGCTCCTGCCGGTTGCCGTATGCATCGACATGCAAGTCGATATTAACTATTACAACATGATCATCTCATACATCAAATATATCTCATCATGTCATTGGCCATATCATATCACATACATACCCTGCAAAAACAAGTTAGACGTCCTCTAATTTGTTGTTGCATGTTTTACGTGGCTGCTATGGGTATCTAGCAAGAACGCTTCTTACCTACGCAAAGCCACAACGATGATATTCAAGTTGCTATTTAACCTTCTACAAGGACCGCCTTGTTCTATTCCGATTCAACTAAGATAGGAGAGACAGACACCCGCCAGCCATCTTATGCAACAAAAGTCACATGTATGTCGATGGAACCGGTCTCATGTACGTGGACATGTAAAGTTGGTCCGGGCCGCTTCATCCCATAATACCGCTGAATCAAGAAAGACTAAGGAGGGCAGCAATTTAAACATCAACGCCCACAAACCCTTTTGTGTTCTACTCGAGAAAGCATCTACGCAAGAACCTGGCTCTGATACCACTGTTGGGGAACGTTGCATGGGAAACAAAAATTTTTCCTACGTTCACCAAGATCAATCTAGGAGATGCTACTACGAGAGGAGAGTTGGATCCACGTACCCTTGTAGATCGCTAAGCGGAAGCGTTAAGAACGCGGTTGATGGAGTCGTACTCGCCGCGATTCAGATCGCCGAAGATCCTAGCACCGAAGCAACGGTGCCTCCGCGTTCTTCACACGTACGGCTCGGGGACGTCTCCTCCTTCTTGATCCAGCAAGGGGTGGAGGAGAGGTTGATGGAGAGACCGGCAGCACGACGGCGTGGTGGTGATGGTGGAGGAGGATTCCAGCAGGGCTTCGCCTAAGCACCGCGGGAAGACGAATATGTTGTGGGAGAGGAAGGGCAGCACCGAGGCACAAACGTGTGTTGGCTGCCCTCCCTCTGCCCCTCTATATATAGGGGGAATAGATGGGAGGGGGCGCCCTAGGGTTTCCCCTAGGGGGGCCGGCGGCCAGGGCAGTGGGGGGGCGGCGGCCAAGGGCTGCGCAGGCCCTAGGGTTTCCCCCCCCCTAGGTGCCTTGCCCCCCAAGCCAGGGGGTGCGGCTGCCCTAGGAGGGGCCAGCCCCCCATGCGCCATAGGAGAGGGCCCAGGGGGGGGCGCACAGCCCTATGAGGGCTGTGGTGTCCCCCCTTTGTGGCCCATTAGGCCCAGAACCACTTCCGGGACCCCCGAAACCCTTTTCGGTAATCCGCCGATTTCCCGATGCTCCCCGGAACACTTCCGGACTCCGAAACCTTTCATCCTATATATCAATCTTCGTCCCCGGACCATTCCGGAGACCCTCGTCACGTCCGGGATCTCATCCGGGACTCCGAACAACCTTCGGTAACCATGCACTGTTCTCACTAACAACCCTAGCGTCACCGAACCTTAAGTGTGTAGACCCTGCGGGTTCGGAAACCATGTAGACATGACCGAGACACTCCCAAGTCAATAACCAATAGCGGGATCTGGATACCCATATTGGTTCCCACATGTTTCTCGATGATCTCATCGGATGAACCACGATGTCAAGGATTCAGGCAATCCTGTATACAGTTCCCTTTGTCTCGTCGGTATGTTACTTGCCCGAGATTCGATCGTCGGTATCTCTATACCTAGTTCAATCTCGTTACCGGCAAGTCTCTTTACTCGTTACCGTAATACATAATCCCGTGACCAACTACTTAGTCACTTTGAGCTCATTGAGATGACGTATTACCGAGTGGGCCCGGAGATACCTCTCCGTCACACGGAGTGACAAATCCCAGTCTCGATCCATGTCAACTCAACAGACACCCTCGGAGATACCTGTAGAGTACCTTTATAGTCACCCAGTTACGTTGTGACGTTTGGCACACACAAAGCACTCCTACGGTGTCAGTGAGTTACATGATCTCATGGTCATAGGAACTTATACTTGACATGCAGAAAACTATAGCGATAACTGACACGATCAAAAGCTATGTTTAACGTTTGGGTCTCGTCCATCACAACATTCTCCTAATGATGTGATCCCGTTATCAAATGACAACTCATGTCTATGACCTGGAAACCGCGGTCATCTTTGATCAACGAGCTAGTCCTGTAGAGGCTCACTAGGGACACAAAGTCTGTCTATTCATCCACACATGTATTTGAGTTTCCAATCAATACAGTTATAGCATGGATAATAAACGATTATCATGAACAAGGAAATATAATAATAACTCTTTTATTATTGCCTCTAGGGCATATTTCCAACACCGGACACACCCGCCAGTGGTCGTTACTCCTGGCGGGATCTAGACTGGCCTCACATATCAATACTAGTCTTTTCTGCGCACTTTGTCCTCACTCGTGCGCACCCGGGAGCAACTTCCCGGTCGGTCACCCATCCTGAAACTACTCCAAGCTGAGCACGTTTAACTTTGGAGTTCTATCCGAATGGGCTCCCGGAAAAGAAGGAATTCCTTATTGATATGAGTAGTCTATCATCCCTAATAAGCCAGGCCATCACAACTCTGCCTCATTGTGCTAATTTCAAAGAGCTTTCACTCTAACCAACCAAGCTAATCCTTTGAGATCTAATCCCCTCTTACTTTCCACTCCTTCTCTCCAACCCACAAGCCATATCTTGAGAGAGATTTGAGTGTTGAGGAGATTATGTTTTGAAGTACAAAGAGCAAGGGATTCATCACCAAGCAACCTCTATCTTGTTGCTTTTGCAGGGTGTGCGTATCCTAGATCGGCTAGGTGCTTGGAAGTCTTCAAGTTTGAGAAGAACATAGTTTTTAAGGGCTTGTATATCGCCTACTTCATGAAGATCTACCCCAGTGAAGCCAGTCCTTTGTGAGCATACCCCATGGTGAAATAGGTTGGTTTCTCGGTCCTCGACCATTTGTGGGTGAGTGTGCTTCGTGGACCGTTCCTTTGTGGAATCTCGCAGCCGAGGTCCTTATGATCTTAGACCCTTCATGAGTCAAAGCCTCAATTAACTTGAATGTAAGACAATGTCAACTGTCTGAACCACGAGGAAAATCTTCACTGAGCCAACTCGTGTTTGTGTACCTCTAAATCTAATTGTTTACTTTCACTTGCATGTCTCTTTTTATGTTGTCTATACTTTTGTAGACTTTGCATGTGTAGGGTGCTTGATATTGCTAGAAAAGCCTAAAATTGGCAAGGAAATTCAATTTGAGAAAATAGTCCATATTAGGCTTAGTAGTCTAGTGATACGTCCATTTTGCATCATGCTTTTATGTTGATATTTATTGCACTATGGACTGTTATTACATGTTATGTCACAATACTTATGCCTTTTCTCTCTTATTTTACAAGGTTTACATGAAGAGGGAGAATGCCGGCAGCTGGAATTCTAGGCTGGAAAAGGAGCAAACATTGGAGACAGGGGCGGGCCCAGGAATTCAAGACCGTGTATTCAAAATTTGAAAACTTTTTTTGGAGGCCTACGGCCTTTCTTTTGGGGCGTAAATCTGATTATAGCAGCATATTGTGCTAGTTCTAAACTATATAAAGGATACTGCATATAATATATTATATTCATAAAAAATGATCATAACTTGGTATTGTTCAACATATAGAAGTAAAAAAAATGTTCAACATATAATGGCAAAATCTAAGATATATATAGGATATAAAATACTAAATGATAAAAAAAACTTCAAATTACAGGATAACTTTGCAGTCCTTGATGCTCTGGAAATGAGTGATGATGTCCTCATCCATAACTTGCAAGAAGAAATCCCTTTCGACAAATGTGACCAAGCAATCATTCTAGTATTTTTGCCCCATCTTGCTTTTTAGCTTATTTTTATATCATTGAAAAGACTCTCTCAACATCGGCTGTTGCAAGAGGAAGGACAGTCACCAATTTCAGAAGTTTGTAAACAATATCCTACCGAAGATCCCTCCCTGTTTTAACAAGCATCATAGACAAGTCTATTAGATTTCTCAAGTTTGTGAAGTTTTAGAATACTAATTGTTATACATAATGCTTACTGTAACAAATTAAGAGTTTATAAACATTCTCCCATCACAAACTTAAATGGAAAATTGCGCATTCTCATGTCTAAACAATTAATAATTGACTGCAAACCTGTCTTTACTTTCCCTATAATTAAACAAGAAAGCCAAGTGGTGAAAATACTTACTTAGGAGCCGAACTATGCTCCTGCAATAGTGCAGCCTGCTCACTGCTGGACACTGAGAAGAACGGTGTATGTTGCTTACAAAATCAGAGAGACAGAACCTACAGAAGTAAAAAAAGGAGACATAACCTATAAGATGAATTCAGTGCCACTTCAGGTTCAGAGATGAGAAGATTCAGAAGTTTGTTGTTGCTTACAAAATCAGTGGTTGTGTAGTTGAAACTGGATCAATGCAGTATGTACCCTGTTGGCTGTTGTTCCTGCCTACTTAAGGTTCGGACTTCAGAGATGAGAAAATTCAGAAGTCAGAACAGAAGGTATGCAGGGAGAGGAAACGAGGGGTTCGTCGCGGCGAGCCGGTGGCGTACAGTGCGCACGCGCGCGAGGCGACGACGGCAACAGCCATGCCGGCCGCCCAGCGGTTGCCTGGCGCAATGGCTGTGGCGGCGGACCGACAGTTCGTGTGTGATCTGCGGATGCAGCTGTGGCGAAGCCGCAGGGTAGGTGCGGGTTCATCTCGCGTTTGATCGATCGATTGACTTTTTTTCTGGCGACAATGTATCCGTGTAATGCGCTTCTGGGCCAAGGTGTGGACTCGAGGAGAGGGTGGGCTACTGGGCCAACCTATGTTTTGGGCTTATAAATGCTTAACTAGCACGTTGGCGTATCCGTTTCGCTTTTTCCTATACTGACACAGTATATATACTATATATGTACCTAATTTTTTGCCAAAAATAATGGGTATTCAGCTGCATACCCTTGAATTGAGGTGGGCCCGCCTCTGATTGGAGACCTATACTGCACAACTCAAAAAGCTCCGAAACTCCACGAAACATCGTTTCAGAAAATATAAAAAATATCTGGCGAAAAAGATCTGCCAGGGGGGCACCACCTGTCCACGAGGGTGGGGGCGCGCCCCCTGCCTCGCAGGCCGGCCGGTGACCCCCCGATGCCCATCTTCTCCTATATGAGGTGTTTTTACCTGGAAAAAATAAGAAGGAGGCTTTCGGGACTAGATGCCGCCGTCTCGAGGCGGAATCTTGGCGGAACCAATCTAGGGCTCCGGCAGAGGTGTTCTGCTGGGGATACTTCCCTCCGTGAGGGGGAAATCATCACCGCCGTCATCACCAACAACTCTCCCATATTGGGGAGGGTCATCTTCATCAACATCTTCATCAACAACATCTCCTCTCAAACCCTAGTTCATCTCTTGTATCCAATCTATGTATCAAAACCTCAGATTGGTACCTGTGGGTTGCTAGTAGTGTTGATTACTCCTTGTAGTTGATGCTAGTTAGTTTACTTGGTGGAAGATCATATGTTTATATCCATTATGCATATTAATACCCCTCTGATCATGAACAATATTATGTCTTGTGAGTAGTTACTTTTGTTCCTGAGGACATGGGAGAAGTCTTGCTATAAGTAGTCATGTGAATTTGGTATTCGTTCGATATTTTGATGAGATGTATGTTGTCTCTCCTCTAGTGGTGTCATGTGAACGTCGACTACATGACACTTCACCATTGTTTGGGCCTAGAGAAAGGCATTGGTAAGTAATAAGTAGATGATGGGTTGCTAGAGTGACAGAAGCTTAAACCCATAGTATATGCGTTGCTTCGTAAGGGGCTGATTTGGATCCACTTGTTTCATGCTATGGTTAGGTTTACCTTAATACTTTTTTTTTCAGTTGCGGATGCTTGCAATAGAGGTTAATCATAAGTGGGATGCTTGTCCAGGTAAGGCAGCACCCAAGCACCGGTCCACCCACATACCAAATTATCAAAGTACCGAACGCGAATCATATGAACGTGATGAAAACTAGCCTGACGATAATTCCCATGTGTCCTCCGGAGCGCTTTCTTTCATATAAGAGTTTGTCTAGGCTTGTCCTTTGCTACAAAAAGGATTGGGCCATCTTGCTGCACTCTATTTACTTTTACTATTTTTCACTTGCTACCAATTACCTTATCACAAAACTATCTGTTGCCGATAATTTCAGTGCTTGCAGAAAATACCTTACTGAAAACTGCCTATCATTTGCTTCTGCTCCTCGTTGGGTTCGATACTCTTACTTATCGAAAGGACTATGATATACCCCCTACACTTGTGGGTCGTCAAGACTCTTTTCTGGCGCCGTTGCCGGGGAGTGAAGCGCCTTTGGTAAGGAAAAATGTATATAGTGTGCTGAAATTTACTGTTACTTGTTACTATGGCTCATAATCCTTTGAGGGGCTTGTTCGGGGTATCTTCACCCCGACCAGTAGAGCAAAGAGTTGCTCCTCAACCTACTGAACCTACTGAAAATATTTGCTTTGAAATTCCTTCGGGTATGATAGAGAAACTGCTGGATAATCCCTTTACAGGAGATGGAACACTGCATCCTGATTTGCACCTAATCTATGTGGATGAAGTTTGTGGATTATTTAAGCTTGCAGGTATGCATGCGGATGTTATCAAGAAGAAGGTCTTACCTTTATCTTTGAAGGGAGATGCATTGACTTGGTTTAGGCTATGTGATGATATTGGATCATGGAACTATAATCGACTGAAGTTGGAATTTCATCAGAAGTTCTATCCTATGCATGAGGTTCATCGTGATCGTAATTATATATAAATTTTTTGGCCTCGCGAAGGAGAAAGCATCGCTCAAGCTTGGGGGAGGCTTAAGTCAATGTTATATTCATGCCCCAATCATGAGCTCTCAAGAGAAATGATCATTCAAAAATTTTATGCTCGGCTTTCTCTCAATAATCGCTCCATGCTCGATAATTCTTGTACTGGTTCTTTTATGATGAAGACTATTGAATTCAAGTAGGATTTATTGGAAAGAATTAAACGCAACTCTGAAGATTGGGATCTCGACGAAGGTAAGGAGTCAGGTATGACCCCTAAGTTTGATTGTGTTAAAGCTTTTATGGATACTGATGTTTTCCGTGAATTTAGCACTAAATATGGACTTGACTATGAGATAGTAGCTTCTTTATGTGAATTATTTGCTACTCATGTTGACCTCCCTAAGGAGAAGTGGTTAAAATACCATCCTCCCATTGAAGTAAAAGTAGTTGTACATGTTAAAGTTGAAGAAAAGACTATCACTTATAATGTTGATTCTATTGTTCCTACTGCTTATATTGAGAAACCGCCTTTCCCTGTTAGAATAAAGGATCATGCTAAAGCTTCAACTGTGGTTTGTAAGAGTAATACTAGAACACCTACACCCTCTGAGCAAATTAAAGTTGAACCTAGTGTTGCTATGGTTAAAGATCTCTTGGTTGAAAATTTAGATGGACATGTTATTTACCTCCAAGAGGAAGCTGCTAGAATAGCCATACCCGATGCTAGGAATAAACATAGACCTGTTATAGGCATGCCTGTTATTTCTGTTAAAATAGGAGATCATTGCTATCATGGTTTATGTGACGTAGGTGCTAGTGCGAGTGTAATACCCATTTCTTTATATGATGAAATTATGCATGATATTGCACCCGCTGAGCTAGAAGGTATTGATGTCACTATTAAGCTTGCTAATAGAGACACTATTTCACCAATTGGGATTGTTAGAGATGTTAAAGTCTTGTGTGGGAAAGTTAAATACCCTGCTGATTTTCTTGTTCTTGGTTCCCCAAGAGATGATTTTTGTCCCATCATATGTGGTAGACCCTTCTTGAATACTGTTAATGCTAAGATAGACTGCGTAAAAGATATTGTCACTGTTGGATTAGGGGATATGTCTCATGATTTTAACTTTGCAAAATTTCATAGACATCCCCGTGATAAAGAATTATCTAGTAAGGATGAAATTATTGGTCTTGCTTCTATTGCCGTGCCTCCTAATGATGCAATGCCCAGGATGCGACTATATCTCCTACGTGTCGAGGCATGACTTAGAGACATAAGCGCATTCTGGAATGATCGCAAGTGTGGTATCTTTGTGCTACTTCTCAAGCTTGCGTTGTATTCCCTCGAAGAGGAAAGGGACATGCAGCACAGTAGCATAAGTATTTCCCTCAGTTTTTGAGAACCAAGGTATCAATCCAGTAGGAGACCACGCGCGAGTCCCTCGCACCTGCACAAACAAATAAGACCTTCGCAGCCAGCGCGATAAGGGGTTGTCAATCCCTTTACGATCACTTACGAAAGTGAGATCTGATAGAGATGATAGTTTATATTTTTGGTATTTTTGTTTATAAGAACAGAAAGTAAAAGTGGAAAAAGTAAAGTAGATGTAGATTGATATGTTGAGAATAGACCCGGGGGCCATAGTGTTCTCTAGTGACTTCTCTCATGATAGCGATATTCTATGGCGGGTAATTTTTTTACTGTCGAGCAATTGATAGAAAAGCGAATAATTATGAGACTATCTAGGCATGATCATTGTATATAGGCATCACGTCCGAGACAAGTAGACCGACTCCTGCCTGTATCTACTACTATTACTCCACACATCGACCGCTATCCAACATGCATCTAGTGTATTGAGTTCATAAGAACAGAGTAACGCCTTAAGCAAGATGACATGATGTAGAGGGATAAACTCAAGCAATATGATATAAATCCCATCTTTTTATCCTCGATGGCAACAATACAATACGTGCCTTGCTGCCCCTACTGTCACTATGAAAGGACACCGCAAGATTGAACCCAAAGCCAAGCACTTCTCCCATTGCAAGAACTATAGATCTAGTAGGCCAAATTGTAATGCCCAGGATGGGACTATACCTCCTACGTGTCGAGGCACGACTTAAAGGAATAAGCCCATTCTGGAATGATCTCAAGTTCGGTATCTTTGCACATCTCATGGAAAAATGGGGATGAAAAGGAAAAGAGATAGTTGGCTTACACTCGCCACGTCAAACAATTCATTACATTGCCAAACATCATTCAAATAACATCACAACCCGACTACGGGTGAAGATCCAAATGAAAGATACCAAACATACATAAAGCCACAGGTCCGAATCGCCCCCAGTAGAAACCACTACTCATCATCGGGATAGTGCACATAGTAACGGCTACGCTCTTCGTCGTACTCCCAGTATAGCTCGGAGCCATCACCTGAATAGATCACCTGAGTACCTGCATATGGTGTGGTGTAGAATCTATGAGCCACGGAGGTCTCAGCAATCCCGTTCCCGGATAACAGAACTATCTAAGCCTTGCGTGTGGAACAAGGCTGAAGAAAGAATAAGAGGTTGCAGCAGCACTAGCACTAACTTACGTAAGAAGAGCGAGAAGAGAAGTGCCACGAGCGGATAAAATGATCACAAAGTGATCCTAACTAAGCATGTCAAACATAACCCCACCGTGTTCACTTCCCGAACCCCTTTCGGAAAATGACCGTCACGGTACTCACGCTGGTAGTGTTTTCTGAACATGGTGTCAAGTTTTCTACAACCGGATATTAACAAATTCCCATCTGCCACATAACCGCGGGCACGACTTTCGAAAGTTCAAAACCCTGCAGGGGTGTTCCAACTTGGCCCATGACAAGCCCACGATCCGCGGAGTCGCAACTCCAAGGTGGGAAGGCCCGAGTATCCTCGGAATCCCGTGCTCAAGATACTCCGACTAAGGTAAGACTAATCCAGCAAATCCTCCCGGCGTGCCGACACCCTGGCAGTAGCCGCGCGTATCTAATCTCAGGCCACGACCGGATGAGTCATCCTACAGGTGAATACCAAATACCTCGGGTTTCCCCAAGGCAGCCCCGCAGTCTGCTCGGTTCGGACCAACACTCATGTGGAGCATTGGCCCGGGGGTTGTTGATTAATAAAAAGGGATAGCTAGTCCCTATGCAAGTTTTAGTTATTAGGCAAATGGAGTACCAATGTTGGGACTTGCTGGAAAAGCCTTAGCGCTAAGCGGTTTATCGAGGGGGTCCCATAACCCCAACCGTGTGAGGAACGCAAAATCAAGGAACATAACACCAGTTTATACGGTTCCTAGGGCGGCATGAGTGGAACAAATCACCGAGCAAGAGGCTCAGCCTTCCACCCATTACCAATATATAGATGATTTCATTTAAGAGTTTATATAGTGTGATATCCCAACAAGCTTCAACATGAAGCAAGAATCTTCAAATCTTCTCCTGCAACTAGCAATGCTATAAGAGGGGCTGAGCGATGCCTACGTAGCTAATCAAAGGTTTGCATAGGTTGGGTGGTTAAACAGATTCATGGTTACAATAGGTGGCTGACAAACAAACATGGGCATCGAGGCAACAAGCTAAAGAGCGAGACTTCTAGCAATAGGCAAAGATAGTAATGATATCTGGGTCAGGTCATCTTGCCTGTCGAGTCGTCGATGGGATCGTAAGAGGGCTCCTCGTTCTCAACCTCGGTAGTAACCTCGTTCTCGTACTCGGTCTCGGCTTCCGACTCTACTCAACACAAGAACACGAGGCACGAAATCAAACAAGATGCAATGCGCAAACTACATGATGCATGGCTGATGCACTAAGGAAGCACTGCAGATGCACTTAGGATGCACAGTATGACAACACAGGAAACACAGAGAAACAGCACAAGAACAAGACAAATTACTCTAGCAAGTAGGATGCAAGACAAGTCTATTTAGGATGCAAAACATGGCAAGGTAGGAAGCACAGAGAAACAACACAAGAAACAACAGGTTTAAATGAGGCCGGAAACTACTTAAGACAAATCCGGTAAATCCTCATGTGCATAGTTTGAAATTAGTCCAGAACTGATCAAACCTTAAGTTAAAGTTGTTAAACAGCAAGTTAACATGCACCAAGACAATCTACACGAAATTCTAGTCAAGTTTCATATAAAGTTTGTTTAAAACGGAGCTACGGTCTAGAAGATATGATCATAACAAGATAAGCATGACAACGGTGCAAGATGCACCCAAACATCAAGCAACATACTCCAAAACATGTTAACAAGATGATATTATGAATCTACATGCAAGACCACACAAGTTTCATATAGGACTTGCTCAAAACGGAGCAACGGGCTAAAAGATACACCCGAAACAATATACAATGCAAAGCTGAAATTAACAGCCACATAGCAACTTCGGAGCAAGAAATATATACTCTACAGCACTCAAACATGGTGACAAGAAGCATGGACATGAAGTAGACATATCGTACAACAAACAACTCCATTGGAGCATCTCCATAGGAGGCATGGATCAATAGCAACAAGCTACAACATTTTGATCATGACCATAAAAACCTGACAGTAATATTTTATAGCAACTTGGGAGCAAGAATTAAATATGCTACAGAAACCCAAAAAAGCATGTGAGGGCATGGATGGATAGACAACAACATATACAACAAGGAATGATCAATAGCCACCCCAAAACTATCATGGATTTGCCTAGAACAACAAGCAAACATAGCATCCGGATATTACAGATTCCAGATTTGGTGAAATTTCACTAAGTGTTAAAACAACAATATTATCATGGCATGTTTGTGAGCATGTTTAGGTCACCTCAAAGCATAGCATGGCAAAAGGTTTGTACCACAGCAAAGTACACATGATGGGGAATCCAAAACATATAAGCATGCAACATGGGGACAACCACATCAATAGCAACGAGCTCCTCAACTAGGCATCTCGTAACAAGTTTAAAAACCTAACAGTCACATACACTTTTGCAAAGGAGATAAACATGGCAATATGAATTCTATCATGCATCCTATAGCAACCAACATGTAGAGCATCTCATGATGAACATTTGGACATCTCATTTGCTTCATTTGGATAAACATGCATCAAGTTATCACATCTCAAACATGGCATGAAAACAACTAATAGCAGCAGTTTATATCAAGTAGCACTCTTGTCATGATGATTAAGACATCTAGATGGACTCAAACATGTATGACACAATGGAACAAAACATAGTACATGTCACCACGATCATTTTGACATATTATACGCACAAAACGGACAAGCACAGTAAAAGTTATCCTCATCACAAAAATGCATTAGACAATGAAAAATAGCAGAAAAAGACTTAGGAAAAACAACCTCCAGTCAACGCGGGCGCGGGTCAACGGAGCGGGCGCGGATCGGGCTCGCGGGTGCGGATCCACGGGTGTGGAATGGGATCGGGACCCATTAGGGCTCCCGCTGGATCTGGCGCTTGGCTGGATCGGATGGAGACCCGATGCGGCGGTTGGTTCTCCGGCGAGGTGGCCGGGCCGGCCGGCGAGCTCGCTCGGAGGAAGACGCGAGGCCCGGCGGCAGGCTGTGGCCGGCGGGACGGCCAGCGGAAGCGGCGGCGGAGAGGCCGCGAACGTCGGGGCGCCCGGCACTTCGGGATTCGGCGGGGCACGGGGCTGGCCGGCGGCTGGCCGGAGGCGGCGGCTGGTCGGCGGAGCGGAGGTGCGGGGCCGATGGGGCACCGGAGGCGCTGCGGAGGCGGAGGGAGTGCGACGCGGGCGGAGCCGCGGAGGCGCGCGGGCTCGCGCGGGCAGGCCTCGGGCCCCGCGGGCCGCGGCGGTGGGAGGAGCGGATGGCCACGTGGCGGCCTGCCACTAGTCGAGGGGGTGGCGGCGGACGTGTCCGGCGCCGGCGGACACGTCCGGCGCACGGTGGATCTGCGGGGCACGGGAAAAAGGAAAAAAAAAGGGACGGAGGAGGAAGAAGACTAGGGGTTTGGACGAAAAATGGAGGGGTGGACGTTTATATAGGCACAAGGAGTTAGGAGACTCCAAATGGGGAACGGTTTTCGGCCACGCGATCACAATTCAACGGCCGAGATGATGGGAAGGGTTGAGCTGGGTTGTTGGGCTGTTGTGGTGGGGGTCTTGGGCCTCAAAGAGGAGGTACTTTTAGCCCACAAGGTTACCCGTTGGAGTACCAAACGAACTCCAAACGCGACGAAACTTGACAGGCGGGTTACACGTATCAAAACAACATCGCACGACAAGTCTCGCGCCATTCCGAAAACGTTACACGGCCAAACACGAAAGAAGGACTCGGGGAAGCCACGGGCACGTGTGAGAGCGTCGGAACTCGAAACGGACAACGGGAAGAAACGAGTGGGACCGGATGCAAAATACAACACAAATGCAATGCAATGCACATGACAACATGACGTGGATGAATGCTCAAACGCACACGACAAAACGATGAAAACCCGAAAAGACGAAGAACCCGGAATGGAACTGATGAAGCCAAAGTTTATATATTGCCATATAGGGAAAGTGTTACATCCGGGGCATTACAAACTCTCCTCTACTACGAAAAGATCTCGTCCCGAGATCTAGGACTGGAAGAAGGAAGGGTACTCGGAACGAAGGTGATCTTCTCATTCCCATGTAGCTTCTCGGTCGGTATGGTGTGACCACTTAACTTTCAAGAACTTGATTGACTTGTTGCGGGTCTTGCGCTCGGTTTCTTCGAGAATAGCAACGGGGTGCTCTCGGTAAGACAAGTCTTGTTGAAGATCAATCTCCTCAAACGGAATAGTGCGTTCAGGTGTCTTGAAGAACTTGCGGAGTTGAGACACGTGAAACACATCATGAACATTAGCGAAGTTGGAAGGGAGCTCAAGTTGATAGGCTAGATCGCCTCTTTTGCCAAGGATCTTGAAAGGGCCCACGTATCTAGGAGCAAGCTTTCCTTTGATACCAAATCTTTGGGTGCCTTTCATAGGAGAAACACGGAGATAGACATGATCCCCAATGTTGAAGGCCAAATCACGATGCTTGCTGTCGTAGTAGCTCTTTTGACGTGACTGAGCGGCCTTGAGATTCTCACGTATGACTTTGCACATTTCTTCGGCTTCTGAGATCAAGTCATTGCCAAGAAGTTGACGTTCACCCGTCTCGAACCAGTTGAGAGGAGTACGACACTTTCTGCCATAGAGGATTTCAAACGGAGCTTTGCCGGCACTTGCTTGGAAACTGTTGTTGTAAGAGAACTCGGCAAACGGGAGACAGTCTTCCCATTTCATGCTAAAAGATATGACACATGCTCTGAGCATGTCTTCTAGAATATGATTCACTCTTTCGACTTGACCACTAGTCTCAGGGTGAAATGCAGTGCTGAAACGGATCTTAGTGCCCATGGCAGACTGAAAGGAGTCCCAGAACTTGGATGTGAACAAACTTCCACGGCCTGAGGAGATAACTTGAGGAATGCCATGTAGGGACACGATTCTGGAAGTGTACAACTCTGCCAGTTGAGCTGCATTGATGGATTCTTTAACTGGAAGGAAGTGAGCGACTTTGGTAAGCTTGTCAATCACCACAAAGATAGAATCATTCCCCTTCTTGGACTTGGGAAAGCCAGTGACGAAATCCATTTCAATGTGGTCGAACTCAGGAATAGGAAGAGGTTGGAGAAGACCGGCTGGACGTTGATGTTCTGCCTTCACTCTTCTGCAGACATCACATTCATTCACGAATTGGGCAATCTCCCTTTTCATGCGAGTCCACCAGTAAGATTGCTTGAGGTCTTTGTACATATTGGAAAAGTTCTCAACGAACCTTTTGCAATAGCTAGCAAGACCAAGGAAGCTTCGGAGTTGCTTGACGTTCTGAGGAGGTTCCCAGTTGACAATCGCTTCAACTTTCTCGAGGTTGACCGCAATACCGTCAGCGGAGATGATATGGCCGAGATACAAGACCTTATCGAGCCAGAATTCGCACTTGGAGAACTTGGCATAGAACTTATGTTCACGGAGTCTGTCGAGAACCAGACGGAGGTGCTTTTCGTGATCCTCTTCATTCTTGGAAAATACCAAGATGTCATCCAGATACACAAGCACGAATTCGTTGGTGTAGGGGTTGAAAATGTAGTGCATCATTCTCGAGAAGGTAGGTGGAGCATTAGCGAGGCCAAAAGACATGACTGTATATTCATAGGAACCGTAGCTGGTTCTGAAGACAGTCTTGTGGATATCTTCTTCACGAATGCGAATTTGGTGATAACCCATCCGGAGATCGAGCTTAGAGAACACTTTAGCTCCCTTGAGCTGCTCGAACAATTCATTGATGTTGGGGAGCGGATACTTGTTCTTTATTGTCTTCTTGTTCAATGGCCGGTAATCAACGCAAAGGCGCTCCGTGCCATCCTTCTTCTTGACAAATAAGACACCACAACCCCAAGGAGACGTGCTAGGCCTGATCAGACCCATACGCTCTTGTTCATCAAGCTGTTTCTTCAACTCCTTCAACTCTTCAGGGGAGAGCTTGTACGGACGCCGGCATGCTGGCTCAGTACCAGACTCGAGTTCAATGACGAATTCAACTAGACGATGCGGAGGCATGCCTGGAAGTTCTTCAAGGAAAACGTCTTCGTATTCATTGACCACCGGAATTTGAGAGATGGCATTAATCTCGCCCTTGTCATTGAGAGAGAATAGCCTGATTGTGTTATCTCGAGAGGCGAAGATAATCACGTCTTCGTTAGGATGAGTAATCTTGACTTCCTTATTTGCACAATCAATGTGAGCATCATGCTGAGAAAGCCAATCCATCCCAAGAATAAGATCAATGTCGGAGTTGCCGAGAACAACCGGAGAAGCCAGAAAGTGGTAATCACCCATACGAATAGATACATTCAGAGCCCTCAAATTTGAAGTCATGCACTTGCCCGGAGAAATAATTTGCAACTTCTTATCCAGAAAGGCCGAAGTGAAATTATGCTTGGTAAAGAATGGCCTTGATATGAAACTGAGAGATGCACCAGAATCAAACAATACTTTCGCAGGAATAGAGTTAACTGAGAGGTTACCAAGTATCACATCTGAAGAATTCTCTGCTTGAGCTGCATTCATCAGATTCACTCATGCAACCTTGGGATCATGCTTGACAATAGAAGTGCCGACAGGTGGAGGAGGCGGAAGGCGCCTTTGAGTACACTTGTTGGCATAGTGACCCTTCTTGCCACACTTGTTGCAAACCACTTTTGAGAGAGGACGGTAATGAGGAGCACTTGACTTGGAAGCTTGAAAATGATTCTTTGACTCGTTGCTTGGGTTGGGTGGGTGGGAGAAAGCACGGCCACCAGAATTCTTGTTGTTGTTGTTGGGAGCTCGGATCACTGGAGGAGGTGGAAGCCAAAACCTCCGTTGCTTCGGGACCATTTGAGAAGAAGAGGAGGAGTGAACAACGTCTCTGATCCTCTTTTTGGAAGCTCCCATCTTGAGCTGGGATGCCTCTTGCTTAAGAGCCATGTTATAGAATTTATCAAACTCATCAGGCTCGAACAAGGTGAGAGCTAGTTGGAGTTCATCCTTCGGACCACCATGGAACTGATAGATCTTGCTCTTGGCATCTGGGATGTCTTGCTTGGCATAGCGGGCAAGGTTCTGGAACTTGACATTATATTGGTAGACAGACATAGAGCCTTGCTTCAGGTTGCGGAATTGCTCACGCATACCCTCGATGACACTTGTTGGAATGTGGTGAGAGCGAAAGTCCTTGCAGAAGTCATCCCAGGAGATTACACGCCCTGCTATGGAGTCTTTGTACTGCTGCCACCAATCAGCTCCTTGGTCCTTGAGTTGGAAGGCTACAAACTTCACATAGTCCTCGGGCCTGACGTTACTGCACTCGAAATGCTTCTTGATATATGTTATCCAGTCTTCAGCATCAAGAGGGTCCACGCAGTAACTGAATGCCTTTGGTTGATTTGCCAGGAACTGGTTTAGCGTAGCAAAGTGCGGTTGGTTGAACAAATTGCCTTGGCCTTGGTTCCCATGAGCACCCTGATTTGCTTGATTTTCTTGAATATTCTGCATCATTTGCATAAACATCTGGGTGTTCTGATTCGTCGCTTGCATAAGTGCTCTCCAGGCCTCAGACGGAGGAGGAGGGGAAGGAGGACGATCATGAACCTCATCACCCTCTGGGTTAGCGTTGGGAACCCTTTTAGGAGCCATCCTGAAAGAGATGACCACTATTAGCCATTGAATGAAAGAAGATATAAGCTGAATCAACGGCTAGAAATTGCAACATAGTCTTCACAAGAATCATTCAAACAAGAGGAACGAATGAAATTTACAGTTTAATAGTAACAACATTCTTCACGAGAAGCCACTTGGGAGACAAAAGGTAAATAAAACAACAAGGTGCAGATAGAACACATACAAGATAGAAGCTTCGTTCGACATATTCGTGCTGAAAGCTTATGGAACGTGTTACGAAAGGGTTTTGCAATCCCCGGATCAGCATAGCCAAGGATCCATTAAGATGGAACTCCCGATCGGAACAACGGCCATAAAACTACTTCACTCAATGTAGAACCCCGAACTCCATATCCTGCATTCGTTGGAAGAATGCCTACGAGCTACTAGATGAACCCACCTATTAATTTTCGAAAGTTCCCAGTTATGCAATCAGGTGTTGGGGATACAGGGGAAGCATCGCGCACTCAACTCTAATCCTACATCCAGCTGTATCCATCCTTCAACACATAACCAGTTATTTCCGGAAACCGTCTACCTCGGACCTTCGAAACGCATCTACTATACGAGCTATGGCAATACTCCCGAACTACCTCCCCAGTACTGGGTGATGTCGGGGTTATCTTGCCACTAACCGCATAGGAGAGTTTTCGATGTCGGCCATCTTAAGTATTCTAGAACTGATGCGATATATTTGTGACGACAACACCTCGGAGCTCAACTCCCCGGGACACTGCCACAACCCCTAAATGACAGGAGGCATCGAGAACAATGTTCTCGTCACAAAGACATCGAAACAATCCAAACAATACTCACGAGATTCCTAAAAAATTTGGTGCAATTTTGAGAGTAGAAGAGGCAAGAGTAATCGTTAGGAGTCCTCACCAGAGTGAAAAGAGATGAGGAGCAAAAGAAATCCTACTCTCCGATATATATATAGGACTCAAGACATTTTAAGTGTGTGCCTAGACTCAACCGTCAACGATTCGATCAATCAGTGGGGGCTTCTAGGTCGGAGAAGGCTCTGAATACCAACTTGTAATGCCCAGGATGGGACTATACCTCCTACGTGTCGAGGCACGACTTAAAGGTATAAGCCCATTCTGGAATGATCTGAAGTTCGGTATCTTTGCACATCTCATGTAAAAATGGGGATGAAAAGGAAAAGAGATAGTTGGCTTACACTTGACACGTCACACCATTCATTACATTGCCAAACATCATTCAAATAACATCACAACCCGACTACGGGTGAAGATCCAAATGAAAGATACCAAACATACATAAAGCCACAGGTCCGAATTACCCCTAGTAGAAACCACTACTGATCATCGGGATAGTGCACATAGTAACGGCTACGCTCTTCGTCGTACTCCCAGTATAGCTCGGAGCCGTCACCTAAAAAGATCACCTGAGTACCTGCATCTGGTGTGGTGTAGAATCTGTGAGCCACGGAGGTCTCAGCAATCCCGTTCCCGGGTAACAGAACTATCTAAGCCTTGGGTGTGGAACAAGGCTGAAGAAAGAATAAGAGGTTGCAGCAGCACTAGCACTAACTTACGTAAGAAGAACGAGAAGAGAAGTGCCACGAGCGGATAAAATGATCACAAAGTGATCCTAACTAAGCATGTCAAACATAACCCCACCGTGTTCACTTCCCGAACCCCTTTCGGAAAATGACCGTCACGGTACTCACGCTGGTAGTGTGTTCTGAACATGGTGTCAGGTTTTCTACAACCGGATATTAACAAATTCCCATCTGCCACATAACCACGGGCACGGCTTTCGAAAGTTCAAAACCCTGCAGGGGTGTTCCAACTTGGCCCATGACAAGCCCACGATCGGCCGAGTCGCAACTCCAAGGTGGGAAGGCCCGAGTATCCTCGGAATCCCGTGCTCAAGATACTCCGACTAAGGTAAGACTAATCTAGCAAATCCTCCCAACGTGCCGACACCCTGACAGTAGCCACACGTATCTAGTCTCAGGCCACGACCGGATGAGTCATCCTACAGGTGAATACCAAATACCTCGGGTTTCCCCAAGGCGGCCCCGCAGTCTGTTCGGTTCGGACCAACACTCATGTGGAGCACTGGCCCGGGGGTTGTTGATTAATAAAAAGGGATAGCTAGTCCCTATGCAAGTTTTAGTTATTAGGCAAATGGAGTACCAATGTTGGGACTTGCTGGAAAAGCCTTAGCGATAAGCGGTTTATCGAGGGGGTCCCATAACCCCAACCGTGTGAGGAACGCAAAATCAAGGAACATAACACCAGTTTATACGGTTCCTAGGGCGGCATGAGTGGAACAAATCACCGAGCAAGAGGCTCAGCCTTCCACCCATTACCAATATATAGATGATTTCATTTAAGAGTTTATATAGTGTGATATCCCAACAAGCTTCAACATGAAGCAAGAATCTTCAAATCTTCTCATGCAACTAGCAATGCTATAAGAGGGGCTGAGCGATGCCTACGTAGCCAATCAAAGGTTTGCATAGGTTGGGTGGTTAAACAGATTCATGGTTACAATAGGAGGCTAACAAACAAACATGGGCATCGAGGCAATAAGCTAAAGAGCGAGACTTCTGGCAATAGGCAAAGATAGTAATGATATCTGGGTCAGGTCATCTTGCCTGTCGAGTCGTCGATGGGATAGTAAGAGGGCTCCTCGTTCTCAACCTCGGTAGTAACCTCGTTCTCGTACTCGGTCTCGGCTTCCGGCTCTACTCAACACAAGAATACGAGGCACGAAATCAAACAAGATGCAATGCGCAAACTACAGGATGCATGGCTGATGCACTAAGGAAGCACTGCAGATGCACTTAGGATGCACAGTATGACAACACAGGAAACACAGAGAAACAACACAAGAACAAGACAAATTACTCTAGCAAGTAGGATGCAAGACAAGTCTATTTAGGATGCAAAACATGGCATGGTAGGAAGCACAGAGAAACAACACAAGAAACAGCAGGTTTAAATGAGGCCGGAAGCTACTTAAGACAAATCCGGTAAGTCCTCATGTGCATAGTTTGAAATTAGTCCAGAACTGATCAAACCTTAAGTTAAAGTTGTTAAACAGCAATTTAACATGCACCAATACAATCTACACGAAATTCTAGTCAAGATTCATATAAAGTTTGTTTAAAACGGAGCTACGGTCTAGAAGATATGATCATAACAAGATAAGCATGGCAACGGTGCAAGATGCACCCAAACATCAAGCAACATACTCCAAAACATGTTAACAATATGATATTATCAATCTACATGCAAAACCACACAAATTTCATATAGGACTTGCTCAAAACGGAGCAACGGGCTAAAAGATACACCCGAAACAATAAACAATGCAAAGCTGAAATTAACAGCCACATAGCAACTTCGGAGGAAGAAATATATACTCTACAACACTCAAACATGGTGACAAGAAGCATGGACATGAAGTAGACATATCCTACAGCAAACAACTCCATTGGAGCATCTCCATAGGAGGCATGGATCAATAGCAACAAGCTACAACATTTTGATCATGACACTAAAAACCTGGCAGTAATATTTTATAGCAACTTGGGAGCAAGAATTAAATATGCTACAGAAACCCAAAAGAGCATGTGAGGGCATGGATGGATAGACAACAACATATACAACAAGGAATGATCAATAGCCACCCCAAAACTATCATGGATTTGCCTAGAACAACAAGCAAACATAGCATCCGGATATTACAGATTCCAGACTTAGTGAAATTTCACTAAGTGTTAAAACAGCAATATTATCATGGCATGTTTGTGAGCATGCTTAGGTCATCTTAAAGCATAGCATGGCAAAAGGTTTGTACCACAACAAAGTACACATGATGGGGAATCCAAAACATATAAGCATGCAACATGGGGACAACCACATCAATAGCAACGAGCTCCTCAACTAGGCATCTCGTAACAAGTTTAAAAACCTAACAACCACATACACTTTTGCAAAGGATATAAACATGGCAATATGAATTCTATCATGCATCCTATAGCAACCAACATGTAGAGCATCTCATGATGAACATTTTGACATCTCATTTGCTTCATTTGGATAAACATGCATCAAGTTATCACATCTCAAACATGGCATGAAAACAACTAATAGCAGCAGTTTATATCAAGTAGCACTCTTGTCATGATGATTAAGACATCTAGATGGACTCAAACATGCATGACACAATGGAACAAAACATAGTACATGTCACCACGATCATTTTGACATATTATACGCACAAAACGGACAAGCATAGTAAAAGTTATCCTCATCACAAAAATGCATCAGACAATGAAAAATAGCAGAAAAAGACTTAGGAAAAACAACCTCCGGTCAACGCGGGCGCGGGTCAACGGAGCGGGTGCGGATCGGGCTCGCGGGTGCGGATCCGCGGGTGTGGAACGGGATCGGGACCCGTTAGGGCTCCCGCTGGATCTGGCGCCTGGCTGGATCGGATGGAGATCCGACGTGGTGGCTGGTTCTCCGGCGAGGTGGCCGGGCCGGCCGGCGAGCTCGCTCGGAGGAGGACGCGAGGCCCGGCGGTGGGCTGTGGCCGGCGGGACGGCCCGCGGAAGCGGCGGCGGAGAGGCCGCGAACGTCGGTGCGCTCGACACTTCGGGATTCGACGGGGCACGGGGCTAGCCGGCGGCTGGCCGGAGGCGGCGTCTCGGCGGCTGGCCGGCGGAGCGGAGGTGTGGGGCCGACGGGGCACCGGCGGCGCTGCGGAGGCGGAGGGAGCGCGACGCGGGCGGAGCCGCGGAGGCGCGCGGGCCGGCCTCGGGCCCCGCGGGCCGCGGCGGCGGGAGGAGCGGATGGCTACGTGGCGGCCTGCCATCGGTCGAGGGGGTGGCGGCGGATGTGTCCGGCGCTGACGGACACGTCCGGCGCGCGGTGGATCTGCGGGGCACGGGAAAAAGGAAAAAAAGGGATGGAGGAGGAAGAAGACTAGGGTTTTGGACGAAAAATGGAGGGGTGGACGTTTATATAGGCACAAGGAGCTAGGAGACTCCAAATGGGGAACGGTTTTCGGCCGCGCGATCACAATTCAACGGCCGAGATGATGGGAAGGGTTGAGCTGGGTTGTTGGGCTGTTGTGGAGGGGGTCTTGGGCCTCAAAGAGGAGGTACTTTTAGCCCACGAGGTTACCCGTTGGAGTACCAAACGAACTCCAAATGCGACGAAACTTGACAGGCGGGTTACACGTATCAAAACAACATCGCACGACAAGTCTCGCGCCATTCCGAAAACGTTACACGGCCAAACACGAAAGAAGGACTCGGGGAAGCCACGGGCACGTGTGAGAGCGTCGGAACTCGAAACGGACAACGGGAAGAAACGAGTGGGACCGGATGCAAAAGACAACACAAATGCAATGCAATGCACATGACAACATGACGTGGATGAATGCACACACGCACACGGCAAAACGACGAAAACCCAAAAAGACGAAGAACCCGGAATGGAACTGATGAAGCCAAAGTTTATATATTGTCATATAGGGAAAGTGTTACATCCGGGGCATTACACAAATCAAACCGATAATTCGAAGAGACTTGCAAGGATATTATGAGCGCACATAAAGAGTTCAGAAAACAACCAAATATTTCTCATAGATAATATTGATCGTAAACCCACAATTCAGCGGATCTCGACAAACACACCGCAAAAAGAGATTACATCGAATAGATCTCCTCGAAGACCGAGGAGAACTTTGTATTGAGATCCAGAGAGAGAGAAGAAGCCATTTAGATACTAGCTATGGACCCGAAGGTCTGTGGTAAACTACTCACAACTCATGGTGAGGGCGATGATGATGATGTAGAAGCACTCCGTGATGGATCCCCCCTCCGACGGAGCTCCGGAACAGGCTCCAAGATGGGATCTCACGGGAACAGGAGGTTACGGCGGTGGAATTAGGGTTTTTTCTCTGTTGCTGATGGTTTCAGGGTACGTAGACTTATATAGGAGGAAGGAGGACACCGGGGGACTCATGATACGTCCATTTTGCATCATGCTTATAAGTTGATATTTATTGCATTACGGGCTGTTCATACATGTTTTGTCACAATACTTATGTAATGCCCCAGATGTAACACTTTCCTATAATGGCAATAAAGCTTCCCCTTTGATCCTTGTCATTATCCTTGGGGTCCTTCTCTTTTATTTTATTTGCATTGCATGCCTTTTATTATTTTTTTGCATCCTTGCAATGCTCATCATCATATCATCATGGTATCATAGTTCATTTTCTTTTGTGCATTGTGAGGCCACCTTATGGTGTTGTGTGTGTTGGTGTTAAGCCATGCCTTGCCAAACCCTTAAGCCTCCCTCTTCTTCATGCTTACACTTCTTTTTCCCCTTCTTTGTATTTTCAAGGGAGTTCTTCCCTGGCCCCTTTAATGTTCTTTCTTTCCCCAAAAATATTGCACCATGTCTACACCCTCTCTGCCAAATTTTATCCATTTTGGAGTTGTTTTGGTTAGGTTAAAAAAGGCCTCAAGTTTGAATTTTATTCAAACTTGTTTTATTTTTTGCCACTAAAAATAGCCAAAGCAATTTTATAAATTAGCCCATAATTCAGCATGTGGGTATTTTTATACCTGCCTAATTCTTATCCTAGCCCCCCTTTCTTTTCTTCCTTGAGCTGTTTGTAAAATAAAAACCAACAAGGTTTAGGAAGAGAGAACAGAGGCAGAGCCTTCCAGCGCAGCCACCCGGGCCTCCCTTTTCCCTAGCCGGCCCAACAACAGCCTTCCCAGCGCATCCCACCAGCCTCCACGTACGGAGAGGTATCTTCAACCTCCTGTACGACAGTGCATCGAGCATGTCCACGTCGGACATGGGCATGATTTGACGGCCGTCAGGCGTCCCTAGCCCCTATATATCATGTCCCCGGTGCCCTAGAGTTTCTCCTCAACCGATCCCCCTCCTCTCCTTCCCTCGCCGCCGCCTAGGCAAGCCTCCACACGCACACCGTCGCCCTGCTCGCCATGAACCGAGAGAGCTTCAGCTCGAGCTCGGGCTAGGCCCCTTGCCGCGCCTCCAACCATCTCGGCCTTCGTGGAGAAGACCGTCAAGTTCCTCTTCGTCCTCAGCCACTCACACGTACCTCTACGGCCTCTGGATCGACCTCCCCGACCTCATCTTCTTCCTCTGCTGCATGTACTTCACGGACCCGAAGCCCACCAAGTTCAGAGCTCCCTCGTGTCGCCTCCGGCTCGTCTCTGTCAACCCCATCGTGTCCTAGGATGAGCTGGGTAACGTACCTACATCTCACTTTTCTTTCCATGGCATATAGGGCTCCGTGAGACTCGTTCGATCCGTGTCTTTGCTGTGCTCTCGGTGCTCCGGCATAGTCTGCATTTTTTTGTTGTAGTTGTATAGTTGCTGAACCTGCTGTAGCATGTCCGTGCGCCCCGCTCCTAGCGAGCCTAGCCGTGCTCACCCACGCCCCAGCTCACGCGCACACGCACGCCGCGTGCAGCAGCCCCACGCCCTGCCTCCTAGCTCGCCGTGCTCGTCGCCATGTCTGCAAGCTCGGCGAGCTTCCGCCCGCACATACCCACACATGCACGCAGGCACACGCACGACCCGTAGCAGCTCTGCCTCCCAATCCCGCACCCCCGCCAGTGCTCCACTGCTCCGGTGGTCGCTGCTGTACTTGCCGGTGTCGTCGTCATCTTCCCCGTCCCGAGGAAGAAGAAGGCCCGTCCTTCTGGTGCATCATATGGACCCGTGTCCTTCCCTCATCACAACCGGCCGCCTAGCTCACTGGCTGTGCCCTCTCACTAGCGTCCAGGAGGTCTAGGGTTCGATCCCCAGGCTCACCTTTTTCTTTTCGTGGCTTTGTTTTGGTCCAGGTCGCGTCAAGCGAACAAGTCTTATGGTGCTGAACCTCATTCACAACAGAACCCCTTCCTAGCCCAGCTGGTACTCGCCCCGCGCCTCGACCGGGGAGACCCTGGTTCGAATCCCCCCAAGGCAAGTTGTTGAAGCCCCAATTTTTGCACTTTCGCTCTATGACATCAGGGTCCCACCTGTCATCCTCTGTTCGTGCACACACCTCCTCCCACACCCACTCCTGCCACCTCCGCAGCCCGGGCCCCCTCGTCATGGACAGTGGTTAGCCCCGGCCGAGTATCTTTTGTTTTATGCCCTGTTTTGTTTGATTTAAATTCATTTTTGCACTTTCGCTCTATGACATCGGGGTCCCACCTGTCATCCTCTGTTCGCGCACACACCTCCTCCCACACCCACTCCTGCCACCTCCGCAGCCCGGGCCCCCTCGTCATGGACAGTGGTTAGCCCCGGCCGAGTATCTTTTGTTTTATGCCCTGTTTTGTTTGATTTAAATTCGGTTTGCTTTTTGAATTGGCCATATCTTTTGAAATATACCTCTGTTAAAAATACTTTATATATGAAAACTGCCTAGTTTTCCATGTAGATTATTAATATGCTGTTTCTTGCCATGTTTAAAACTTTGAAAATGCTGTTTGAATTATTTTTGTGTTTAAATATGCTTAAACTTGGAAAAATCATAACTAAATAATTACAACTCCAAATCTAACAAACTTTATATGCATTTGGGGTAGAAAAATGTGTAGAATATTTTGGTGCTGTTGTTTAGGATGTTTGACAATTGCATCACATAAGTATTTCAAATCTGTCCCAAATGCAAATAAATGAATATGAGTTTTTTCTGGAAATTGCTGTATTTAATTCCAGCCCATTTAAACTTGCTAGCATGTTGCTGTTATGTTTAGTGCAACCTTGCCATGATAACCAACCTCTTTTAAAACATGTTTGTGGCTTGTTTGATAAACTACATAAACTTGCCAACTTGTTCTTTTGCTTGTTTCTTTATGTGTGGTTGATCTTGTGTTGGTGATGTATTGCATTCTTGTGACCCTAGGCCATGCATCATGTATTTCCCTATTCACATGCTTCATGTTCATGCATCATGTGTTTGAGCACTGCATGTTGATTGATTTTGTTCCGTTGTGCATTGTTGTGTTTGGTTAGAGCCTGGTGAAGATACTGAGAACGAGGTTTCTACCGAGGTTGAGTGTGAGGAGCCAGATTACGTTCCCTCCGAGGATTCAACATGCAAGATGACCTGACCCAGATATCATTACTATCTTTGCCTATTGCTAGATGTCTCGTTCTTTAGGTTATTGCCTCGATGCCCATGTTTGTTTGTTAGCCTCCTATTGAAGCCATGAATCTCTCTAACCACCCAACCTAGCAAACCTTTGATTGGCTACGTAAGTTTTGCTCATCCCCTCTTATAGCATTGTTAGTTGCAGGAGAAGATCCGAAGATTCTTTGCTTCATGTTGAAGTTTTGTTGGGATATCACACTATATAATCTGTTCAAAACTAAACCACCTATATACTTGGCGATGGGTGGAAGCCTAAGCCTTTGCTTGGTGTTTTGTTCCACTCATGCCTCCCTAGGAACCGTGTAAACCGGTGTTATGTTCCTTGATTTTGCGTCTCTAACACGGTTGGGGTTTGTGGGTCCCCCTCGATAACCCGCTTAGCGCTAAAGCTTTTCCAGCAAGTCCCAACATTGGTTTAACATTTGCCTAATACCTAAAACTTGCATAGGGAGTTATAAACCCTTTTCTTAATCAACAACCCGGGCCAGTGCTCCACATGAGTGTTGGTCTAAACTAGGCAACATGCGGGGCCACCTTGGGGAAACCCGAGGGCTGGTAAAAACCTGTAGCTTGTCCCATCCGGTCGTGGCCTGAGACGAGATACGCGCGGCTACTATCAGGGTGTCGGCACACCGGGAGGCCTTGCTAGATTAGTTTTACCTTTGTCAATATATCTTGAGCACGGGATTCTGAGAATACTCGGGTCTTCCCACCTTGGAGTTGCGACTCCGCAGATCGTGAGATTGTGATGGGCTAAGTTGGGACACCCCTGCAGGGTTTTGATGTTTCGAAAGCCGTGCCCGCGGTTATGTGGCAGATGGGAATTTGTTAATATCCTATTGTAGAAAACTTGACACTATGATCATAATACACTACTAGCGTGAGTAACCGTGACGATCGCTTTCCGAAGGGGTTCGGGAAGTGAACACGGTGGGGTTATGTTTGACGTGCTTAGATAAGATCACTTAGTGATCACTTTGACGATTGTTGGCACTTCTCTTCTCGCTCTAAACACGTAAGCTAGTGCTAGTGCAGCTGCAACCTTGTTCTTCAGCCTTGTTCCACACCCAAGGCTTAGATAGCATTGCTACCGGGAACGGGATTGCTGAGTCCTCCGTGGCTCACAGATTCTACACAACACCAGATGCAGGTACCATGGTGAACTACACAGCTGGTGGTTCAGAGTTCTACTAGGAGTTCGACGAAGAACGTGGGCGATACTACGTGTCTTATCGAGAGGATCAGTAGGGCTCTTACTAGGATGTTATGATCGGGACCTTGTGTTATTTATTATGGTATCTTTCATTTGGATCTTCGTCTGTAGTCGGACTCTGATGTTATTTGGATGATGATTGTTATGTAATGTATTGTGTGACGTGGCGAGTGTAAGCCAACTACTCTTTTGCAATTTCATCCCTCTTTTACATGAGTCGTGCAAAGCTACCATACTTGAGATCATTCTAGTATGAGCTTATGCTTTTAAGTCATGCCTCGACACGTAGGAGGTATAATCTCATACTGGGCATTACAACTTATGCCTTTTCTGTCTTATTTTACAAGGTTTACATGAAGAGGGAGAATGCCGGCAGCTGGAATTCTGCGCTGAAAAAGGAGTAAACTCTGGAAACCTATTCTGCACAACTCCCAAAGCCCTGAAACTCCACAGAACATTGTTTCGGAAAATATAAAAAATATCTGGCGAAAGAAACCCACGAGAGGGGCTACCGGCTGGCCTCGAGGGTGGGGGCGCGCCCCCCTGCCTCAAGGGCCAGCCGGCAGGCCCCCGGTGCCCATCTTCTCCTATATGAAGCGTTTTGACCTGGGAAAAATCATAAGTAGGCTTTCGGGACCATACGCCGCCGTCTCGAGGCGGAACCGAGGCAGAAACTAATCTAGGGCTCCGGCAGAGCTGTTCTGCCGGGGATACTTCCCTCCGGGAGGGGGAAATCGTCACCGCAGTCATCACCAACAATTCTCCCATCTTGGGGAGGGCTATCTTCTTCAACATCTTCACCAGCGCCATCTCCTCTCAAACCCTAGTTCATCTCTTGTATCCAGTCTTTGTACCCAAACCTCAGATTGGTACCTCAGGGTTGCTAGTAGTGTTGATTACTCCTTGTAGTTGATGCTAGTTGGTTTATTTGGTGGAAGATCATATGTTCATATCCATTATGCATATTAATAACCCTATGATCATGACAATATTATGTCTTGTGAGTAGTTACTTTTGTTCATGAGGACATGTGAGAAGTCTTGCTATTAGTAGTCATGTGAATTTGGTCTTCGTTCGATATTTTGATGAGATGTATGTTGTCTCTCCTCTAGTGGTGTCATGTGAACGTCGACTACATGACACTTCACCATTAGTTGGGCCTAGAGGAAGGCATTGGGAAGTAATAAGTAGATGATGGGTTGCTAGAGTGACAGAAGCTTAAACCCTAGTTTATGCGTTGCTTCGTAAGGGGCTGATTTGGATCCATATGTTTCAGGCTATGGTTAGGTTTACCTTAATACTTCTTTTGTAGTTGCGGATGCTTGCATTATAGGTTAATCATAAGTGGGAGGCTTGTCCAAGTAAGGGCAGCACCCAAGCACCGGTCCACCCACATACCAAATTATCAAAGTACCGAACGCGAATCAGATGATCGTGATGAAAACTAGCTTGACGATAATTCCCATATGTCCTCGAGAGCGCTTTCCTTTATATAAGAGTTTGTCCAGGCTTGTCCTTTGCTACAAAAAGGATTGGGACACCTTCCTGCACCTATTTACTTTTACCGTTTGTCACTTGCTACCAATTATCTTATCACAAAACTATCTGTTACCTATAATTTCAGTGCTTGCAGAAAATACCTTACTGAAAACTGCCTATCATTTCCTTTTGCTCCTCGTTGGGTTTGACACTCTTACTTATCGAAAGGACTATGATAGATCCCTTACACCTGTGGGTCCTCAAGACTCTTTTCTGGCGTCGTTGCTGGGGAGTGAAGCGCCTTTGGTAAGTGGAATTTGGTAAGGAAAAATTTATATAGTGTGCTGAAATTTATTGTCACTTTTTACTATGGCTCAAAATCCTTTGAGGGGCTTGTTTGGGGTATCTTCACCCCGAGCAGAAGAGCAAAAAGTTGCTCCTCAACCTACTGCACCTATTGAAAATGTTTGCTTTGAAATTCCTTCGGGTATGATTGAGAAACTGATTGAAAATCCATTTACAGGAGACGGAACACTGCATCCCGATTTACATCTAATCTATGTGGATGAAGTTTGTGGATTGTTTATGCTTTCAGGTATGCCCGAGGATGTCATCAAGAAGAAGGTCTTCCCTTTATCTTTGAAGGGAGATGCATTGACATGGTTTAGGCTATGCGATGATATGGGATCTTGGAACTATAATCGTCTGAACTTGGAATTTCATCAAAAGTTCTACCCTATGCTCCAGGTTCATCGTGATCATAATTATATTTATAATTTCTGGCCTCGCGAAGGAGAAAGCATCGCTCAAGCTTGGGGGAGGCTTAAGTCATTTTATATTCATGCCCCAATCATGAGCTCTCAAGAGAAATGATCATTCAAAAATTTTATGCTCAGCTTTCTCATAATAATCGCTCCCTGCTCGATACTTCTTGTTCTGGCTCTTATATGATGAAGACTATTGACTTCAAATGGGATTTATTGGAAAGAATTAAATGCAACTCCGAATATTGGGATCTCGACAAAGGTAAGGAGTCAGGTATGACCCCTAAGCTTGATTGTGTTAAAGCTTTTATGGACACCGATGTTTTCCGTGAGTTTAGCACTAAATATGGACTTGACTCTGAGATAGTAGCTTCCTTCTGTGAATCCTTTGCTACTCATGTTGATCTCCCCAAGGTGAAGTGGTTTAAATACCATCCCCCTATTGAAGTAAAAGTAGTTGAACCTATTAAAGTTGAAGAAAATACTATCACTTATAATGTTGATCCTGTTATACCTACCGTTTATATTGAGAAACCATATTTCCCTGCTAGGATAAAGGATCATGCTCAAGCTTCAACCGTAGTTTGTAAGAGTAACACTAGAACACCTACACCCTCTAAGCAAATTAAAGTTGAACCTAGTGTTGCTATGGTTAAAGATCTCTTGGTAGAAGATTTAGATGGACATGTTATTTACATCCAAGAAGAGTCTGCTAGAATAGACAAACCCAATGTTAGGAATAAACATAAACTTGTTGTAGGCTTGCCTGTCATCTCCGTTAAGATAGGAGATCACTGCTATCATGGTTTATGTGGCGTAGGTGCTAGTGCGAGTATTATCCCTCTTGATTTGTATAACGAAATTATGCATGATATTGCACCTGTTGAGTTAGAAGGGATTGATGTTACTATTAAGCTTGCTAATAGAGATACTATTTCACCAGTTGGGATTGTTAGAGATATTGAAGTCTTATGTGGGAAGGTTAAATTCCCTGCTGATTTTCTTGTTCTTAGTTCCCCGCAAGATGCTTTTTGTCCCATTATATTTGGCAGACCCTTCTTGAATGCTGTCAATGCCAAGATAGACTGTGTGAAAAATATTGTCACTGTCAGATTAGGGGATATGCCTCATGATTTTAACTTTGCTAAATTCCGTAGACAACCCCTTGAAAAGGCACCACCTAGTAAAGATGAAATTATTGGTCTTGATTCTATTGCCGTGCCACCTAATGACCCTTTAGAACATTACTTGCTAGACCATGAAAATGATATACATATGAATGAGAGAAGGGAGATAAATGAAATATTCCTTACACAGGGACCCGTATTGAAAAACAACTTGCTTGTTGAAATCCTAGGGGATCCTCCTCCACCCAAGGGTGATCCCGTGTTTGAACTTAAACCTTTACCTGATAATCTTAAGTATGTTTATCTTGATGAAAAGAAGATATATCCTGTTATTATTAATGCTAACCTTTCAGAGCAGAAGAAGAAAGGTCATTGAAAACTCTGAAGAAGCACCGAGCTGCTATTAGATATACTCTGGATGATCTTAAGGGCATTAGTCCCACTATATGCCAACACAAGATAAAATTAGATGAAAATTCTAAACCAGTTATTGATCATCAGCGACGGTTAAATCCTAAGATGGAAGAAGTGGTGAGGAAGGAAATACTAAAGCTCCTAGAAGCAGGTATTATCTATCCAGTTGCTGATAGTGAGTGGAGATGTGAAGACACTAACCTTGTCTTGAATTGGGAGAAGTGCCACTTTATGGTTAATGAAGGCATTGTCTTGGGACATAAAATTTCTGAAAGGGGTATTGAAGTTGACAAAGCTAAAGTTGATGCCATTGAAAAGATGCCATGCCCTAAGGATATCAAAGGTATACGAAGATTCCTTGGTCATGTCGGGTTTTATAGGAGGTTCATTAAGGACTTCTCCAAAATCTCCAGTCCTCTGACTAATCTCTTACAAAAAGATATTCCTTTTGTCTTTGATGATGATTGTCTAGAAGCATTTGAAATACTTAAGAAAGCATTGATCTCTGCACCTATTGTCCAGCCTCCTGACTGGAATTTACCCTTTGAGATTATGTGCGATGCTAGTGATTATACTGTAGGAGCTGTTCTAGGGCAAAGAGTTGATAAGAAATTGAATGTTATCCAGTATGCTAGCAAAACTCTAGATAGCGCCCAAAGAAACTATGCTACCACTGAGAAAGAATTTTTAGCAGTTGTATTTGCTTGTGATAAGTTTAGACCCTATATCGTTGATTCTAAAGTAACTATTCACACTGATCATGCTGCTATCAAATACCTTATGGAAAAGAAAGATGCTAAACCTAGACTTATTAGATGGGTTCTCTTGCTGCAAGAATTTGACTTGCATATTATTGATAGAAAGGGAGCTGAGAACCCCGTAGTAGATAACTTGTCTAGGTTAGAGAATATACTTGATGACCCACAACCTATTGATGATAGCTTTCCTGATGAACAACTAGCTGTCGTAAGTACTTCTCGTACTGCTCCATGGTATGCCGATTATGCTAATTACATTGTTGCTAAGTTTATACCACCTAGCTTCACATACCAGCAAAAGAAAAAGTTCTTCTATGATTTGAGGCATTACTTTTGGGATGACCCACATCTTTATAAAGAAGGAGTAGGTAGGTATTATTAGACGTTGTGTGCCCGAGCATGAACAGGAACATATCTTACACAAGTGCCACTCCGAAGCTTATGGAGGACACCATGCGGGAGACAGAACTGCACACAAGGTATTGCAATCCGGTTTTTATTGGCCTACTCTCTTCAAGGATGCCCGTAAGTTTGTCTTATCATGTGATGAATGTCAAAGAATTGGTAATATTAGTAGACGTCAAGAAATGCCTATGAATTATTCACTCGTTATTGAACCATTTGATGTTTGGGGCTTTGATTATATGGGACCTTTTCCTGCCTCTAATGGGTACACACATATTCTAGTTGCTGTTGATTACGTTACTAAGTGGGTAGAAGCTATTCCAACTAGTAGTGCCGATCGTAACACCTCTATTAAGATGCTTAAAGAAGTTATATTTCCGAGGTTTGGAGTCCCTACATATCTAATGACTGATGGTGGTTCACACTTTATTCATGGTGCTTACCGTAAGATGCTTGCTAAGTATGATGTCAACCATAGAATTGCATCACCTTATCACCCACAGACTAGTGGTCAAGTAGAGCTAAGTAATAGGGAGTTGAAATTAATCTTGCAAAAGACAGTTAATAGGTCTAGAAAGAATTGGTCCAAGAAACTAGATGATGCATTATGGGCCTATAGAACTGCATACAAAAATCCTATGGGTATGTCTCCATATAAGATGGTATATGGAAAAGCTTGTCACTTACCTCTTGAGCTAGAACATAAGGCATATTGGGCTATTAAAGAGCTCTATTATGATTTCAAACTTGCTGGTGAAAAGAGGTTATTTGACATTAGCTGTATCGATGAATGGAGAACCCAGGCCTATGAGAATGCCAAGCTGTTTAAAGAAAAAGTTAAAAGATGGCATGACAAAAGAATACAAAAGCGTGAGTTTAACGTAGGTGAGTATGTTTTGCTATACAACTCTCGTTTGAGATTTTTACAGGAAAACTTCTCTCCAAGTGGGAAGGACCTTACGTTATCGAGGAGGTCTATCGTTCCGGTGCCATAAAAATCAACAACTTCGAAGGAACAAATCCGAAGGTGGTGAATGGTCAAAGAATCAAACATTATATCTCAGGTAATCCTATAAATGTTGAAACCAATGTTATTAACACCGTAACCCCGGAGGAATACATAAGGGACACTTTCCACAACGATTCAGCCTCCAAAAAGGAAGATGTACGTGATACGGTAAGTAAACCGACTCCAAAACAGTTCTAAAGGCAATTTTTCTCCGTTTTGGAATATTTAAAAAAATAGAAAAATAAATCGCAGTCCGGAAGAGACACGGGGCACCCTCGAGGGTAGGGGTGCGCCCCCCCTGCCTCGAGGGCACCCCGTGTGTCCCCTGGACTCCGTTTTCTTGTGGGTTACTCCTTTCGTTCGGGAAAAAAACATTATATATACTCCCGAAGGTTTTGACCTCTGTATCACACAAAAGTCCTCTGTTTTCGTTTCGAGCTGTCTCTGTCACAGATAAAGGCAACATGTCGCCCTAGGATTCGGAGGGAGAAAGCTATGTAGTTGATTCCCTTGCTGACCCTAAGGTCTATGGTGACTTGGAGCATTATGGTTGGACCACGGAGGAAGAAGAAGACCATGATGCAAAGAGGAAGGATTGGACTAGCTCAGATGAAGACGAAGTCCCACTACCTCAATGTGGAGACATGCACGTGGAGTTCAAAAAGTCAAGCCTCCCAGACAGAGTAAAGAAACCTAAGATCGAATTTATTCCTTTTAACCTCTTGCAGGAAAACAAGCAGGCACTATGCAAGAGGATATTAAATCTTAAGCAAGAGATCAATGATCTAAAGGAGCAAAATTCTATCCTTAAGCGTAAGCTGAGGAAGAAGCCGTCATCACCAACCCCGAAGAAGGATACATAATCATATGGGTATGGGCACTCCCCTTGGCAACTTCCAAGCTTGGGGGAGTGACCCCGGTATCGTATCACCATCACTCCTATATTTACCGTTTTACTTAGTTCGATCCTTTTGGTAGTATTTTGATCTATTAGAATAAAGTTAATATGTTCTAGTTGTGAGCTTTTGCTTTGTGAGCTTTATCCTTTGTAACCGAGTCCGTGAGCTATATAATAAATATTAGTGTTGAGTCAAGGGCTTGATTTCCTCACTCAGGTCATGATAAAAAGAAAGAAAACATAAAGAGCATCGAAGAGATCATATCGATCTTATGGGAAGTAATGACTTCACATACAAGAGTATGATAAATAAAAGTTGTTGGGAGGTGACAAACATAGTTTTGGTCATCGTTGCAATTAATAGGAAGTGATAAAAGAAGAGAGGCTTCACATACAAATACACTATCTTGGACATCTTTTATGATTGTGAGCACTCATTAAAGTATGACATGCTAAAGAGTTGATGTTGGACAAGGAAGACAACATAATGGGTTATGTCTTCGTATATCCGAAATAAAGTATATTGTCATGGATCTTCCAACATGTTGAGCTTGACTTTCTCCCTCATGCTAGCCAAAACTCTTTGCACTAAGTAGAGATACTACTTGTGCTTCCATATATCCTTAAATCCAGTTTTGCCATGAGATTCCACCATACCTACCTATGGATTGAGAAAGATCCTTCCAAGTAAGTTGTCATGTTGCAAACTCATAAAAATATGTATGCTTTATTAGTGTGGGAGAAATTATCTCTATACGATCTTGTGATATGGAAGTAATAAAAGCGACGGACTGCATAATAAAGGTCCTTATCACAAGTGGCAATATAAAGCGAAGTTCCTCTATGCTAAGACTTTGTGCATCCAACCATAAAAACACATGACAACCTCTGCTTCCCTCTACAAAGGACCTATCTTTTATTCTTGTCTTATAAGTGTCAAGGTGAAACCCACCTTTCCCTTTTACATTTTATCCTTTGGCAAGCACGTTGTGTTGGAAAGATCCTGACATATATACCCACTTGCATGTAAGTATTCATGATCTATTACTGTTGACATTATCCTTGAGGTAAAAAGTTGGGAGGCAACACCATAAGCCCCTATCTTTCTCTGTGTCTGATTAAAACTCCATAAACATAAGTATTGCGTGAGTGTGAGCAATTGTGAAAGAATATATGATAGTTGAGTATGTAGGCTTGCTGAAAAGCTCTTATATTGACTCTTTCCGATGTTACGATAAATTTTAATTGCTTCAATGACCGAGACCAAAGTTTGTTAGTTTCAAATGAAGTTTATGATGCATACTTGATATGTGGACGAATTGTTCCTTTAGCATAAGAATCATATGACTATATTTATATAAGTTGCTGTTATGAGAATGATCATGATGCCCTCATGTCCGTATTTTGTTTTTTCGACACCTCTATCTCTAAACTTGTGGGCATATTTTTCGATATCGGCTATCGCTTGAGGACAAGCGAGGTCTAAGCTTGGGGGAGTTGATACGTCCATTTTGCATCATGCTTATAAGTTGATATTTATTGCATTATGGGCTGTTCATACATGTTTTGTCACAATACTTATGCCTTTTCTCTCTTATTTTACAAGGTTTACAAGAAGAGGGAGAATGCCGACAGCTGGAATTCTGGGCTGAAAAAGGAGCAAACTCTGGAAACCTATTATGCACAACTCCAAAAGCCCTGAAACTCCACAAAACATTGTTTCGGAAAATATAAAAAATACCTGGCAAAAGAAACCCACGAGAGGGGTCACCGGCTGGCCTCGAGGGTGGCGGGCGCGCCCCCTTCCCAGGGCGCACCCCCTGCCTCGAGGGCCAGCCGGCAGGCCCCCGGTGCCCATCTTCTCCTATATGAAGCGTTTTTACCTGGAAAAAAATCATAAGGAGGCTTTCGGGACCAGACGCCGCCGTCGCGAGGCGGAACCGAGGCGGAAACCAATCTAGGGCTCCGGCAGAGCTGTTCTGCCGGGGATACTTCCCCCCGAGAGGGGGAAATCATCACCGCCGTCATCACCAACAACTCTCCCATCTTGGGGAGGGCTATCTTCATCAACATATTCACCAGCACCATCTCCTCTCAAACCCTAGTTCATCTCTTGTATCCAATCTTTGTACCCAAACTTCAGATTGGTACCTGAGGGTTGCTAGTAGTGTTGATTACTCCTTGTAGTTGATGCTAGTTGGTTTATTTGGTGGAAGATCATATGTTCAGATCCATTATGCATATTAATACCCCTCTGATCATGAACAATATTATGTCTTGTGAGTAGTTACTTTTGTTCCTGAGGACATGGGAGAAGTCTTGCTATTAGTAGTCATGTGAATTTGGTCTTCGTTCGATATTTTGATGAGATGTATGTTGTCTCTCCTCTAGTGGTGTCATGTGAATGTCGACTACATGACACTTCACCATTATTTGGGCCTAGAGGAAGGCATTGGGAAGTAATAAGTAGATGATGGGTTGCTAGAGTGATAGAAGCTTAAACCCTAGTTTATGCGTTGCTTCATAAGGGGCTGATTTGGATCCATATGTTTCAGGCTATGGTTAGGTTTACCTTAATACCTCTTTTGTAGTTGCGGATGCTTGCATTAGAGGTTAATCATGAGTGGGAGGCTTGTCCAAGTAAGGGCAGCACCCAAGCACCGATCCACCCACATACGAAATTATGGAAGTACCGAACGCGAATCAGATGATCGTGATGAAAACTAGCTTGACGATAATTCCCATATGTCCTCGGGAGCACTTTCCTTTATATAAGAGTTTGTCCAGGCTTGTCCTTTGCTACAAAAAGGATTGGGCCACCTTGCTGCACCTATTTACTTTTACCGTTTGTCACTTGCTACCAATTATCTTATCACAAAACTATCTCTTACCTATAATTTCAGTGCTTGCAGAAAATACCTTACTGAAAATTGCCTATCATTTCCTTCTGCTCCTCGTTGGGTTCGACACTCTTACTTATCGAAAGGACTACGATAGATCCCCTACACTTGTGGGTCATCAACTCACGAGGGGCCCACGAGGCAGGGGGCGCGCCCTGGGAAGGGGGGCGCGCCCCCACCCTCGTGGACGCCTCATGGCTCCCCTGACGTGGTTCTCAAGTCTCCCGTGCGTGATTTTCTCCAAAAATATCTCTCTCGAAGGTTTCATTCCGTTTGGACTCCGTTTGATATTTATTTTCTGCAAAACCCTGAAACAGGCAAAAAACAACAATCTGGACTGGGCCTTTGGGTTAGTAGGTTAGTCCCAAAAATGATATAAAAGTGTATGACAAAGCCCATTAAACATCCAAGACATCATAAATAATAGCATGGAACAATAAGAAATTATAGATACGTTGGGGACATACACTTTGCACAACTCATTTAAAAGTACATGGATGAAAGAGGAAAATAGTCGGCTTACACTCGCCACATCACACAATGAATACAATAACATACATTCATCCAAATAACACAGGGTCCGTCTACAGACGAAATCGAAACGAGAAAGATACCACAAACACAAGTCCTGATTGCCCCTAGTAGGAACCACTACTGATCCTCGGGATACGATACATAGTAACGACCACGCTCTTCATCGAACTCCCAGTGAAGTTCTGATCCAAGTCCTGCATTGTACTCGGCTGTACCTGCATCTGGTGTGCGTAGTAATCTGTGAGTCACAAGGAGTCAGCAATCCCATTCCCGGGTATCAAAACTAACAAAGCCTTTAGGTGTGGAGAGGTAATAAAGTGTTGGCAGCAAGCACTAAGCAACTAGCTTACAAATTCAGAGCGAGAGGATAAATGTGCCAATGGTCGCCAAGTTGATCAAGAAGTGATCGTAGCTACTCACGTTCATGCATAACCCCACCATGTTCACTTCCCGAAGCCCTTCGGAAAGAGACCATCACGGTTACTCACACAGGTAGTGTATTTTTAAGGATATGGTGTCAAGTTATCTACAATCGGATATTAACAAATTCCCATTTGCCACATAACCGTGGGCACGGCTTTCGAAAGTTCATAACCCTGCAGGGGTGTCCCAACTTAGCCCATCACAAGCTCATGATCTGCGGAGTCGCAACTCCAAATTGGGAAGACCCGAGTATTCTCGGAATCCCGTGCTCAAGATATTCCGACAAAGGTAAAACTAATCCAGCAAAGCCTCCCGACGTGCCGACACCCTGATAAGAGCCGCGCGTATCTCGCCTCATGCCACGATCCGATTGTCCAAACTTCCGGGTAGGCCAAGTCCAGAGTTGCCCTTGGTGGTCACCGGCGGCTGACATGTTTGGACACCACTCATGAGGAGCACTGGCCCGGGGGTTGATTAAGAACTCGGGTTTATAACTCCCTATGCAAGTTTTAGTTATTAGGCGAATGGTAAAACCAAGGTTGGGCCTTGATGTAAAAGCTTTTAGAAGTGCGAATTATCAAGGGGGTCCCATAAACCCCAACCGTGTTAGGAACGCAAAATCAAGGAACATAACACCGGTTTATCGGGTCCTAAGGTTGCATGAGTGGAACAAATCACCAAGCAGAAGGCCAAGCCTTTCACCCATTACCAATATATATGTGCATTAAATTAATTAAGATATATATTGTGTTATCCCAATAAACAGTCCGAACATGGAGCAATCTTCAAACTTCACCTGCGACTAACAACGCTATAAGAGGGGCTGAGCAAAAGCGTACTTAGCCAATCAACGGTTTGCTAGGAAGACGGTTAGAGTGTTTCATGGCAACAATAGGAGGCTGACAAGACAAGAATATGCATTGAGGCATAGCTAAAGAGCGAGACAACTAGCAAGGTAAAGATAGAGGTGATATCGGGGAATAGTCATCTTGCCTGTTAAGTCGTTAGTGGGATGGTAAGACGGCTCCTCAAACTCAGTCTCGACAAGATCCTCGAACTCGGTATCGGCTCCCGGCTCTACCCAACACACGAGCACAACAACGGTACAAGATCAATCACGGTGCAATGCACAATCAACATAGTGCAAGACATGTCATGGAATGCAAGTATGATGTGCGTATGCATGAGGATGCTCTCGAGCCTAAGGAGAAGATGATGGAAATGGCTTCATCTTGGGTAACCAAGCAAGCCACCGGATAGAGGGGAAGATTTTGGTCGAAATCGATATAAAGATCATGGGAAACGGATGAACGGTTTACAAAAGACAAGCAAAACACTACACGACGCAATCTGCCAAAAACATCAAGTTGCCCACTAAGTGACCAAGTTTAAGTATGCTACAACAACTCATCATGGAAAACAAGAGCATGGATAGCTAGAGCGTAACATATACATCAAGGAACACCCACTGGACAACTTTAATCATGCACAGCAATGACGGTAGCCTCATGGAAACATGGCATAAAAATTAACAGATTCAGCCTTAGCAGAAATTTAACATCACGATGGCATGTTAATAAGTTTGATGCACTCATCTCAAGACATATCATGGCATGAAAATAAATCTATCATGTAGAGCACATTCTAATGAGCAAAACCCATGTTGACACCTAGCTCATATGACACATGGATTACTATACACCAACAAGACAAAACATCATCTCATAACAATTTTAGAAACTTATCGGCCACATGCACTTTTGCAACAGGGTTAAACATGGCACTATGCAACCTAACATGCATGCAAATGCATCCATCTTGAAGAGCATCACAAGACGAACATTTCGACATATCATACACTCTATTTGGACTTACATGCACCAAGTTGTGACCTCACGAACATGCCAACAAAATGTTAACAGACAACTAGTGCTGAAACAGTAACATCACGAAGCAGTCTTGCTACGAACTTTAAAATAACTAGATGAACCCTAACATGCATGAAACTGATGCTAACATGTAGAGCACTTCGAGACAAACATTTTGATATATCATAAATGCAAAACGGAGCTACGAGCACAAAGTTGTGGCATGGCAAAGAGGACAACTAAATTACAAAGATCTGGGACTTAGTGGAATTTACCCCCGCAAAAAATCAACGCGGGACAGAGGGATCCCGGGACGGAGAGACCCGGGCTCGGGGTGGTGTTTGGTTGGGCGAACTGGTGGATCTGATCCCACCTAGATCGGATCCACCAGAGGTGGCGGCGGCTCGCCGGAGTTGGTCGGCAGCCGAAGGAGATGAGGTGACCGGAGGGAGCAGACGAGGCGAGGCAGGCGGAGGGTGGTGGTGGTCCGGCGGGGCCGACTGGAGTTGGACGAGGGACCGCGGCGGGTGCCGCGGCTCCGGGCGGTCGACGGTGGAGCTTCCGAAGAGGCGGGATCGGGTGGCTCGCCGGCGGGATGCGGCGACGGGGTAGCGCGCCAGAGTTGCGGGCTCGCGGCGAGTGGCGGTAGGCGGCGGAGCATGGGAGGCATGGGAGGCGCGGCCGTGGGGCGAGGCCGACGCGCGAGGTTGCGGCGGGATGCGGTGCCGGCGGCGGGGACGAGCGCTGCGGTGGCGCGCGAACTGGCGGCGGGGACGATGCAGACGCGGGGCGACGGTCGTCGCCCGCTGCGGCCCGGTTCGGCCCGGGGCGGGCCAGATCTGGGCCCCGGGAACCGGCGACGAAGTGGGTGCGGGTCGGATGACGTGGCGCGCTATGGTTGGTTGAGGGGGGCGGAGCGGACGCGTCCTGCGCGATGCTGACGTGTCCGGCAGCGCAGAGTGCTCGGGATTAGGGTTTGGATCCGAAAATGGAGGGGATGGGGCTGTTTTATAGGTAGAGGGAACTAGGAGTATCCAAATGAGGTGCGGTTTTCGCCCACACGATCAGGATCCAACGACCGAGAGGATGGAGGTGGTTGGGATGGGTTTGTGGGCTGTTGTGGAGGGGTACTGGACCAAAATATATAGGGGTTTTCGGCCCACATGGTTAACCGTTGGAGTATCAAATGACCTCCAAACGAGACGAAACTTGACAGGCGGTCTACCAGTGATATACCAAGACCACATGACAACTCTCGGCCCATTCCGAGGATGTTTTTAACCCACTCACGAAACATAGGCTTGAGAGGTGCGACGGGCACATGTGTGGGTGTCAGAACTCGAAACGGACAACGGAGAGAACGAAGACCATGCAATGATACGTCTCCAACGTATCTATAATTTTTGATTGTTCCATGATATTATTTATGATGTTTTGGATGTTTAATGGGCTTTGTTATACACTGTTATATTATTTTTGGGACTAACCTACTAACCCAAAGGCATAATCCATATTGTTGTTTTTTGCCTATTTCAGGGTTTTACAGAAAAGGAATAACAAACGGAGTCCAAACAGAATGAAACTTCGGGAGAGATATGTTTGGAGCAAAATACGCATAGGAGACTTGAGAACCACGAAGTAGGGCACACGTGGCATCCACGAGGGTGGGGGGAGGGCGCCCCCTGCCTCGTGGGCCCCACGTATGGCCCTCGGTGCCCTGCTTCCTCCTATATATACCAATGTACCCCGAAACCATCAGAACAACAGAGAAAACCCTAGTTCCACCGCCGCAACCTTCTGTTCCCGTGAGATCCCATCTTGGGGCCTGTTCCGGAGCTCCGCCGGAGGGGGGATCTACCATGGAGGCTTCTACATCATCATCATCGCCTCGCCATGAGTTGTGAGTAGTTTACCACAGACCTTCGGGTCCATAGCTAGTATCTAGATGGCTTCTTCTCGCTCTTTGGATCTCAATACCAAGTTCTCCTCGGTCTTCGAGGAGATCTATTCGATGTAATCTCTTTTTGCGGTGTGTTTGTCGAGATCCGATGAATTGTGGGTTTATGATCAAGATTATCTATGCGAAATATTTGGTTCTTTTCTGAACTCTTTATGTATGATTATAATATCCTTGCAAGTCTCTTCGAATTATTGGTTTGGTTTGGCGTACTAGATCTATAGTTCTTGCAATGGGAGAAGTGCTTGGCTTTGGGTTAAATCTTGCGGTATCCTTTCCCAGTGACAGTAGGGGCAGAAAGGCACGTATTGTATTGTTTCCATCGAGGATAAAAAGATGGGGTTTATATCATGTTATTTGAGTGTATCCCTGTGCATCATGACATCTTGCTTAAGGCGTTACTCTGTTCTTATGAACTTAATACTCTAGATGCATGCTGGATAGCGGTCGATGTGTGGAGTAATAGTAGTAGATGCAGAATCGTTTCGGTCTACTTGTTTCGGACGTGATGTCTATATACAATGATCATGCCTAGATATTCTCATAAGTATTCGCTTTTCTATCAATTGCTCGACAGTAATTTGTTTACCCGCCGTAGAAAAGCACTATCATGAGAGAAGCCACTAGACAAACCTATGGCCCCCGGGTCTATTCTCAACATATCAATCTACAATCTACTTTACTTTTCCGATTTTACTTTCTGTTCTTATATCCGAAAATACCAAAAATATCAAACTATCCTATCTATCAGATCTCACTTCGTAAGTGACCGTAAAGGGATTGACAACCCCTTATCGCGTTGGCTGCGAAGTTCTTATTTGTTTGTGCAGGTGCGAGGGACTCGCACATGGTCTCCTACTGGATTGATACATTGGTTCTCAAAAACCGAGGGAAATGCTTACGCTACTATGCTGCATCACCCTTTCCTCTTCGAGGGAATACAACGCAAGATCGAGAAGTAGCAAGAAGAATTTCTGGCGCCATTGCCGGGGAGGCTTACGCAAAAGTCATATAGCAAGTACCTATCACAAACCCTTATCCTTCGCATTAAATTTATTTGCCTCTCGTTTTCCTCTCCCCCACTTCACCCTTGCTGTTTTATCTGCCCTTCTTTTGCCGTGTGTTTATCGTTCGCTTGCTTCTTGTTTGCTTGTGTGTTGGATTGCTTGCTTGTCACTATGGCTTAGAACAATACCAAATTGTGTGACTTCTCCAATACCAACAATAATGATTTTATTAGCACTCCGATTGCTCCTATTACCAATGCTGAATCTTGTGAGATCAATGCTGCTCTGTTGAATCTTGTCATGAAAGATCAATTTTTCGGCCTTCCTAGTGAAGATGCCGATACCCATCTAAAAAACTTTGTTGATTTGTGTGATATGCAAAAGAAAAAGGATACATATAACGATATTGTTAAACTGAAGTTTTTTTCCGTTTTCACTTAGAGATCATGCTAAAACTTGGTTTTCCTCTTTGCCTAGAAATCGTATTGATTCGTGGAATAAGTGCAAAGATGCTTTTATCTCTAAGTATTTCCTCCTGCTAGGATCATCTCTCTTAGAAACGATATTATGAATTTTAAGCAACTAGATCATGAGCATGTTGCACAATCTTGGGAGAGCATGAAATTAATGATACATAATTGCCCTACACAAGGTTTGAACTCATGGATGATTATTCAAAATTTTTATGCTGGCTTGAATTTTGCTTCTAATAATCTTTTAGATTCGGCAGCAGGAGGCACTTTCATGGAAACTACCTTAGGAGAAGCTACGAAAATCCTAGATAATATTATGGTTAATCATTATCAATGGCACACCGAAAGATCTACTAGTAAAAAAGTGCATGCTATTAAAGAGATTAGTGTTTTGAGTGGAAAGATGGATGAACTTATGAAATTATTTGCTGCTAAGAGTGCTTCTTCTGATCCTAATGATATTCCTTTATCCACGTTGATTGAAAATAATAATGAATCTTTGGATGTGAATTTTATTGGTAGGAATAATTTTGGTAACAATGCTTATAGAGGAAACTTTAATCCTAGGCCTTTTCCTAGTAATTCCTCTAATAATTATGTAAATTCCTACAATAACTCTTATGGAAAGACGCCTTTTGAATTTGAAACTAGTGTTAAGGAGTTTATGAATTCGCAAAAGAATTTCAATGCTTTGCTTGAAGAAAAATTGCTTAAGATTGATGAATTGGCTAGAAGTGTGGATAGAATTACTCTTGATGTTGATTCTTTGAAACTTAGATCTATTCCACCTAAGCATGATATCAATGAGTCTCTCAAAGCCATGAGAATTTCCATTGATGAATGCAAAGAAATAACCGTTAGGATGCATGCTAAAAGAGAGAATTATATAAAAGCGTATTCTTCTAGTTATCATGAAAATAAAGATGAAGATCTGAAAGTTATTGATGTGTCTCCTATTAGATCCTTGTTTTCTAGTATGAATCTTGATAAAGATGGGATGGGAGATGAGTCTACTTTAATTAAAAGGTATCCCAATGATTCGGAGTTTTTAGATCTTGATGCTAAAATTGTTAAAAGTGGGAGTGAAGAGATTAAAACTTTGCGTAGTGATGAACCCACTACTTCGGATTTCAAGGGATTCAATTATGATAATTGCTTTTTGATTGATTGTATTTCCTTGTTGCAATCCGTACTAAACTCTCCGCATGCTTATAGTCAAAATAAAGCTTTTACCAAACACATAGTTGTTGCTTTGATGCAATATTATGAAGAAAAACTTGAATTAGAAGTTTCTATCCCTAGAAAGCTTTATGATGAGTGGGAACCTACTATAAAAATTTTTAAAGATAATGAATGCTTTGCTTTGTGTGATTTGGGTGCAAGTGTCTCCACTATCCCAAAAACTTTGTATGATTTGTTAGGTTTTCATGAGCTTGATGATTGTTCTTTAAATTCGCATCTTGCGGATTCTAGCATTAAGAAACCTATGGGAAGGATTAATGATGTTCTTATTGTTGCCAATAGGAATTATGTTCCCTTAGATTTCATTGTTCTTGATATAGATTGCAATCCTTCATGTCCTATTATTCTTGGTAGACCTTTCCTTAGAACGATTGGTGCAATTATTGATATGAAGGAAGGAAATATTAGATTCCAATTTCCGTTAAGGAAAGGCATGGAACACTTTCATAAAAAGAAAATCAAATTACCATATGAATCTATTATGAGAGGCACTTATGGATTAACTTCCGAAGATGGCAATACGTAGATCTATCCTTGTATCGTGCCTAGCTAGGGGCGTAAAACGATAGCGCTTGTTGGGAGGCAACCCAATTTTATATTTTTTGTTTTTGCTTATGTTTAGGAATAAATATTTCATATAGCTTCTGTTTAGATGTGGTTTTGTGTTTTAGTTAGTGTTCGTGCCAAGTAGAACCTTTGAGAAGACTTGTGTGAAGTTTATATGATCTTGCTGTGAAAAACAGAATCGTTAGTGCTCGCTAGAATGGTCGCCAGATTTTACTGGAGTGTGCTATTTAGTTGATTCTTTTCACAGATGATTAATAGACAAATTCCTCACATTTACCAATTTATTTCAATTTTTTTGGAGTTAGATAAGTATGCGAAGGTTACAGATTACTACAGACTGTTCTGTTTTTGACAGATTCTGTTTTTCGTGTGTTGTTTGCTTATTTTGATGAATCTATGAGTAGTATTGGGGAGTATGAATCATAGAGAAGTTGGAATACAGTAGGTTTAACACCAATATAAACAAGTAATTAGTTCATTACAATACCTTTGAGTAGTGGTTTGTTTTCTACTAACGGAGCTCACGAGATTTTTGTCTAAGTTTTGTGTTGTGAAGTTTTCAAGTTTGGAGTATTGCTTTGATGGACTATGGAACAAAGAGTGGGCAAGAGCCTAAGCTTGGGGATGCCCAAGGCACCCGCAGGTAAAATTCAAGGACAACCAAAAGCCTAAGCTTGGGGATGCCCCGGGAAGGCATCCCCTCTTTCGTCTTCATCTATCAGTAACTATACTCGGAGCTATATTTTTATTCACCACATGATATGTGTTTTACTTGGAGCGTCATTTATCATTTGAGTCTTTGCTCGTTAGTTTGCCACAATTATCCTTGCTGGAAACACCTTTTTGAGAGAGATAAATATGGCCTAGGAACTGTTAGAACACTCTATGTGCTTCACTTATATCTTCTGAGTTGAATAGTTTTTGCTCTAGTGTTTCACTTATATCTTTTAGAGCACGGTGGTAATTATATTTTGTAGAAATTATTGATCACTCATGCTTCACTTATATCCTTTTGAGAGTCTATTAAAACAGCATGGTAATGTACTTTGGCTATAAAACTAGCCTTTACATGATAGGTATCCAAGATCAATGTTGTAAAAACTTTCATACTAAGTGCATTGAATATGATGAGAAGTTGGATGCTTGATAATTGTTTTGAGATATGAGAATAGTGATATTAGAGTCATGCTAGTGGAGTTATTATGAAATTAATAAATGCTTGTGTTAAAGTTAGTGATTCCCGTAGCATGCACGTATGGTGAACCGCTATGTGATGAAGTTAGAGCATGAGCTATTTGTAGAGTGTCATCCTTTGTGTGGAGGTCGGGGGCGCGCGATGGTTAACTCCTACCAACCTCCCCCCTAGGAGCATGCGTTGATTCCTTTGTTTTGATGACTTGTAGATTTTTGCAATAAGTATATGAGTTCTTATGACTAATGTTGAGTCCATGGATTATACGCACTCTCACCCTTCCACCATTGCTAGCCTCTCTTGTACCCATAACTTTTGCCGGTACCATACACCCACCATATACCTTCCTCAAAATAGCCACCATATATCTCCCTCAAAACATCCACCATACCTACCTATCATGGCATTTCCATAGCCATTCCGAGATATATTGCCATGCAACTTTCCACAGTTCCGTTCATATGACACACTTCATATTGTCATATTGCCATGCATGATCATGTAGTTGACATCGTATTTGTGGCAAATCCACCATGCATAATTCTTCATACATGTCACTCTTGATTCATTGCACATCCCGGTACACCGCCGGAGGCATTCATATAGAGTCATACTTTGTTCTAGTATCGAGTTGTAAATCAATATAATTGGGACGATCATCATTATTAGAGCATTGTCCTAAGTGAGGAAAGACCGGACAAAAGAAAAGGCCCCTCCAAAAAAAGAGAAAAGAAAAAAAGGGACAATTGCTACTATCTTTTTCCACACTTGTGCTTCAAAGTAGCACCATGTTCTTCATGATAGAGAGTCTCATGTTTAGTCACTTTCATATACTAGTGGGAATTTTCATTATAGAACTTGGCTTGTATATTCCAACGATGGGCTTCCTCAAATGCCCTAGGTCTTCGTGAGCAAGCAAGTTGGATGCACACCCACTTAGTTTCTTTAGTTGAGCTTTCATACATATTTAGCTCTAGTGCATCCGTTGCATGGCAATCCCTACTCACTCACATTGATATATATTGATGGGCATCTCCATAGCCCATTGATACGCCTAGTCGATGTGAGACTATCTCCCTCCTTTTTGTCTTCTCCACAACCACCATTCTATTCCACCCATAGTGCTATATCCATGGCTCACGCTCATGTATTGCGTGAAAGTTGAAATGTTTGAAAGAATAGAGTATGAAAACAAGTGCTTGGCTGAAACCGGGGTTGTGCATGATATGAATATTTTGTGTGATGAAGAGGGAGCATAGCCAGACTATATGATTTTGTAGGGATAACTTTCTTTAGCCATAGTATTTTGAGAAGACATGATTGCTTTGTTAGTATGCTTGAAGTATTATTATTTCTTATGTCAATATAGACTTTTGTCTTGACTCTTTCAGATCTGAACATTCATGCCACAATTAAGCGAATTACATTGAAAACTATGTTGGTGAGCATTCCACATAAAAAATTCTGTTTTTACCATTTACCAACTCGCGGACGAGCAGGAATTAAGCTTGGGGTGCTTGATACGTCTCGAACGTATCTATAATTTTTGATTGTTCCATGCTATTATTTATGATGTTTTGGATGTTTAATGGGCTTTGTTATACACTTTTATGTTACTTTTGGGACAAACCTATTAACCCAACGGCCCAGTCCAGATTGCTGTTTTTTGCCTACTTCGGGATTTTACGGAAAAGGAATATCAATCGGAGTCCAAACAGAATGAAACTTCGGGACAGATATTTTTGGAGCAAAATACACACGGGAGAGTTGAGAACCATGGAGTAGGGCACACATGGCGTCCACGAGGATGGGGGGCGTGCCCCCTGCCTCGTGGGCCCCACGTCTGGCCCCTGGTGCCCTCCTTTGTCCTATATATACCTACATACCCCGAAACCATCAGAACAACAGAGAAAACCCTAGTTCCACCGCCGCAACCTTCTGTTCCCGTGAGATCCCATCTTGAGGCCTGTTCGGGAGCTCCACCGGGG
>LR738711.1:615696570-615722166 GCA_902687465.1 Secale cereale
CACGGAGTGCTTCTACATCATCATCATCGCCTCACCATGAGTCTGAGTAGTTTACCATAGACCTTCGGGTCCATAGGTAGTATCTAGATGGCTTCTTCTCTCTCTTTGGATCTCAATACCAAGTTCTACTCGGTCTTCGAGGAGATCTATTCGATGTAATCTCTTTTTGCGATGTGTTTGTCGAGATCCGATGAATTGTGGGTTTATGATCAAGATTATCTATGAGAAATATTTGGTTCTTTTCTGAAATCTTCGTGTATGATTATAATATCCTTGCAAGTCTCTTCGAATTATTGGTTTGGTTTGGCCTACTAGATCTATAGTTCTTGCAATGGGAGAAGTGCTTGGCTTTGGGTTCAATCTTGCAGTGTCCTTTCCCAGTGACAGTAGGGGCAGCAAGGCACGTATTGTATTGTTGCCATCGAGGATAAAAATATGGGGTTTATATCATGTTATTTGAGTTTATCCCTCTACATCATGACATCTTGCTTAAGGTGTTACTCTATTCTTATGAACTTAATACTCTAGATGCATCCTGGATAGCGGTCGATGTGTGGAGTAATAGTAGTAGATGCAGAATCGTTTCGGTCTACTTGTTTCGGACGTGATGCCTATATACAATGATCATGCCTAGATATTCTCATAAGTATTCGCTTTTCTATCAATTGCTCGACAGTAATTTGTTTACCCACCGTAGAATACCGCTATCATGAGAGAAGCCACTAGAGAAACCTATGGCCCCCGGGTCTCTTCTCAACATATGAATCTACAATCTACTTTACTTTTCCGCTTTTACTTTCTGTTGTTATATCCAAAAATACCAAAAATATCAAACTATCCTATCTATCAGATCTCACTTTCGTAAGTTACCGTAAAGGGATTGACAACCCCTTATTACGTTGGCTGCGAAGTTCTTATTTGTTTGTGCAGGTGAGAGGGACTCACGCGTGGTCTCCTACTGGATTGATACCTTGGTTCTTAAAAACTGAGGGAAATACTTAGGCTACTATGTTGCATCACCCTTTCCTCTTCGAGGGAATACAATGCAAGCTCGAGAAGTAGCATGCAACTACACGCGAATGCAAGTGAGACTATGCCAATGCAATGCACATAATGAAAATAACATGGTGACATGCAACACACGCACAAGGCAAAAACGAAGAAACCCGAAATGAAGGAAGATCCCACAATGGAATTGATTAAGTCAACGATGCATCTCTTGCCACAAAGGTAATTGTTACATCCGGGGCATTACAAATGGTCCCTTAGAACAATATCTGCTAGACTATGAAAATGATATGTATATGAATGAGAGAAGGGAAATAGATGAAATATTCTTTAAGCAAGGACCCGTATTGAAAAACAACTTGCCTGTTGAAATTCTAGGGGATCCTCCTCCACCCAAGGGTGATCCTGTGTTTGAACTTAAACCTTTACCTGATAATCTTAAGTATGTTTATCTCGATGAAAAGAAGATATATCCTGTTATTTTCAGTGCTAACCTTTCAGAGCAGGAAGAAGAAAAAATATTGAAAACTCTAAAGAAGCATCGTGCTGCTATTGGATATACTCTGGATGATCTTAAGGGCATTAGTCCCACTTTATGCCAACATAAGATAAAGTTCGAAGAGGATGCTAAACCGGTTATCAATCATCAACGACGGTTAAATCCTAAGATGAAAGAAGTGTAAGGAAGGAAATACTAAAGCTTCTAGAGGCAGGTATAATCTATCCAGTTGCTGATAGCCAGTGGGTAAGTCCTGTCCATTGTGTCCCTAAGAAGGGAGGCATGACTGTTGTTCCTAATGATAAAGATGAATTGATCTCGCAAAGAATTGTTACAGGTTATAGGATGGTAATTGATTTCCGCAAATTAAATAAAGCTACTAAGAAAGATCATTACCCTTTGCCTTTTGTTGATCAAATGCTAGAAAGGTTATCCAAACATACTCATTTTTGATTTCTAGATGGTTATTCTAGTTTCTCCCAAATACCCGTGTCAAAAGGGGATCAAGAAAAGACCACTTTTACTTGTCCTTTTGGTACCTTTGCTTATAGATGTATGCCTTTTGGTCCATGTAATGCACGACCTTTCAAAGATGCATGATGGCTATATTCTCTGTTTTTTGTGAAAATATTGTTGAGGTTTTCAAGGATGATTTTTCCGTTTACGGAACTTCTTTTGATGATTGCTTGAGCAACCTTGATCGAGTTTTGCAGAGATGTGAAGACACTAATCTTGTCTTGAATTGGGAGAAGTGCCACTTTATGGTTAATGAAGATATTGTCTTGGGACATAAAATTTCTGAAAGAGGTATTAAAGTTGACAAGGCTAAGGATGATGCTATTGAAAAGATGCCGTGTCCCAAGGACAACAAAGGTATAAGAAGTTTCCTTGGTCATGCCAGGTTTTATAGGAGGTTCATTAAGGACTTCTCCAAAATCTCCAGGCCTCTGACTAGTCTGTTACAAAAATATGTTCCTTTTGTTTTTGATGGTGATTGTGTAGAAGCATTTGAAATACTTAAGAAAGCATTGATCTCTGCACCTATTGTCCAGCCTCCTGACTGGAATTTACCCTTTGAGATTATGTGCGATGCTAGTGATTATGCTGTAGGTGATGTTCTAGGACAAATAGTTAATAAAAAATTGAATGTTATCCAATATGCTAGTAAAACTCTAGACAATGCCCAGAGAAATTATGCTACTACTGAGAAAGAATTTTTAGCAGTTGTATTTGCATGTGATAAGTTTATGCCTTACATTGTTGATTGTAAAGTAACTATTCACACTGATCATGCTGCTATCAAATACCTTATGGAAAAAAAGATGCTAAACCTAGACTTATTAGATGGGTTCTCCTGCTCCAAGAATTTTATTTGCATATTATTGATAGAAAGGGAGCTGAGAACCCCGTTGCAGACAACTTGTCTAGGCTAGAGAACATTCTTGATGCCCCACAATCTATTGATGATAGCTTTCCTGATGAACAATTACCTGTCATAAATGCTTCTCGTACTGCTCCTTGGTATGCCGACTATGCTAATTACAATGTTGCTAAGTTTATACCACCTAGTTTCACATACCAGCAAAATAAAAAGTTCTTCTATGATTCGAGACATTACTTTTGGGATGACCCACACCTTTATAAAGAAGGAGTAGATGGTATTATTAGACGTTGTGTACCTGAGCATGAATAGGAACAAATCCTACGCAAGTGCCACTCCGAAGCTTATGGAGGACACCATGCTGGAGATAGATCTGCACATAAGGTATTGCAATCTGGTTTTTATTGGCCTACCATCTTCAAGGATGCTCGTAAGTTTGTCTTATCTTGTGACGAATGTCAAAGAATTGGTAATATCAGTAGACGTCAAGAAATGCCTATGAATCATTCACTTGTTATTGAACCATTTGATGTCTGGGGCTTTGATTATATGGGGTTGTTTCCTTCCTCCAATGGGTATACACATATTTTAGTTGCCGTTGATTACGTTACTAAGTGGGTAGAAGCTATTCCAACTAGTAGTGTTGATCAGAACACCTCTATTAAGATTCTTAAAGAAGTTATTTTTCCGAGGTTTGGGGTCCCTAAACACTTAATGACTGATGGTGGTTCACAGTTTATTCATGGTGCTTTCCGTAAAATGCTTGCTAAGTATGATGTTAATCATAGAATTGCATCCCCTTATCACCCACAGTCTAGTGGTCAAGTAGAACTAAGTAACAAAGAGCTGAAATTAATTTTGCAAAAGACAGTTAATAGGTCTAGAAAGAATTGGTCCAAGAAACTTGATGATGCATTATGGGCCTATAGAACTGCATACAAAAATCCTATGGGTATGTCTCCATATAAAATGGTTTATGGAAAAGCATGTCACTTACCTCTTGAGCTAGAACACAAGGCATATTGGGCTATTAAAGAACTCAATTATGATTTCAAACTTGCCGGTGAGAAGATATTATTTGACATTTGCTCGCTGGTTGAATGGAGAACCCAAGCTTATGAGAATGCCAAGCTGTTCAAAGAAAAGGTTAAAAGATGGCATGACAAAAGGATACAAAAACGTGAGTTTAACGTAGGTGATTATGTCTTGCTATACAACTCTCGTTTAAGATTATTTGCAGGAAAACTTCTCTCTAAATGGGAAGGTCCTTACGTTATCGAGGAGGTCTATCATTCCGGTGCCATAAAAATCAACAACTTCGAAGGCACAAATCCGAAGGTGGTGAACGGTCAAAGAATCAAACATTATATCTTAGGTAATCGTATAAATGTTGAAACCAGTGTTATTGAAACCGTAACCCCGGAGGAATACATAAGGGAAACTTTCCAGAACGATTCAGACTCCGAAAAGGTGGAGGTATGTGGTACGGTAAGTAAACCGACTCCAAAATAGTTCTAATGGTAATTTTTCACCGTTTTGGAATATTTAGAAAAATAGAAAAATAAGAGGCAACCCGGAAGAGACACGAGGCGTCCACGAGGGTGGAGGGCGGGCCCACCCCCTCTGGGCGCGCCCCTGCCTCGTGGGCACCTCGTGTGCCTCCCGGACTCCGATTTCTTGCACGTTACTTCTTTTGGTCGGTGTCGTGGTTTTGTCATGGCAGATGTCCTAGCTAAAGGACTTAGTCGTGGAGCCATCGCTACGGGTTAGCTTAAAGGGGTTAAAGCGGACAAGGACGCAAGGGATTTTAATACTAGTTCGGCCCCTTCGATGAAGGTAAAAGCCTACGTCTAGTTTGGTGTGGTATTGCTAGGGTTTCGATTACCAGGGAGCGAATCCGCTTTGCATGTGTCTCGAGTTGTTGTTTTCTGTGTCTGAACCATCGCCGGGTAGTCCCTTTATATACACAGGATGACGCCCGGTCCGGTTTAGAGAATCCCGAGGCCGGATCATAAACGTGTCCGGCTCGGTCTCTTTCCTATCTCACAATACAAGTTACACGTCGTATGGCGGTTTACACTTATGGGCCCTTACACCTCTTGGGCCCTGGTCCTCTATTCCTTTATAATAAAGCGCCATGTTCTATGCCTTGCTGGGCTTCAGTTGAAGTAATCCTTATGGGCATAAACCGGCTCCTTCCTGGGCGGTTTATACCTAATAGTTATATCCCTGGCATTAGGCCCCAGGTTGATTTGAACCTGTTCATGTCAATCTTCAATGCCTTGTAGAAGCTTAGTCCTCCGTGGCTTCGAATATTTCGTAAACCGTCGTCATCTTCCTGGATCATATCGAACCGCCGTGACGTCATCTGTTCAATTAATACTTGTACCTGTTTTATTCTTTTACTTATTAAGATCTCTGAAGATCGAGGCGACAGTATCGTCCCATATCCACTTTTTGGGCTCCTTGATCCCCGCGCCTACCGTTTAACCCTTCAACTTATAAATAGGGTGAGGGGTCATTTCCTTTTCCCCCTCGTCTCTTTGCTTCTTCTTCCTCCTCGCGCTCGTCCGTGCCCAAGCATTGCCGCCGCCGTCGACCTTTGCATCTTCGTCAACTCAGGCCACTACATCGACCTGTTTGGATCAGAACCTCGCCAGCGCGCCTCCGCACCTGTCAGCTCCGGTAAGTTCCTTCCATATTTCTTATATAGATCTCATTAGGGTTTCTCCTGTGAGTTCGTCATGGCTAGGGTGCTATTCTTCGCTGTTCTGCATCGTGGCTCCGATGACTAGTGTAGATCTGATACCTTTGCTTGCGACTGTAATAATAACTCCGCTTCCTTAGTGTGCCTTACTTTTCCCTAAAATACTCCCCCAATCTAGGTTTATTTGAACTGTTGCCGTACCCATTGAATATTGATCCTAAATATTTCTGAATTTTCTGACATGCCGTAGATCTGTAATCATGTTGCTGATTTTGCGAAACCTATTTTTCCCATAACTTTAGATCTGCGGCTTTCATATTCTCACCGGCGGTTTAGCTTTGAAAAAATCATAAACCGGTAGATATCATTAGGCCCCGCTCAAACCGCCGTTGCAATCGCCCTCTTAATACTTCCGATAGTTTCCTCCGGTTTACTATTGCATATTTCTCAATATCCGCTAGTTATAGATCATAAAATGGCCCTTCACTGTAATTTCAGCTTTTTGGTTCAAAATGGCAAAGCAAACTAAGCAATTTACTTCCTGCAACTGGGTTCCGTCCCGGGTTACGGAAGAAGATCTGAACGGTTGGTCTGAAGTTGGCGCTTTAGTCAAGAAAGATGTCATCCATTGGAGAGTTCCTGGTTCGGAATGTCCTCCAGAACCCAAAGATAGAGAAGTAATCGTGTTTATGGACCACTTATCCCGAGGGTTTAGCCCTCCCGGATCAAAGTTTTTTCGTGATGTACTAAATAGCTTCCAACTCCATCCTCAAGATATTCGACCAAACTCCGTGTCCAACATTTGCAATTTTCAAGTATTCTGTGAAGCTTATTTGCAAGAGGAACCTTCTGTTGAACTGTTTAGGGATTTCTTCCACCTAAACCGCCGCACATAATTTTCAGATGGGCCCAACACTGAACTTGGCGGAATGTCTATTAAAAAAAGAAAGGACGCCAGCTTTCCTCACGCCCAACATCATAGCCATCCTAAAGATTGGAACCAGACAAGGTTTTACTGTTTAGACACGTTTCCAGATGACGAAAATCCTCTGCAGGGTTACCGTCCTTATCGTCTTCCTGATAATCATCCTTTCCCCCAACGGCTAAGTGCCCAGGAGCGAGCCCAATACGCCCCGCAGCTTTCAAAGCTCTGGGCCTTCACCGCAAACGGCTTGACATGCATTGACTTTGTTCGTTGTTGGATTTCTTGGAGTATTCTATCGCTAAGCCGGCGTTCCGGTTTGATGTGTGAATATACCGGAAATCCCAAAGATCCTCTATGCCATACTGAAGCTATAATGTCAAAGAGTGAAGTCAATGAGTTTGTCAAAAAGATATTGAATGAACCGGTGGACGCCTGCAGCAAAACTGGTCTGGCCCCTTTCTGCGAGTTCAATAAACCGCCATCGGTAAATCTTCTTACATTGTTTGTTTTATTTCAATCTGTCTTTAATATCCTTTCTAAATGACCTCACAATCTTTATCAGGGCAATGATTCATTCTGGAAGAGGAAAACCCAGGATAAACCAGTAAAGGAAGCTTGCCTCAAAACCAAGGCTGTTCAGAAACCTGTTAAGAAGAAAACCTCTGAAGCATCTGAATCCAATCTTGACGATGATGAACCAGCCACAGAGGTATCACTTGACTCCCTTGGCTCCCTTTTCTTGCATCTTATTGACAATGATTGTACTCAGGGAAATGCTGAAGGCAGCAAGGCTGATGACGTCGAGGTAATTACCCTTTCCTCCGGTTCAGATCCTCTGCCAACACCAAAAATTCGTCGAGCAAGCCGGAAAGTACAATTTTATCACCCTTTCGCTTACTTGGACCCAAACTTTATTTTGAAGAAACAGCAACATGAAGCTCGCCACACAACGCGACACAGTGGTCAAGTTATCGAATCCACCGGTTTACCACAGACACCAGCCCAGAGACGTCGATCAGAGGTTTTACATACTCCAGATGCTCTTTATCCCAAAGCGGGTCATATTCGCCAGCCTCTTAATCCGTCTGATTCAAATTATTAGGATACTCCTCGTTTGTCATCCGGCGAGTCAACAGCTACACAGCTTCCTCCTCTCAAAACTGTTCCAGGGTAAGTTTTTATTTTTCTGTTAATCTTTCCCTTTCACTCCACTGATTTATCTTTACCTTTAAATTTCACAGTAAGCTAAAGCCTAGCAAGAAGGCTAAATTGAATAAACCGACAAGTGAGAATACAAACCCTGAACCGGAAAAGAATCCAGAGCCAGCCGAAGAAAATGCTGATGTCTTGCATGATGATCCTCCTCCAATGGATCATGAAATCTTTACTGAACAAGAAGCTGCGCCAATGGACCTTGGCGATAATCCGACTAGCCCAGTCTGGGCTAGTAATACTCCGGCCAGCCCTGCCAAAGCCGCTGCCGCTTCAACAGAAGATGTCCAAATTACTGGTTTTGGCCATAATGCCCCTGGTGGACCCATTGCGTTAACCGAGCATACTGCTAAAGAAGAAGTCTCTGGGAAAGACAAAGGCAAGTGGAATGCCGATTTGTCAAGCTATGCTCAACTCAGCGCCCAGGACCTTCATTCTGGATATTTGAACCGGTTGCATACCAGCCGTGATTATGAAGCCGGTTTAGTGAATCTTATGAAGATACGTTATGAGGTAAACTTCTGCTTAATTTCCTTCAATCTTATTCCTGCTTAAGCCCAATAGCTTGACTCAAGTCCACCGTAGCCCCCAAGGGCCGGTTTATCTCTTCAGCATGAACCGGGACTTCATAATGCCCAATATGTAGTTTTTTCAGATGTGTAGTCCCCAAGGGCCGGTTTATCTCTTTAGGATGAACCGGGACTTTTACTCTATACCCTTCGTTGAACAATAACACATTAGCCCCCAAGTACCAAGTGTATAACTTGTTATATGCTTGGGACTTTGATAAAGATGCCTGACAACTGCAAATACGCATTAGCCCCCAAGTGCCAAGTGGATAACTTGTTATGTGCTTGGGACTTCCAATATGCTTTACCAATGTATGATGTGTGCTTTTCTTTGTAGGCTGATCTAAATCAGAAAGAACCTCAAATAGCTGAGCTCCAAGACAACCTGAAATTCTAGCAAACCACTGCTTCCAAAACCAAGGATGAGCTGACCCTCTCTTTAGCAAGCATGGAGAAATTGAAGAAAGACTTCCAGAAGGAACGGGCGGATTGGGATGCAGAAAAAGTCGCTTTGGAAAAAAAGGGCAGTTGATGCAGAGGCCGCCCTTAATCCAGTGTCAGAAGAGCTATCTGGCTTAAAGCGGCAGATAGATGCTATGACTACTGCTGTCTTTGGTGAGAAATCTTGTCATAATTTTGAATATGATATCTCTACAATCTTCCGGTTAAACCCTAGTTTCACTAACGCAGGAAAATGTACTTCTCATCTTGGTACTGACATGCACAAGAAATTGAAAGCTGCTTATACTCTTATAGAGCAGTTGTATACTGGCGCTCAAAGAATTATTTGTGTTGCTACTCATAATAAACCGGCCCCGAAGTTGATCAAGGAAATGTTGGAAAAGTTATCAGTGCTACCCGCCCGGTTTGGAGAACTCAAGAAATCAGTTGCCAGGGCGGGCGCTTTAACTGCACTAACTCGGGCGAAGGCTTGGGTTCCTGATCTTGATCCGGCCGATGTAATAAACGGCTATCCAAGCATGAAAGAGGACGGATCAGAATTCACCAATGAAGATCTGTGTGCCTTGACAAGAGAAATGCGGCCCTTGGCCAGAAATTAGCTGATGAAACTGATCTATCTCGCTATCAGGCGGGTTATGATGCTGACAATCATCGGATAAACGCGCCGGTCCATGAAGTGGAAGATCTCATCCCGCCCGTCCGTAAGCATACCTATGCCCCTGATGTTGAACCGTCTGAGCTCATCAGCGATGTAGCTATTTTCCAGGCTCTGACAAAGATCAATTGGACAACCACTAACTTCCAGCTGCTGGATGAGAACGAAGAAGAGACGGCGCAGGATGATCCACAACCATCTAGTCGGGCTGACGCGGAGCCATGAACCGTCGCCGGTTTAACATTCGTTGTACTGCAATACTTGGCAAGGAATGTATATTCTTTTGGGCTGAAAATGCCTTGTAATAAGATAGCTGAAACACTTGGTTATGTATTCATGCATATTCCCTTTGCATAACATTGCTCAATCTGGCAGCTTCATAGTTTTTCTGCTTATGATGCTGAACAATTTTATTCAACCTGTTTCTGCAAAAATTAAAAGGGTCCTGGCGGTTTATTGCTGGATGGGCCATAATGCCCAAATACATGGTCTAGGTTTATAACCCGAGCTGTATTAAAATATGAAACACATATCATACCTGTGATATAAAATTGTGTCATTGGCTTAACCAACATTTTGCAGTAAGGGCGATGATCCCAAATTGTGAGTATTGATGACTCGTGCAATATTTTGCCGGTTTCATGATGAAACCATACCGTGTTGTGATAAACACCAGTTTAGCTGTAAATTGTACTGGCAATTTGTAATCAAACCAGATCAGGTTCTATGAATGCTGGTTTATTAATGGTGGCAACTTGCGGTCAACCACTCGGCCGAATCAATAGATATCGGATGAATATCAACAATCTCATTGAGAAGATTTTTTTTGGCAAATAAAGTAAATAAAAACTTGTAGTCGAGGCTTTTTACGAGCTACCAGGCTCCAAATTCGAGGCTTTTCATGGGATGCTAGGCCGCTGAGTTAAACCATTTCACAAAGCCTATTAAGATGGTCCTCAATCCTTAACCAATCTTCGTTTTAACGTTGACAAGTTCAGGGTCTGTTTTAAGATTGACTTGTCAATTGTTCGACGGGTCATACCAGGTTTACTTGGGCGGAGTGACTTACTTGATGCTTGCAGGTTAACCCGGGGTTGTAGGTGTATACACCAGGCTTCCAAGCCCTGGCTTGATAGCCTATTACAAGGGCCTTAAAAGCTCGTTGCCGCTGTGCGACAGGAGCCCCCAAGTAACATTGTGAGCTGTGCTCATTGGGTAACCTTCTTGATGAATTGAACCGCCGTCACTGCATCATACTTGCTGACTGGCTCCGCCTCGACCCACTTGGTAAACTTATCCACAACCACCAGAAGGTGGGTCTTCTTATCTGGAGATCTCTTAAAGGGCCCAACCATGTCTAGCCCCCAAGTCGCGAACGGCCAAGTAATTGGAATCATCCTCAATTCTTGAGCCGGTATATGAGCACGCCGTGAGAATTTCTGGCAATCATCACACTTTTTGACCACGTCCTTTGCATCCGCATGAACCGTCAGCCAATAGAACCCATGACGAAAATCTTTAGCCACTAAAGACTTTGAACCAACATGGTGACCACAATCCCCTTCGTGTATCTCTCGAAGAATCTCACGGCCCTCTTCCGGTGATACACAACATTGTAACACCCCGGATACGCTGCAATGATGCAGCTCTCCATTGACAATAGTCATCGATTTGGATCGCCGGATTATCTGCCTGGCCAAGACTTCATCCTCTGGTAACTCACCTCGGTTCATGTACGCCAGGTACAGGACTGTCCAATCCGGAATAGCATGAAGCGCCGCCACCAATTGAGCCTCCGGATCAGGAACATTCAAATCCTCTTCTGAAGGTAATTTCACTAATGGATTATGCAATATGTCTAGGAAGACATTAGGTGGAACCGGTTTACGCTGGGAGCCTAGACGGCTTAATGCATCGGCCTCTTCATTCTTTCACAGGTCCACATGGTCCACCTGATAACCCTTGAAGTGTCCAGCGACAGCGTCCACCTCTAGACGATATGCTGCCATGAGCGGGTCCTTGGAGTCCCAAGTACCAGATACTTGCTAGGCCACCAGGTCCGAGTCACCAAAACATTTAACCCGGCTTAAATTCATCTCCTTAGCCATTCGCAGACCATTGAGGAGAGCTTCATATTCGGCTGCATTGTTAGTACAAGGGAACATTAAACGGAGGACATAATAGAACTTATCACCTCGTGGGGAAGTTAATACAACTCCAGCCCCCGAGCCCTCCAATTGCTTGGATCCATCAAAGTGAATAGTCTAGTATGTGTGATCCGGTTTTCCCTCCGGTGCTTGCAACTCCGTCCAATCATTGATGAAATCCACCAGTGCTTGAGATTTGATTGCAGTACGAGGCACATATTTTAGCCCGTGGGGACTAAGTTCAATGGCCCACTTGGCAACCCGGCCAGTTGCTTCTCTGGTTTTGGATTATATGTCCCAGAGGGGCAGAACTGACCATAGTGATTGGGTGGCCCTGAAAATACTGCTTAAGCTTCCGGTTTGCCATGAAGACTCCATATACCAATTTCTGCCAATGCGGGTATCTCTGCTTCGACTCAATGAGCACCTCGCTGATATAGTAAACCGACATTTGAACCGGATATTCCTTACCTGCCTCCTTGCGCTCCACTACAATGGCAACGCTTACAGCTCGGGCATTAGCAGCCACGTATAACAACAGCGGCTCATTATCAACTGGTGCAGCAAGGATAGGCGGTTCTGCTAGCTGTTTCTTTAAGTCCTCGAACGCAACATCAGCAGCATTACTCCAGACAAAGCGATCTGTCTTTTTCATCATCTGGTAAAACGGGATGGCCTTCTCTCCCAAACGGCTGATAAACCGGCTCAGTGCCGCAATGCGGCCTGCCAAGCGCTGGACATCGTTAATGCACGCCGATTTAGCCAAGGAAGTAATAGCCTTGATCTTCTCCGGATTAGCTTCAATTCCCCTGTTTGACACCAAGAACCCCAGGAGCTTGCCTGCCGGTACACCAAAAACACACTTGGCCGGATTAAGAATCATCTTATAAACCCGAAGGTTATCAAAAGTTTCCTTCAAGTCAGCTATCAACGCCTCTTCCTTCCTAGAATTTACTACAATGTCATCCACATATGCATGAACGTTACGCCCAATCTGCTTATGAAGACAATTCTGCACACAACGCTGATAGGTTGCGTGGGCACTCTTAAGCCCAAAAGCCATGGATACATAGCAGGAGGCTCCAAAGGGAGTTATAAAAGTTGTTTTCTCCTGGTCCTTAACTGCCATCTTGATATGATGATAACCGAAATATGCATCCAAAAAACTTAAACGCTCACAACCCGCCGTAGCATCAATGATTTGATCAATACAGGGGAGGGCAAAAGGATCAGCTGGGCAAGCCTTGTTCAGATCTGTGTAATCAACACACATTCGCCAAGTGCCATTCTTTTTAAGCACCAGCACTGGATTAGCCAACCACTTAGGATGAAATACCTCAACTATAAAACCCACCGCCAAGAGCCTGGCCACCTCTTCCCCAATAGCCTTGCGCCTCTCTTCATTGAAGCGGCGGAGAAACTGTTTAACCAGTTTAAACTTGGGATCAACATTAATAGTGTGCTCAGCGAGTTCCCTCGGTACACCTGGCATGTCAGAAGGTTTCCATGCAAAGATGTCCCGATTCTCACGGATGAACTCGATGAGCGCGCTTTCCTATTTCGGATCCAGGTTAGCACTGATGGTAAACTGCTTGGATGAATCACCAGGAACAAAGTCAACCTGCTTGGTCTCATCAGCTGATCTCCTTGTTGACCCTAAGGTCTACGGGGACTAGGAGCATTATGGTTGGACCACCACTACTAGGAAAAGGCCTGTTAGTGGCGCACCTGTTTTGGCCATTAATGGCGCACTACAGGTGTGCCACTAATACCATGCCATTAGTATTAATACTAGTGGCGCACCACCTGGTGCGCCATTACTATCTGACTTAGTAATGGCGCACCACATAGAAGTGCGCCATTACTAATATTTTTTCAAATTTTTCCAGATTTTTTTTTGAAATTTTTAGAATTTTTTTCCCAGATTTTCTTTTCTTTTCTTCTTAATCTTAGGTCACTATGGCTTAATCTTGGGTCAATATGCTTAATCTCTAGTCAAATCGCACTCCATGGTCAAACTTCCCGGAAGGTCACCCATCCTCACACTACTCCAGCCCGAGCATGCTTAACTTCGCAGTTCTATCCAACCCCAGCACCAGCTCACTTCACATGCACTTGTTGATATATCTATCATATCAATCCTATTAAACCTTCCGGTCATGTTCAGGAGTGTGATGAAATTTTGAAAAAATATTTCAAACTTCTTGGTCATATTACGTATCATAATTTGAAAATAATTTCCAAAAAAAATATTATGTTACTAGTGGCGCACCTAGCAAATGGTGCGCCACTAGTAAGTTTGATTTTTTTTCTTCACATTTCCCCCCTCTAGATCTTAAAATCCCCATAACTTTCGTTCTGTTAGGTTTTTTGAGATTTTGAAAATGTTCAACGGGGTTCCCAATAACTAGACCACATATAAGAAATTTCTTAATCCGAGTTCGTATGCAAAAGTTATGCCCGTTTTACTAAATTCCAGAGAGATTTTGCAAATAAAGTCGAAATTCATATTTGTAAATTTTCCCAATAACTAGACCACATATCACATGGGGAACTTATTTTCTTTTATTTTTTTGACATTTTCATCATTTTCTTTTAGTTTTTTTAACTGAAAAGGCGATCCACCGGGGGGGTGCATTTGGTGAAATTGTTAGTAGTGGCGCACCATGGTTGTGGTGCGCTATTACTAGTTTGAACTTGTAATGACGCACTGTACCCAAGTGCGTCATTACTAGTTTTAAAAAAAAAGTAAAAAATTTTAAAAAATTTGTTAGTAGTGGCGCACAGAGTGTGTGGTGCGCCATTACTAGTTAAAACTACTAATGGCGCACTTTTCCCTAGTGCGCCATGAGTACTTTTGGAAAAATAAAAAAAACAAAAAAATGTTAGTGATGGCGCACCGTGTGTCTGGTGCGCCATTAGTAATGAGGACACTAATGGCGCACCAGTATCTGGTGCACCACTGCTATATAGCAGTGGCTCACCACATGCATGGTGCGCCATTAGTGTCAATATCATTTATAGCCCTTTTCCTAGTAGTGCACGGAGGAAGAAGAAGACCATGATCCCAAGGGAAAGAATTGGACCAGCTCAGATGAAGACAAAGCCCCACTAACTCAACCAGGGGACATGCATGTGGAGTTCAGAAAGTCAAGCGTCCCCGACAGAGCAAAGAAACCTAAGGTCGAGTTTATCCCTTTTCGCGTCTTGCAGGAAAACAAGCAGGAACTATGCAAGAAGATATTGAACCTTTAGAAAAATTCTACCCTTAAGTGAAAATTAAGGAACAAGCCAACTCCATCATCGCCACCTCCGAAGAAAGAGACATAATCATATAGGTATGGGCACTCCCCTTGGCAACTGCCAAGCTTGGGGGAGGTGCCCCGATATCGTATCACCATCACACTCCTATCTTTACCGTTTTTCTTAGTTCGATACTTTTGGTAATATCTTGATCTAGTAGAATAAAGTTAGCATGATCTAGTTGTGAGCTTTTGCTTTATGATCTTTATCTTCGTAACCGAGTACGTGAGCTATATAATAAAGATTATTGTTGAGTCAAGGGCATGATTTCCTCACTTTGGTCATGAGAGAATAAAAGAAAATATAAAAAGTATCAAAGAGATCATATTGATCTTATGGGAAGTAATGACTTCCCATATAAAGAGTATGATGAATAAAAGTTGTCGAGAGTTGACAAACATAGTTTTGTTCATCGTTGCAATTAATAGGAAGTAATAAAGAAAGATAGGTTTCACATACAAATATACTATCTTGGACATCTTTTATGATTGTGAGCACTCATTAAAATATGACATGCTAAAGAGTTGATGTTGGACAAGGAAGACAACATAATGGGTTATGTTTTCTTATATTCGAAATAAAGTATATTGTCATGGATCATCTATCATGTTGGGCTTGCCTTTCCCCCTCATGCTAGCCAAAACTCCTTACACCAAGTAGAGATACTACTTGTGCTTCCATACATCCTTAAACCCAGTTTTGCCATGAGAGTCCACCATACCTACCTATGGATTGAGTAATATCCTTCAAGTAAGTTGTCATTGTTGCAAACTCTCTAAAATATGTATGATTTATTAGTGTGGAGGAAATAAGCTTTATACAATGTTGTGATATGGAAGTAATAAAAGCGACGGACTGCATAATAAAGGTCTTTGTCACAAGTGGCAATATAAAGTGACGTTCTTTTGCGCTAAGGTTTTGTGCATCCAACCATAAAAGCACATGACAACCTCTGCTTCCCTCTGCGAAGGGCCTATCTATTATTCTTGCCTTATAAGAGTCAAGGTGAAAATCACCTTTCCTTTTTACATTTTATCCTTTGGCAAGCACATTGTGTTGGAAAGATCCTGACATATATACCTACTTGGATGTAAGTTATCATAATCTATTACTGTTGACATTACCCTTGAGGTAAAAGGTTGGGAGGCAATACCATAAGCCCCTATCTTTCTCTGTGTCCGATTAAAACTCCATACCCATAAGTATTGCGTGAGTGTAAGCAATTGTGAAAGACTATATGATAGTTGAGTATGTGGGCTTGCTAAAAAGCTCTTATATTGACTCTTTCCAATGTTACGATAAATTGTAATTGCTTCAATGACCGAGATCATAGTTTGTTGGTTTTCAATGAAGTTTCTGAGTCATACTTGACATTGTGAATGAATTGTTACTTTAGCATAAGAATCGTATGACAATATATGTGTGTTTCTATTATAAGAATGATTATGATGCCATCATGTCCGTATTTTATTCTTATCGACACCTCTATCTCTAAGCATGTGGACATATTTTTTGATATCGGCTTTCGCTTGAGGACAAGCGAGGTCTAAGCTTGGGGAGTTGATACGTCCATTTTCCACCATGCTTTTATGTTGATATTTAATACACTATGGGTTGTTCTTACCCGTTATGTCACAATACTTATGCCTTTTCTCTCTTATTTCACAAGGTTTACATGAAGAGGGAGAATGCCGGCAGCTGGAATTCTCGGTTGGAAAAGGAGAAAACATTGGAGACCTATTCTTCTCAACTCAAAAAGCTCCGAAACTCCACGAAACATCATTTCAGAAAATATAAAAAATATCTGGCGAAAAAGATCTGCCAGGTGGGCCACCACCTGTCCACGAGGATGGGGGGCGCGCCCCCCTGCCTCGTGGGCTAGCCGATGGCCCCCCGATGCCCATCTTCTCCTATATGAGGTGTTTTTCCCTGGAAAAAAAATAAGAAGGAGGCTTTCGGGACCACACGCCACCATCTCGAGGCAGAACCTTGGCGGAACCAATCTAGGACTCCGGCAGAGCTGTTCTGCATGGGATACTTCCCTCCGGGAGGGGGAAATCGTCACCGCCGTCATCACCAAAAACTCTCCCATCTTGGGGAGGGTTATCTTCATCAACATCTTCATCAGCACCATCTCCTCTCAAACCCTAGTTCATCTCTTGCATCCAATCTTTGTATCAAAACCTCAGATTGGTACATGTGGGTTGCTAGTAGTGTTGATTACTCTTTGTAGTTGATGCTAGTTGGTTTACTTGGTGGAAGATCATATGTTCAGATCCATTATGCATATTAATACCCCTCTGATCATGAACAATATTATATCTTGTGAGTAGTTACTTTCGTTCCTGAGGACATGGGAGAAGTCTTGCTATAAGTAGTCATGTGAATTTGGTACTCGTTTGATATTTTGATGAGATGTATGTTGTCTCTCCTCTAGTGGTGTCATGTGAACGTCTACTACATGACACTTCACCATTGTTTGGGCGTAAAGGAAGGCATTGGGAAGTAATAAGTAGATCATGGGTTGCTAGAGTGACAGAAGCTTAAACCCTAGCTTATGCGTTGCTTCGTAAGGGGCTGATTTGGATCCACTTGTTTCATGCTATGGTTAGGTTTACCTTAATAATTCTTTTGTAGTTGTGGATACTTGCAATAGAGGTTAATCATAAGTGGGATGCTTGTCCAAGTAAGGCTGCACCCAAGCACCGGACCACCCACATACCAAATTATCAAAGTATCGAACGCGAATCATATGAACGTGATGAAAACTAGCTTGACGATAATTCCCATGTGTCCTCGGGAGCGCTTTCTTTCATATAAGTGTTTGTCTAGGCTTGTCCTTTGCTACAAAAAGGATTGGGCCATCTTGTTGCACCTTATTTACTTTTACTATTTGTCACTTGTTACCACTTACCTTATCACAAAACTATCTGTTGCCGATAATTTCAGTGCTTGCAGAAAATACCTTACTAAAAACTGACTATCATTTCCTTCTGCTCCTCGTTGGGTTCGACACTCTTACTTATGAAAGGACTACGATAGATCCCCTACACTTGCGGGTCATCATTTAGTCACCCCGCTCCCTCGCGTCTAGGCATTCTTATCGATCCTAGACTTTCCTATTTTCATTTCAGACCAACTCATTGCCCCCCATCATTTACCTGGACATTTCTGTCTGGACCCCGTTGATGCAGGGGAGCAATGGCTAAGAAATGGAAGTCGGATGGCAACGAGCAAATCCAGAATAAGAAAGGCAAAACATATTAGGTCGAGGGCATGATGTACTATTATCTAGTTGTTGTTTATTCGCTCGGCAATTTAGGTTCATTTAGAGCAATTCTATCAACTGCTTGGTAAATATGCTTGCCAAATATTTTATTAAACCCTCGCAACTTTTAGCACTTTAATTGCTATATCCATGGCAATTTTCACATCCAATTTTATTCACCATTCATGGCAATTTTGTCATCTTTTTCCCATTGATGCATCCAAAGCTGGATGAACCAGTAGTATGGAAGGAGGGGGCAAGACGCCCAAAACAACGCTTACTAGTGTCTACGGTACCCTCTAAGTGGAAGGCAACAAACAAAAAGTGGAAGAGACCCTCCAAGTGGGTTGTTGCATATAGGCCCTATTTGGATCCATAGGTTAGAGTTATTTTGAGTTAGTTTGGACTCAACTAACCCGAAAATATCCAAACGGGAGGGATAGTTTGGGTTAGATGAATCTAACCCACCCAAGAGGTGCTTATTTGGGTTAGTTCTCCAAGAGAAAGAGCATTTATTGTCAATATAACCCTTCCATCCAAACACCTCTTTGGTTAGAGTTAGTTTAGGGTTAGTTCGGTGTTAGAATCTAACTCTAACCTCTAACCGAGTTAGAGTATCCAAACATGACCTAGTGATGATGCCATTTGGGCCCACCATCTTCAATTTCATGTACGGGTAGTGCGGCATGACGTAAAATCATGTGAACGTTGTCCGGCCAAGCATCGCATGGCAACCACTCCAAAAAGGGACTATGTCAAAGCTTCGATATGTAGTTGTCGTGAGTCTCGAACACCACGTCGAGCGTGAGGCTCCCTGTGCACTGAGCCTCCATGCCCGGGATTATACCCTAGATTTTTGTCTTACTGGGATGAATGCGCGGTGAGTCCAACTGTATTTTCTTTAATGGTTTCAGGTAGATGAGATTGAGACTGTTGCTTTCGCCCATTAGAACCCTACTCAGGTGGAAACAGTTGATAATAGGGTCAAGGACGAGCGCAGTGAATTACTGGGATGAATGAGCGGTGAGTCCAACTGTATTTTCTTTAATGGTTTCAGGTAGATGAGATTGAGACTGTTGCTGCCGCCCATCAGGACCCTACTCCGGTGGAAATAGTTGATAATAGGGTCAAGGACGAGCGTGGCAATTTCGCCATGCTGGACCCTGGTTGAATGATCCCAATGATCGAATGTGATCAGATTTTTCGACCAAGTGTCGTATTTTGGCTTCGCAGGCGGCACGACATATACTTTGCGGAGCGCATGCTTTCGTTCCTTCTTGGGAGTGTGGGGTGCATAAAACATGTTTACCGCCCTTCACCTCGGGCGAGTATTGTTCCTGACCGCCATTGCCCCTTCGAGGCTGCTACCCATCGCCGTCGTCATCATTATGCAGGTTGAACTTTCCGTGGTTGTTGTTTCCTAGCAGTGAAGCTTGCTTAATAATCCAACATTTCCAGTTGGTGTGGCTAATAGGCGGTCACACGTTCCGATGTGGAAGACACACGGCTGGTCTAAAAATTTATTCAGCCATGAGTCGCCGCCGCCTTTGTTTCCCTAGAATGGCTTCTTCTTGAGCCCGTGGCCTGTGCGCTGGTTGCCTAATCCGGCCTTGACCTCGCCATCCTCAGTGTCGCTGTCGTTGTTGTTCCGACGTTTGTTTCGTGGGTTACACCCCACATCTCGAATGCTTTGGGATAGTCGCTCTGACCCTTCTTCTTGGTGGCCCAATTGTCTTTCCCGACATAGAACTTGGTCATCATGGCCGTGAGTGCAGCCATGGTCTTCGCATTTTAGTGGTCGTAATCTCTGGGGAGCCATTCACTACTGACTTGTTTCAGAATATAGCGAGGGCCTCAGTGCTGCTATAGTCAGTGATTTTTTAGGAACCGTGTCCAGAACTTGCGTACAGACTCCTCTGGTCTGTGTTTTATTAGGGTCTAAACATCATCATCTGCGGGTTTAGTATATGTACACTAGAAATTTTCCATGAACTCGGACTGCATAGCTACCCAAGTGCCAACCGAGCCCGGTCGCAGAGTATGCAACCAATGGAGGGCCAAACCCTTTAGCACTAGTGGCAGGTACTTTATGACGTGTAAATCACCGTCGTTCGCCACGTGGATCGCTAGGATATAATCTTCGATCCAAACTAAGGGATGAATGAAATATGCCCTAGAGGCAATAATAAAGATGTTATTTGTATTAACTTATATCATGATAAATGTCTTTTATTCATGCTAGAATTGTATTAACCGGAAACTTAGTACATGTGTGAATACATAGACAAAACAGTATGTTCCTAGTATGCCTCTACTAGAATAGCTTATTGATCAAAGATGGTTATGTTTCCTAGCCATAGACATGAGTTCTCATTTGATCAACAAGATCACATCATTAGGAGAATGATGTGATGGACAAGACCCATCAGTTAGCTAAGCACTATGATCGTTTAGTTTGACTGCTATTGCTTTCTTCATGACTTATACATGTTCTTATGACTATGAGATTATGCAACTCCCGTATACCGAGGAACACCTTGTGTGCTATCAAACGTCACAACGTAACTGGGTGATTATAAAGATGCTCTACAGGTGTCTCCAAAGGTGTTCGTGCTGTTGGCATAGATCAAGAATAGGATTTGTCAATCCGAGTGTCGGAGAGGTATCTCTGGGCCCTCTCGGTAATACACATCATAATAAGCCTTGAAAGCAAATGACTAATGAGTTATTCACGGGATGATGTATTACGGAACGAGTAAAGAGACTTAACTGTAACGAGATTGAACTAGGTATTGAGATATCGACGATCGAATCTCGGGAAAGTAACATATCGATGACAAAGGTAACAACGTATGTTGTTATGCGGTTTGACCGATAAAGATCTTCGTAGAATATGTAGGAGCCAATATGATCATCCGGGTTCCGCTATTGGTTATTGACTGGAGATGAGTCTCGGTCATGTCTACATAGTTCTCGAACCCGTAGGGTCCGCACGCTTAACGTTTGATGACGATCGGTATTATGAGTTAATGAGTTTTGACGTACCGAAGGTAGTTCGGAGTCCCGGATGAGATCACGGACATGACGAGGAGTCTCACAATGTCCGAGACATAAAGATTGATATATTGGACGACTATATTCGGACACCGGAAGTGTTACACAAAAGTTTTGGATTTAACCGGAGTGCCGGAGGGGGTTACCGGAACCCCCCCCCCCCCCCCCCCCGAGGGAGTATGGGCCTGGGCCATTGAGGGAAAGAGAGAGGCATCCCATAGGGCTGGCCGCACCCTTCCCCTAGGAATCCTAGTTGGACTAGGAAAGGGGGGAGGTGCCCCTCTTCTTCCTTCTTCTCTCCCCCTTCATTTCCTACTCCTAGTAGGAATAGGAAAGGGGATTCCTATTCCTACTAGGAGTAGGATTCCTACTCCCTTGGCGCGCCCCAAGCCTGGACGCACGTCCCCCCTTGCTCCTTTATATACGGGGACATGGGGGCACCCAAAGACACAGAAGAAACATTTTTCTAGCCGTGTGCGGTGCCCCCTCCACAGAAACACACCCCGGTCATATCGTTGCAGTGCTTAGGCGAAGCCCTGCGCCGGTAGCTTCATCATCTCCATCACCACGCCGTCGTGCTGACGAAACTCTCCCGTGAAGCTCAACTGGATCAAGAGCTCGTGGGACGTCATCAAGCTGAACGTGTGCTGAACGCGGAGGTGCCGTACGTTCGGTGCTTGATCGGTTGGGTCGCGAAGAAGTTCGACTACATCAACCGCGTCACTAGACGCTTCCGCTTTCGGTCTACAAGGGTACGTAGACACACTCTCCCCTCTCATTGCTATGCATTTGGTAGATAGATCTTGCGTGATCGTAGGAATTTTTTGAAATAGTACGTTCCCCAACAGTGGCATCATGAGCCAGTTCTATGCGTAGATGATATTGTGACGCCCCCGATTTGACTGTACACTAATCATGCACGCAAATGTGTACGACCAAGATCAGGGACTCACTGGAAGATATCACAACACAACTCTAGACACAAATTAAAATAATACAAGCTTTATATTACAAGCCAGGGGCCTCGAGGGCTCGAATACAAAAGCTCGGATAACAAAAGAGTCAGCGGAAGAAGAAATATCTGAGTACAGACATAAGTTAAACAAGTCTGCCTTAAGAAGGCTAGCACAAAAATAACAACGATCGAAAAGGCAAGGCCTCCTGCCTGGGACGTCCTAACTACTCCTCGAAGCCGAACTCCATGTAGAATCATCCTCGGGATCTTCTGGCTCCTGGACTCCACCGATCTGGTTGCATCAACCAGAAAGAAGAAAGAAGGGGGGGGGGAAGGGGGAGCAAAGCAACCGTGAGTACTCATCCAAAATACTCGCAAGCAAGGATCTATACTACATATGCAATGGTATCTGTGTAAAGGGGGTAATATATGTGGGTTAAACTGCAGAATGCCAGAATAAGAGGGGGGTAGCTAATCCGATTGAAGACTACGCTTCTAGTAACCTCCATCTTGCAGCAGTAGAAGAGAGTAGATGGTAAGTAACAAGCATCCTCGCTTCTCGCAGCCTCCATCTTGCAGCAGTAGAAGGGAGTATATGGAATAGTAACAACTATCAAAGCTTCTGGCAGCCTCCGTCTTGAGTAGCAGAAGAGTTCACCAAGTAACTTCGTATAGCATAATCCTACCCGGCGATCCTCCCGCACATCACCATGTGAGAGAGCAACCACCGAGTTGTATCTGGCACTGGTAAGGGTGTGTTTTATTAAGTATCCGGTTCTAGTTGTCATGAGGTCGGAATACAACTCCGGGTCGTCCTTTTACCGAGGGACACGACTATTCGAATAGATTAACTTCCCTGCAGGGGTGCACCACACAACCCAGCACGCTCGATCCCATTTGGCCGGACACACTTTCCAGGGTCATGCCCGGCCTCGGAAGATCAACACGTCGCAGCCCTACCTAAGCACAACAGAGAGGTCAGGACGCTGGTCTAAGTCCTAGGCGCGCAGGGGTCCGGGCCCATCGCCCAACGCACACCTGCACGTTGCGTACGCGGCCGGTGAGCAGACCTAGCAACCTCCATTACTAAGGAAGTTACGTTACGCGGTCCAACCCGGCGCGCGCCGCTAAGCCGCTGACGTCAAGAAGGCTTCGGCTGATACCATGACGTCGAGTACCCATAACTATTCCCACGTAGCTGGTTAGTGCGTAAAGGCCAACGGCCAGACTCAGATCAAATATCCAAACTCGTTAAGCGTGTTATTATGAAATAACCGAGGACAACGACCAGGGCCAGGCCACCTCTCCACTGGGTGTCTCAACCTGCCCTATCGCTCCGCCACAAAGATCCACTCGGGGGGGGGGGGGCGTCGAGAACTCAGGCCCGTCACTACCTGGATGGAGCCACCTGTCCTTTCAGCCCCCACATCGAATCACTTGCGGGTACTCAATGAGCCGACCCGACTTTAGTCACAACATGTATCATGTAAAGTATGTATATAGTATATACCCGTGATCACCCCCAAGTGATCACGGCCCGATAGAATAGCAGGGCAGACGGACAAGGGTGTAGGGTCACTGATGGAATACTAGCATCCTATACTAAGCATTTAGGATTGCAGGTAAAGTATCAACAGTGGTAGCAACAATGACAGGCTATGCAGCAGAATAGGAGTATCGAAAGCAGTAACATGCTACACTACTCTAATGCAAGCAGTAGAGAGAAGCATAGGCGATATCAGGTTGTTCAAGGGGGGGGCTTGCCTGGAAGCCCTGCAGACGAAAGGAATCTTCGGAAGCGTAGCCGTAGTCGAACACCGAAGCATCAATGGTCTCGGGGTCTATCACAGTATCGGAGTCTACCGAAAATAAGCAACGAAGGGGGAAACAAATAAATAACAGAGCAAACAATAGCATCACAAAGCATAACATGGCAAAAGGCGGTGCTACGTGTGACCTAACGCAGTGCTCGGTGATACAGGCGAAGAGGAATAACATCCGGGAAAGTATTCCCAGTGTTAGGCATTTTCGGGCAGATGAAACGGAGGGGGAATGTTGCTCGTTTGATATGATAGAGATATGTGGCGGACGAACGGACCACGTATCCAGATTCGTCTCGTCGTTCTGAGCAACTTTCATGTACAAAGTATTTTCATCCGAGTTACGGTTTAAAAGATATGATTTTCTAAAGTTTTTATTAATTTCTAGAATTTAATATTAATTAAATTAATTCGAAAAAGGATTTATGACATCAGCACGACATCATGCTGACGTCAGCATGGTTGACTGGTTAACTTGACCAGTGGTCCCACTAGTCAGTGACAAAGTATAATTAGCTCTATATTTAATTAACTAAACCTGATTAGTTTAACTAATTAAAGTTAATTAGATTAATCACAATTAATTAATTTAATATTGACATTAGTTAATCTAGTTAATTATCCATTAGGTTAAATACAGATAGGATTAATTAGATTAATTATCTTGTTAATTAATTAATTAGTTAATACTTTATTTATTTATTTATTTATTTTTATTTATTTTTTAATCTTTTTTTTGTAAAATCGTTCTGGGGCTGGGCCCCCGTTACCATAGGCCCATCGAGGCCTTAACTGGTGCGTGGGCAGGCGGTTGTGGGCGCTGGGCGCCGGGTTAACGGGCGAAGCCCGACAGGGCGCCCGAGCGGCGCCGCGGCCAGCGAGCGAAGGGGGCGGGCGTGCCGCCCGACGCCGGCGGCCGTGGCCGCGGCCGGAGCAGGCTGGCGGGGCGAGCCCGGGCGCTCGCCGTTGGCGCGGCCAACGATGCGGTGCCGGCGGGACGGTGCCGACGGGACGGTGCGGCAAGGGGCGGCGGTCTATTTTCTGGGACGGCAGCCGGGGGAGCCGCCGGAGCCGTGCCCTGGGACGGCGACGCGCTAACGGGCGACAGGGAGCCGAGGCGGGAGGCAGGGCAGATGCAGAGCGGCAGCCATAGTCGGAGGGAGTGGTAGAGTCACGCGGGGAGTGGCCGTGGCCAGGCATGCGCGGGCTAGGCGAGGCAGGTCGCGGGTGCTGCACGGCCCTGCGAGGCGTGGTCGACGTCGAGCGAGCGATGCGTGAGTTGCGGGCAGTTGCAGCGCGGGTGATCGCGAGCGGCAGCGCAGTCACCGCAGGGAGGAGAGACGTGAACGGATGGGGAGGTCCTCACCGGCCCTGTAGAGGTGCAAGCGTGTGCTCGGGGAGGGCCAGAGCTGCGGGGGCGACGGCGAGTTGGCGTCGGGGTGGCGATGGAGTGGCGCGGGTGGGGCGACGCTGGCGAGCCGTCAGGCGGAGAGCGGCGACGGGCGCTCGATCCCGATCTGGTCGCGGGAGGAGCGGGGAAGAGAGAGACCGTGGGGAGTGGGGAATGGGGTCTGTGGGCTAGGGTTTGCGGGGTGGGGGGGGTATGTAGAGGAGCGGCTGGGCCAGCCTGC
>LR738711.1:615728453-615744612 GCA_902687465.1 Secale cereale
GGGGGTCTTTCTATTTAGCTTTGTTTTATCTTATTTTATTTTTATTTTCTGGTTTTATTTATAGTTTCCTTTTATTTTAGTTTAAAATATAATACATACTAGTTCCTAAATTAGTCTCAATAAATATACTACTGCCACATAAATTTGGGCAACTAAATAAAATAGTTTAATATTTTATAAAACACCAAAGGCATTTACTTAATTGTTTTGTCTGCTGTTTTCAATCATTTTGGTGCATTTTAATATTTTATAAAAATAAGGATTCTCCACCATAATTCCTTATGATTTATTTGACACACCCCGAACATATTAGTTTTAATGTTTGAAAACTTTTGTTGTTTTCTTTTAACTCAATTTTAATCGGAATCGGTTTCGAACTAACACGAGATTAGCAACAGTGATCGTGGTGACGTGGCATCATTAGCGCGAAATTACTGTAGCGTGATTATCCGGGCGTCACAGATATGCATGAGTAGAACACAGTGAGTTGTGGGCGATAATAGTCATACTGCTTACCAGCATGTCATACTTTGGTTCAGCGGTATTGTGAGATGAAGCGGCCCGGACCGACATTACGCGTACGCTTACGCGAGACTGGTTTCACCGTTATGAGCACTCGTTGCTTAAAGGTGACTGGCGGGTGTCTGTCTCTCTCACTTTAGCTGAACCGAGTGTGGCTACGCCCGGTCCTTGTGAAGGTTAAAACATCACATACTTAACGAAAAATCGTTATGGTTTTTGTATGCGTAGGTAAGAACGGTTCTTGCTAAGCCCGTAGCAACCACGTAAAACTTGCAACAAAAAAGTAGAGGATGTCTAACTTGTTTTTGCAGGGCATGTTGTGATGTGATATGGTCAAGACATGATGAGTTATATGTTATTGATGAGATGATCATGTTTTGTAAAGTTATCGGCAACTGGGAGGAGCCATATGGTTGTCGCTTTATTGTATGAAATACAGTCGCCATGTAATTGCTTTACTTTATCACTAAGCAGTAGCGATAGTCATGGAAGCAATAGTTGGCGAGACGACAATGATGCTACGATGGAGATTATGGTGTCGCGCTGGTGACGAAGGTGATCATGACGGTGCTTTGGAGATGGAGATCGAAAGCACAAGATGGTGATGGCCATATCATGTCACATATTTTTGATTGCATTTGATGTTTATATTATGATGCTTCTTATTTTTCTTAGTACGGCGGTAGCATTATAAGATGATCCCTTACAAAATTTCAAGGTATAAGTGGTCTCCCTAAGTATGCACCGTTGCGAAAGTTCGTCGTGCCGAGACACCACATGATGATCGGGTGTGATAATCTCTATGTTCACATACAACGGGTGTAAGCCAGTTTTGCACATGCAGAATACTCAGGTTAAACTTGACGAGCCTAGCATATGCAGATATGGCCTCGGAACACTGGAGACCAAAAGGTCGAGCATGAATCATATAGTAGATATGATCAACATAAGATGTTCACCATTGAAAACTACTCCATCTCACGTGATGATCGGACATGGTTTATTTGATTTGGATCACGTGATCATTTAGATGACCAGAGGGATGTCTATCAAAGTGGGAGTTCTGTAGTAATATGATTAATTGAACTTTAATTTATCATGAACTTAGTCCTGATAGTTTTTGCATATCTATGTTGTTGCAGATCAATCCGTGCTACCGTTCCTTTGAATTTTAATGCATTCCTAGAGAAAGCTAAGTTGAAAGATGATGGTACCAATTACACGGACTGGGTCCGTAACTTGAGGATTATCATCATTGTTGCACAGAAGAATTATGTCCTTTAAGCATCGCTATGTGACAAGTCCCTCTAATGTAGATGCTTTGAACGTCTGGCAGACGCGGTTTGATGACTACACGATAGTTCAGTGTGACATGCTTTACGGCTTAGAACCGGGACTTCAACGACGTTTTGAACGTCATGGACCATATGAGATGTTCCAGGAGTTGAAGTTAATATTTCAAGCAAATGCCCGGATTGAGAAATATGAGATTTCCAATAAGTTCTATAGCTGCAAGATGGAGGAGAATAGTTCTATCAGTGAACACTTGCTCAGAATGTCTGGGTACTACAATCATATGACTCAACTTGGGTGCAAAGTTGATGAAGATAGTTTTATTGATAGAGTTCTTCAATCACTGCCACCAAGCTATAAAGGCTTCATGATGAACTATAATATGCAAGGGATGCCAAAGACAATTCCTGAGCTCTTCGCTATGCTCAAAGCTGCGGAGGTAGAAATCAAAAAGGAGCATCAAGTGTTGATGGTTAACAAGACCACTAGTTTCAAGAAAAAGGGCAAGGGAAAGAAGGGGAACTTCAAAAAGAATAGCAAGACAGTTGCTACTCCCGCAAAGAAACCCAAGTCTGGAGCCAAGCCTGAAACTGAGTGCTTCTACTGCAAAGGGACTGGACACTGGAAGCGGAACTGCCCCAAGTATTTGGCGGATAAGAAGGATGGCAAGATGAACAAAGGTATATGTGATATACATGTTATTGATGTGTACCATACTAATGCTCATAGTAGTACCAGGGTATTTGATACCGGTTCGGTTGCTAATATTTGTAACTCGAAACAGGGACTACGGATTAAACGAAGATTGGCTAAGGACGAGGTGATGATGCGCGTGGGAACTGGTTCCAAAGTCGTTGTGATCGTCGTCGGCACGCTACCTCTACATCTACCTTCCGGATTAGTTTTAGACCTGAGTAATTGTTATTTGGTGCCAACGTTAAGCATGAATATTATATCTGGATCTTGTTTGTTGCGAGACGGTTATTCATTTAAATCTGAGAATAATGGTTGTTCTATTTTTATGAATAATATCTTTTATGGTCATGCACCCTTAAAGAGTGGTCTATTCTGGTTGGATCTCGATTGTAGTGATACACATATTCTTAATATTGAAGCCAAAAGATGCCAGGTTAATAATCATAGTGCAACTTATTTGTGGCACTGCCGTTTAGGTCATATTGGTGTAAAGCGCATGAAGAAACTCCATAGTGATGGACTTTTGGAATCATTTGATTATGAATCACTTGGTGCTTGCGAACCATGCCTCATGGGCAAGATGACTAAAACTCCGTTCTCCGAAACAATGGAGTGAGCAATAGATTTGTTGGAAATCATACATACTGATGTATGTGGACCGATGAGTGTTGAAGCTCGCAGTGGGTATCATTATTTTCTGACCTTCACTAATGATTTGAGCAGATATGGGTATATCTACTTGATGAAACACAAGTCTGAAACATTTGAAAAGTTCAAAGAATTTCAGAGTGAAGTAGAGAATCATCGTAACAAGAAAATAAAGTTACTACGATCTGATCGTGGAGGTGAATATTTGAGTTACGAGTTTGGTCTTCATTTGAAACAATGTGGAATAGTTTCACAACTCACGCCACCCGGAACACCACAGAGTAATGGTGTGTCCGAATGTCGTAACTATACTTTATTAGATATGGTGCGGTCTATGATATCTCTTACCGATTTGCCACTATCGTTTTCGGGTTATGCTTTAGAGACAGCTGCATTCGCGTTAAATAGGGCACCATCTTAATCCGTTGAGACGATGCCTTATGAACTGTGGTTTGGCAAGAAACCAAAGTTGTCGTTTCTTAAAGTTTGGGGCTGCGATGCTTATGTGAAAAAGCTTCAACCTGATAAGCTCAAACCCAAGTCGGAGAAATGTGTCTTCATAGGATACCCAAAAGAGAATGTTGGGTACACCTTCTATCACAGATCCGAAGGCAAGATATTCGTTGCTAAGAATGGATACTTTCTAGAGAAGGAGTTTCTCTCGAAAGAAGTGAGTGGGAGGAAAGTGGAACTTGATGAGGTAATTGTACCTTCTCCCGAATTGGAAAGTAGTACATGTACATCACAGAAACTAGTTCTAGTGATTCCTGCACCAATTAGTGAGGAACCTAATGATGATGATCATGAAACTTCAGATCAAGTTTCTGCTAAACTTCGTAGATCAACCAGAGTACGTTCCGCACCAAAGTGGTACGGCAACCCAGTTCTGGATGTCATGTTACTAGACCATGATGAACCTACGAACTATGAGGAAGCGATGATGAGCCCAGATTCCGCAAAATGGCTTGAGGCTATGAAATCTGAGATGGGATCCATGTACGAGAACAAAGTATGGACTTTGGTTGACTTGCCCGATGATCGGCAAGCCATCGAAAATAAATGGATCTTCAAGAAGAAGACCGACGCTGATGGTAATGTTACTATTTACAAAGCTTGACTTGTTGCAAAAGGTTTTCGACAAGTTCAAGGAGTTGACTACGATGAGACTTTCTCACCCGTAGCGATGCTTAAGTCTGTCTGAATCATGTTAGCAATTGCCGCATTTTATGATTATGAAATCTGGCAAATGGATGTCAAAACTGCATTCCTGAATGGATATCTCAAAGAAGAGTTGTATATGATGCAACCAGAAGGTTTTGTCGATCCTAAAGGTGCTGACAAAGTGTGCAAGCTCCAGTGATCCATCTATGGACTGGTGCAAGCATCTCGGAGTTGGAATATACGCTTTGATGAGGTGATCAAAGCATATGGTTTTATACAGACTTTTGGAGAAGCCTATATTTACAATAAAGTGAGTGGGAGCTTTGTAGCATTTCTGATATTATATATGGATGACATATTTTTGATTGGAAATGATATAGAATTTCTGGATAGCATAAAAGGATACTTGAATAAGAATTTTTCAATGAAAGACCTCGGTGAAGCTGCTTACATATTAGGCATGAAGATCTATAGAGATAGATCAAGATGCTTAATTGGACTTTCACAAAGCACGTACCTTGATAAAGTTTTGAAGAAGTTCAAAATGGGTCAGTCAAAGAAAGGGTTCTTGCTTGTGTTACAAGGTGTGAAGTTGAATAGGACTCAATGCCCGACCACTGCAAAAGATAGAGAGGAAATGGAAGTCATTCCCTATGCCTCAGCCATAGGATCTATCATGTATGCAATGCTGTGTACCAGACCTGATGTGTGCCTTGCTATATGTCTAGCAGGGAGGTACCAAAGTAATCCAGGAGTGGATCACTGGACAGCGGTCAAGAACATCCTGAAGTACCTGAAAAGGACAAAGGATATGTTTCTCGTATATGGAGGTGACAAAGAGCTCGTCGTAAACGGTTACGTCGATTCAAGCTTTGACACTGCTCTGGATGACTCTAAGTCACAAACCAGATATCTATTTTTATTAAGCGGTGCTGTCAGTTGGTGCAGTTCCAAGCAGAGCGTCATGGTGGGATCTACGTGTGAAGCGGAATACATAGCTGCTTCGGAAGCAGCGAATGAAGGAGTCTGGATGAAGGAGTTCATATCTGATCTAGGTGTAATACCTAGTGCATCGGGTCCAATAAAAATCTTTTGTGACAACACTGGAGCAATAGCCTTGGCGAAGGAATCCAGGTTTCACAACAGAACAAAGCACATCAAAAGACGCTTCAATTCTATCTGCGGTCTAGTCAAGGAGGGAGACATAGAGATTTGCAAGATACATACGGATCTGAATGTAGCAGACCCGTTGACTAAGCCTCTTCCTCGGACAAAACATGATCAGCACCAAGACTCCATGGGTGTTAGGATCATTACTTTGTAATCTAGATTATTGACTCTAGTTCAAGTGGGAGACTGAAGGAAATATGCCCTAGAGGCAATAATAAAGATGTTATTTGTATTTCCTTATATCATGATGAATGTCTTTTATTCATGCTAGAATTGTATTAACAGGCAACTTAGTACATGTGTGAATACATAGACAAAACAGTATGTCCCTAGTATGCCTCTACTAAACTAGCTTATTGATCAAACATGGTTATGTTTCCTAGCCATAGACATGAGTTGTCATTTGATACGTCTCCAACGTATCTACTTTTCCAAACCCTTTTGCCCTTGTTTTGGACTCTAACTTGCATGATTTGAATGGAACTAACCCGGACTGACGTTGTTTTCAGCAGAACTGCCATGGTGTTGTTTATGTGCAGAATAAAAAGTTCTTGGAATCGCCTGAAAATCAACGAAGAATTATTTCAGAAAATATAAAAAATACCTGCAAGAAGATCCGCACCGGGGGGGCCACGGCCTGTCCTCGAGGGTGGGGGGTGCGCCCCCCCTGCCTCGAGGGCCCCCCGATGCTCCACCGACGTACCTCCAGGTCCTATATATTCCGTTTCTGGGAGAAAAATATCAGAGAGAAGGAATTATCGCGTTTCACGAGACGGAGCCGCAGCCAAGCCCTAATCTCTCTCGGGAGGGCTGATCTGGAGTCCGTTCGGGGCTCCGGAGAGTGGAGATCGTCGCCATCGTCATCATTAACCTTCCTTCATCACCAATTCCATGATGCTCACCACCGTGTGTGAGTGATCCCATCGTAGGCTTGCTGGACGGTGATGGGTTGGATGGGATCTATCATGTAATTGAGTTAGTTTTGTTAGGGTTTGATCCCTAGTATCCACTATGTTCTGAGATTGATGTTGCTATGACTTTGCTATGCTTAATGCTTGTCACTAGGGCCCGAGTGCCACGATTTCATATCTGAACCTATTATGTTTTCATGAATATATGTGTGTTCTTGATCCTATCTTGCAAGTCTATAGTCACCTACTATGTGTTATGATCTGGCAACCCCGAAGTGACAATAATCGGGACCACTCCTGGTGAAGACCATAGTTTGAGGAGTTCATGTATTCACTATGTGTTAATGCTTTGGTCCGGTACTCTATTAAAAGGAGGCCTTAATATCCCTTAGTTTCCAATAGGACCCCGCTGCCACGGGAGGGTAGGACAAAAGATGTCATGCAAGTTCTTTTCCATAAGCACGTATGACTATATTCGGAATACATGCCTACATTGCATTGATGAACTGGATCTAGTTCTGTGTCACCCTAGGTTATAACTTCTACATGATGAATTGCATCCGACGTAATTTCCCATCACCGATCCAATGCCTACGAGCTTTACCTATATTGCTAGTTGCTTATTTACTTTCCCGTTGCTATTATCACAAAAACTACAAAAACACTATCGTTACTTTTATTGTTGCCACTGCCACTATCATATTACTTTGCTACTAAACTATCTTGCTGCAGATACTAAGTTTCCAGGTGTGGTTGAATTGACAACTCAGTTGCTAATACTTGAGAGTATTCTTTGGTTCCCCTTGTGTCAAATCAACAAATTTGGGTTTAATACTTTACCCTCGAAAACTGTTGCGATCCCCTACACTTGTGGGTTGTCAAGACTATTTTTTGGCGCCGTTGCCGGGGAGCATAGCTCTATTCTTTAAGTCACTTGGGATTTATATCTGCTTAGCACTATGAAGAATTTGAAGGACTCAAAAACCAAGATCTTACCCTCAACTACGAGGGGCGTTAAGGAACTGCCATCTAGCTCTGCGCTTGATTCTCCTTCTGTTATGAGTAAACTTGCGACACCTACTCCTGCTATTGAATCTGATATGTCGTATGTTCTTGATGATGCTACTTCTGCTATGTATGATGAAACTACCTCTATGCCTGATAATATGCCACTAGGTGAATTTCTAGATGAACAAATTGTTGAGGTTAGGGAGAGTGCAAATGTTGATGATATTTATGAAAGTGATGATGAAACTACTCCCAATAGATATGAATTGCCTGTCGTGCCTGAGGGTTATGTTATGGATGAAGAAACTGCTAGAGACTTTCTTGCTTGCAATGATAGATATGATCTTAAGAAGTTATTAGCTAAGCTGAAAGAAAAGTCCTTGAATGCTAGAATGAAACATGACCCTGCTTTTGCTACTTCACCTATATGTGTCACTGATAAGGATTATGAATTCTCTGTTGATCCTGAGTTAATTACTTTGGTTGAATTTGATCCTTTCCATGGCTATGAGTCTGAAACTGTTGTGGCACATCTTACTAAGTTGAATGATATAGCCACCCTGTTTACCAATGATGAAAAGATTCTTTAGTATTATATCCTTAAGTTGTTTCTGTTCTCGTTAAAGGGTGATGCTAAGACTTGGTTTAATTCTCTTGATCCTAGTTGTGTGTGTAGTCCCCGGGATATGATGTATTACTTTTCTGCTAACTATTTTCCCACTTATAAGAAACAAGTTGCCTTACGGGAAATATATAACTTTGTGCAAACTGAAGAAGAGAGTCTCCCACGAGCTTGGGGGAGGCTTCTATAGTTACTTAATGCTTTGCCTGATCATCCTCTTGAGATGCATGATATACTGATGTCTTTTATAATGGACTAACCGATGCTTCCAGAGACCACCTGGATAGTTGTGATGGTTGTGTTTTCAGGGAAAGAACAGTTGAACAAGCTAAACTATTATTGAATAATATGCTGGCCAATGAGAATAATTGGACACTTCCTGAACCAGCCCCTAAGCCAACTCCGAAGAAAAGAGGTGTTCTATTTCTCAGTCCTGAAGACGTGCAAGAGGAAAATAAATCTATGAAAGAAAAAGGTATTAAAGCTGAAGATGTTAAGAATTTACCGCCTATTGAAGAAATACATGGTCTTGATAACCCGGCACAGGTAGTAAAGGTAAATTCTCTTTATAGATTTGATGAAGGTGATATTTCTCGTTATAAGTCTGCTAGCCAATGCTTAGATGAGTTCGACAATTTCATTGTGAAACAAGAAAACTTCAATGCTTATGTTGGTAGACAACTACAACACAATGCTCATATGATTGAATGCTTGAGTGATTATTTGTCTAGTGCTAAGGGTGAACTGAAACTTATTAGTAAACATGCTTCCATGGTCACCACTCAAGTAGAACAATTACTTAAGGCTCAGAATGATTTTCTCAACGAATTAAATAGTAAGAATAATGACTATGCTGTTAGAGTTGCAACTAGAGGTGGTAAAGTGACTCAAGAACCTCTGTATCCTGAAGGCCACACTAAGAGAGTTGAGCAAGATTCTTAGAGAGCTAATTTAGATGCACCTAGTTCTTCTAATAAGAAGAAAAAGAAAGATGATAGAAATTTGCATGCTTCTAGTGAACCTGTAGCTGACAAACCCGAGAATCCCAATGATATATCTGTTTCTGATGCCGAGACACAATCTGGTAATGAACATGAACCTAGTGATAATGTTAATGATGATGTTCATGTTGATGCTCAACCTAGCAATGATAATGATGTAGAGATCGAACCTGCTGTTGATCTTGATAACCCACAATCAAAGAATCAACGTTATGATAAGAGAGACTTTGTTGCTAGGAAGCACGGTAAGGAAAGAGAACCATGGGTTGAGAGACCCATGCATTTTCCTCTGAAACCATCCAAGAAAAAGGATGATGAGGATTTTGAGCGCTTTGCTGAAATGATTAGACCTATCTTTTTGCGTATGCGTTTGACTGATGTGCTTAAAACAAATCCTTATGCCAAGTACATGAAAGATATTATTACCAAGAAAAGAAAGATACCTGAAGTAGAAATTTCCACCATGCTTGCCAATTACACTTTTGAGGGTGGAATGCCTAAGAAATTAAGAGATCCAGTAGTACCTACTATACCTTGCTCCATTAAGAGAAACTATGTTAAAACTACTATGTGTGATCTTGGAGCCGGTGTTAGTGTTATGCCTCTCTCTTTATATTGTAGACTTGACTTGAGTAAGTTGACACCTACTGAAATATCTTTGCAAATGGCTGATAAATCAACTGCTATACCTGTCGGTATTTGTGAGGATGTGCCTGTTGTAGTTGCAAATGTTACTATTCTAACGGACTTTGTTGTACTTGATATTCCCGAGGATGATAGTATGTCTATTATTCTTGGAAGACCTTTTTTGAATACTATAGGGGCTGTTATTGATTGCAACAAAGGCAATGTCACTTTTCATGTCAATGGTAATGAGCATACGGTACACTTTTCGAGGAAACAACCTCAGATCTATAGTATCAATTATATTGGAAAAACTTCGACTATTACTATTGGAGGTTTTGAGTTTCCTATTCCTACTATCAAGAAGGCATATGACATACTTATTGTTGGGGACATACACATCCCCATTGAGGTAACATAGTGTTATTCAAAAATTCTCCGGTTTCATGTTACTCGGAAAGAGTTTATTAACAAGACCTGGTCAACCTTGTTAATGGATTCCTTTTGATGAACATGGGATAGGTGAATTTAGATGACACAAACCTTCTGTACCCTCTTTTTACTTTCTATTAATTAGGTTAAATAAAATAAAAATAGCATTATCTGTCTGTTTCCAGACTTATCCTTGCAATAAAAAATATCCCAAAAATAAAATTTCTCCAAATGCCATGAAAATGAAATATGATTTTTTCTAGAATATTTAAGAAAACATGGCACTAAACACACAACGAGGGGAGCCAGCACGTGGCCTCGAGGGCACAGGGCGCGCCCCCTTCACAGGGCGCCCCCCTGCCTCGAGGGCCCCACGTGGCCCCCCTCCACTTATCCTTTCATCCATGCTATTCTTCTTCCTCCCAAAAAAAGTCCTCAACCAGCTCAAACCTGAGTTCTAGCCCATTTTGCTGCCATTTTCGATCTCCTTGCTCAAAGCACCATTCACCAAACTGTTTGGGGAGATTGTTCCTTGGTATGTGACTCCTCCATTGGTCAAATTAGTTTTTGTTCTAGTGCTTTATTTGTTGCAAATTTATCCTGCTGTGGTGACCTTGTTCTTGAGCTTGCATGTCAAATTTTCTTGGTCGCAAGTAGTTCTAATGCATGATATAGCCTCTAGGCACTTATAGGAGTCGTTGCTATCAATCTTGTTGAGTTTGGTTGACTTTTATTGTGAGTTACTAAAAATTTCAGAAAATTTCAGAAAAATGTCTAGGAGAAACTTCCAAGGATGTCCTTCAAGGAAGCAAGAACCGAGGCTCGCGTTCCGTGAGCCGGACGATGAACCACCGAGGGATGCTGATGTGCGGCCTTGTGAATGGCCGTCAGATGAATTTATGGATCAAGCGGGCATCAAAGATGAATTTTATGCATATGTGTGTAACGCTGATCTCGAGGACTTCATGCAAGATCAGTGTCTCCAATACCATAGCTTAACTGACAGCTTTGTGAGAAGGTTTAAATTTTCATCTTCACGTAATTCTCACACTGTCCTGTTTGACCTTTATGATAAATCTTATACCATGTACTTAGAGGATTTTAATGTTGCCTGCAAGCTCCCACAGTGGGGCAGTATGAGTGATCCTCGTAAATCTGAATTTAGAGAATTCCTAGCTAGTATTACAGTGGGGGAATCTAGGGACATCACACAAGCCACCACGGGGAGCATACATTTTCCTGCTATTCATTACTTTGCTCTCTTTACCGGTAGATGCATAAATGGTAAAGATGAGGCTTGTCACATGTGTGTCCCTGATCTTACCATTCTCAGGAGTGCTATACTAGGTGACAGGCAATATAACTTACGAGCAATTGTTGCACGTAGACTACACCATAATGGTTTGTATGGAGATTTATTTGGTGGGATCTATGATACTCCCATAGCCCGCTATCTTGGTGTGTTTGTGCACCCGTATGATGAACCTTTACCTCCTGCTTATTTAGATTGTAATGCTATGGCTAGTCATCGGTTTATAGAGTGGGATAATCAAACTCTCAAATATCGACTAATCTTTAACCAGCAGCATGACATCCCTATTGTTCTTCCTGCCCCTACTTTGTTTAACTTTTAGGAAAAGGGAAGATACACTATAACTATGGAGGAGGCAAATGCTTATTACAACATGACGGAGGCAACCCGCCTTCGAGCTGCAGCCCAGCAGGCAGCATCTGCTGCATCTCAGTACAACCCCAACTACAACTTTGGATATTCGTCAGGCCAATACTGGCCATAGACCAACTTAGGCCAAAAGCCTAAGCTTGGGGGAGTACGTGTTTCTCACCGACTTACATTCATGTTCACACACTTATTCTAGTCGTCGGCGCTCACACTCTTTCACTGTACCATCTATGCTTAGTTTAAATTTCTTTTTCTTAGTCTTTTTTCTTGTGTGCTAGAAAAACCCAGAAAAACAAAACAAAAATAGTTGTAGCTTCTAGCTAGTTTACTTTCTTTGCTTGTAGTAGAAACTAAAAATGAAAACCCAAAAATATTTCCCATTCTTCTTTTGCTTGTTGGGAGCTTTCCCGTGTAATTAGTTTCTTTCCTTTTCTTTAGGGACTAAGAGTAGAAGACCATGATTAAAATGCTTAGTGGCTCTCATATGCTTAGTCGTTGATTTAACCTTGAGCCATATTACCTTTTCTTCTCTCTTGTATCAAATGCCTGCAGATTCCAGCTTAGTCCAATGCACGTGAACTATTATTATTTTCCACACCGTTCGGTCGTGCGAGTGAAAGGCAATAAGGATGATATATGATGAACTAATTGAGATAAGAAAAGCTGGTATGAACTCGACCTCTCTTGTTTTTGTAAATATGATAGCTCGTCGTTCTTGATTCAGCTTGTTATGAATGAAACATGCTTGCAATGACAATTAGAGATCATAGCTGCTTATGCCATGCTTAATTAGCTGAGAGTTTATAATGGTCTATCTTGCGTGCCAACATGATATTAAAATGGTTGTGATGTGGTATGATGGGTGGTATCCTCCTTTGAACGATTTAAGTGACTTGACTTGGCACATGTTCACGCATGTAGTTGAAACAAATCAACATTGCCTTCACGATATTTATGTTCATGGTGATTTATATCCTACTCATGCTTGCATTCATTGTTGATTAATTTTAATGCATGTTCATGACCGTTGTTGCTCTCTAGCTGGTCGCTTCCCAGTCTCTTTCTAGCCTTCATCTGTACTAAGCGGGAATACTGCTTGTGCATCCACTTCCATAAACCCGAAAGTTATTCCATATGAGTCCACCATACCTTCCTATATGCGGTATCTACCTGCCGTTCCAAATAAATTTGTATGTGCCAAACTCTAAACCTTCAAATGAAATTATGTTTTGTATGCTCGAACAGCTCATGTATCAACTAGGGCTGTCTATATCTTCCATGCTAGGTGGGTTATTCTCACGATGAGTGGACTCCGCTCATCATTCATGAGAAAATGGTGGTAACCGGGATGCCCAGTCCCATGCTCAAAATCATAATAATTAAACAAAACTCCCCCAGGGCTGTTGCTTGTTTGAACGGTAACTCGTGGATTCGGCTGGCCGTGGAGTGTGCTTGTTGGTAGTTGGGGGAGTATAAACTTTACCATTCTGTTTGGGAACCGCCTATAATGTGTGTAGCATGGGAGATATCGAGATTCTTGGTTGTTATGTTGACAATGAAAGTATATCGCTCAAAATGTTATTCAATCTCTATTTAAAAAGCGAGCTCTAGCACCTCTACAAATACCTGCTTCCCTCTGCGAAGGGCCTATCTATTTACTTTTATGCAGAGTCATCATCCTCTTATCAAAAAGCAATAGTAGGAGAGCACCTCTATCGTTGCATGTATTACTATTAATTTGCATTGAGTCTGATCATGACTGGATCTCTTTTACCAAGAATTACAATGTCTAGTCAGTCCTTGATCTTTAAAGGTGCTCTCATTTATGTTTTGCGGTCTCAGAAAGGGCTAGCGAGATACCATCCTGTTATATCATATCATGATTCTTTTGAGAAGTGTTGTCATCCGAGGTTTATTACTATTGCTCACTAGTTGATTATTCCATTGATGTGAGTAGTCTTGAGACCAGAAAGTTATTGTGAATGTGCTTAGTTCATGATCTTGTTGAAAACCTGAATGCTAGCTTACATATTTATAACAATAAGAGCAAACAGAGTTTGTCAAAGTTTTTCTTTATCACTTTCAGTTTATCAACTGAATTGCTTGAGGACAAGCAAAGGTTTAAGCTTCGGGGAGTTGATACGTCTCCAACGTATCTACTTTTCCAAACCCTTTTGCCCTTGTTTTGGACTCTAACTTGCATGATTTGAATAGAAATAACCCGGATTGACGTTGTTTTCGGCAGAACTACCATGGTGTTGTTTTTGTGCAGAATAAAAAGATCTTGGAATCGCCTGAAAATCAACGGAGAATTATTTCAGAAAATATAAAAAATACCTGCAAGAAGATCCACACCGGGGGCCCACGGCCTGTCCTCGAGGGTGGGGGGCGCGCCCCCCTTCCCAGGGCACGCCCCCCTGCCTCGAGGGCCCCCCGATGCTCCACCGACGTACCCCCGGGTCATATATATTCAGTTTCGGGGATAAAAAATCAGAGAGAATGAATTATCGCGTTTCACGAGACGGAGCCGCCGCCAAGCCCTAATCTCTCTTGGGAGGGCTTATCTGGAGTCCGTTCGGGGCTCCGGAGAGTGGAGATCGTCGCCATCGTCATCATCAACCTTCCTCCATCACCAATTCCATGATGCTCACCGCCGTGTGTGAGTAATTCAATCGTAGGCTTGCTGGACGGTGATGGGTTGGATGGGATCTATCATGTAATCGAGTTAGTTTTGTTAGGGTTTGATCCCTAGTATCCACTATGTTCTGAGATTGATGTTGCTATGACTTTGCTATGCTTAATGCTTGTCACTAGGGCCCGAGTGCCATGATTTCAGATCTGAACCTATTATGTTTTCATGAATATATGCGTGTTCTTGATCCTATCTTGCAACTCTATCGTCACCTACTATGTGTTATGACCCGGCAACCCCGAAGTGACAATAATCGGGACCACTCCCGATGATGACCATAGTTTGAGGAGTTCATGTATTCACTATGTGCTAATGCTTTGGTATGTACTCTATTAAAAGGAAGCCTTAATATCCCTTAGTTTCCAATAGGACCCCGCTGCCACGGGAGGGTAGGATAAAAGATGTCAAGCAAGTTCTTTTCCATAAGCACGTATGACTATATTCGGAATACATGCCTACATTGCATTGATGAACTGGAGCTAGTTCTATGTCACCCTAGGTTATAACTTCTACATGATGAATTGCATCCGACGTAATTTCCCATCACCGATCCAATGCCTACGAGCTTTACCTATATTGCTAGTCGCTTATTTACTTTCCCGTTGCTATTATCACAAAAACTACAGAAACACTATCGTTACTTTTATTGTTGCTACCGCCACTATCATATTACTTTGCTACTAAACTATCTTGCTGCAGATACTAAGTTTCTAGGTGTGGTTGAATTGACAACTCAGCTGCTAATACTTAAGAGTATTCTTTGGCTCTCCTTGTGTCGAATCAACAAATTTGGGTTTAATACTTTACCCTCGAAAACTGTTGCGATCCCCTACACTTCTGGGTTATCATCATTTGATCAACAAGATCACATTATTAGGAGAATGATGTGATGTAAAAGACCCATCCATTAGCTTAACACTATGATCGTTTAGTTTGACTGCTATTGCTTTCTTCATGACTTATACATGTTCCTATGACTATGAGATTATGAAACTCCCGTATACCGGAGGAACACCTTGTGTGCTATCAAACGTTAGAACATAACTAGGTGATTATAAAGATGCTCTACAGGTGTCTCCAAAGGTGTTTGTGGTGTTGGCATAGATCAAGAATAAGATTTGTCACTCCGAGTGTCGGAGAGGTATCTGTTGGCCCTCTTGGTAATACACATCATAATAAGCCTTGCAAGCAAATGACTAATGAGTTAGTCACGGGATTATGTATTACGGAACGGGTAAAGAGACTTGCCGGTAACGAGATTGAACTAGGTATTGAGATGCCGACGATCGAATCTCGGGCAAGTAACATACCGATGACAAAGGGAACAACATATGTTGTTATGCGGTTTGACCGACAAAGATCTTCGTAGAATATGTAGGAGTCAATATGAGCATCCAGGTTCCGCTATTGGTTATTGACTGGAGATGAGTCTCGGTCATGTCTACATAGTTCTCGAACCCGTAGGGTCCGCACGCTTAACGTTGGATGACGGTCGGTATTATGAGTTTATGAGTTTTAATGTACTGAAGGTAGTTTGGAGTCCCGGATGAGATCACGGACATGACGAGGAGTCTCGTAATGTCCGAGACGTAAAGATTGATATATTGGACGACTATATTCGGACACCGGAAGTGTTCCGGAAAAGTTTCGGATTTAACCGGAGTGCCAGAGGGGGTTACCGGAACCCCCCCCCCCCCC